>JAHRHZ010000217.1:13623010-13687395 GCA_024137785.1 Ginglymostoma cirratum
ACCAGAAACGTTAACTTTCCTGCTCCTCTGATGCTGCCTGGCCTGCTGTGTTCCTCCAGCTCCTCACTGTTATCTCTGACTCCAGCATCTGTAGTCTTGCTATCTCTGCAGTATGGCTCAGGTATAGGCAGCTGGGATTAAGGGAATCCCAGGAGGTACATAGGGACTACTGAAAAAGGAAATCAGGAGGGTGAGAAGGGGGCATGAGATTGCTTTGCTGAGAAGATTAGGGTGAATCCAAAGAGATTCTGCATATATTAAAGGAAAAAGAACTACTAGAGAGAGAATAGGACCCCTCAAGGACCAAAGTGGACATGTGTCTGTGGAACCGCAGGAGATGGGCGAGGTCCTCAAATGAATATTTCTCTTCTGTGTTTACCATGGAGAAAGACATGAAGACTTGGGAATTTGGGGAAGTTAGTGGCAATATCTTGGGGACAGTCCATATCACAGTAGAGAGGATGTTGGAAGTATTAGAATGTATGAAGGTGGATAAATCTCCTCGGCCTGATCATATATATCCAAGAACCCTGCAAGTAGCTAGAGAAGAAATTGTGGGGGCCCTGGCTGATATATTTGCATCATCGTTAGCCATGGATGAGGTCCCGGAAGACTTGGAGGGTAATGAATGTTGTGCCCTTATTCAAGACAGACTGCAAAGAAAAACCTGGGAATTATAGAGCAGCAGGCCTAACATCTGTGGTAGTTAAGTTACTTGAAAAGGTTCTGAGGGATAAGATATACATGCGTTTTGAAAGACAGGGTTTAATTAGGAGTAGTCAGCATGGCTTCGTGCGTGGGAGGTCATGCCTCATAAATTTGTTAGAGTTCTTTGATGAAGCGACCAGGAAGGTTGATGATGGCAGGGTGGTAGATGTAGTCTGTATGGATTTCAGTAAGGTCTTTGATAAGGTTCCACATGGTAGGCTGCTCTGGAAGGTTAGATCGCATGGAATCCAGGGAGAACTGGCAAATTGGACACACAATTGGCTTGGTAGGTAGCAGAGAGTAATAATGGAAGGATGCTTGTTGGACTGGAGGCCTGTGACTAGTGGTGTGCCTCAGGAGTCGGTGCTGGGCACATTGCTGTTTGTTATCTATATCGATGATTTGAATGAGAATGTACAAGGCATGATTAGTAAGCTTGTGGATGACACTAAAATAGGCAATATTGTGGATAGTGAGGGAGGTTATCAGAAATTGCGGCAGGATCTTGATCAGCTGGGGAATTGGACCGAGAAATGGCAAATGGAGTTTAATATAGATAAGTGTGAGGTGTTGCACTTTGGAAAGTCAAATCCAGGTAGGAGTTTCATGGTGAATGGTAGGGCCTTAAGGAATGTGGTAGAAGAGAGGATCCTTGGAGTTCAGGTGCACAGTTCTCTGAAAGTGGAGTCACAGGTAGACGGGGCAGTTAAAAAGGCTTTTGGCCCACTGGCCTTCATCAGTAGAGAAGTTGGGAAGTTACATCGCAGTTGTACAGGACATTGGTGAGGCTGCACTTGGAGTATTGTGTTCGTTTTGGTCACCTTGCTATTGGAAGGATGTTGTTGAACTGGAAAGAGCGCAGAAGAAATTTACAAGGATGTTGCCAGGACTCAAGGGACTGAGTTATAGAGAGAGGTTGGACAAGCTGGGATTTTTTCTTTTGGAGCATAGGAGACTGAAGGGATATCTTAGAGAAGTATATAAGATCATGACAGGCGTAGATAGGGTAAATGCACTCAGTCTTTTTCCCAAGTTTGGGGAACTGAGAACTAGAGAGCATCAGTTTAACGTAAGAGGGGCAACTTTTTTTACACAGAGGCTGGTACGTATATGGAATGAGCTGCCAGCAGAAGTGGTTAAGGCGAGTACATAAATAACATTTGAAAGGCATTTGGACAAATACATGGATAGGAAGGGTTTAGCAGGATATGGGCCAAGTGCAGGGAAATGGGGTTAGTGTAGGAGGACATTTTGGTCAACGTGGACTAGATTGAGCTGAAGAACCTGTCTCCATGCTGTAGGACTCTATGATTCTAAGTGTGTAATAACATCTCTGAACAGCTTCCATAAAAGATATCTAGAGTCTAATGATTGACGTTTAACTTGCTTGCAGCATAAGCCCCACATATTCCCTGATTGGGTCCTTCACAATCTGAAGTTTTATAGTGAAGCACAGTTCACTATAGCACTGTGCCAAGGTACCACCCATTCTCTGACAGTGCCACATGTGGAAGGAGGGTGTGAAAATCTGAACATTCCTCCCCTGTCTCCCCCTTCACCAGCTGCTTCACCTGTAACCAGGAGTGTAGATCCACCCTTGGACTTGTTTCATCATACACCAGAGTGAAAAGAAAGTTATCCTCGATCCCAAGCAACTTCTCAAGTTAGTGTCATGTCAACAGTGCTGCAAATCGTAAAGCAAGCACTAGACTTTATTCCTAGGGGTATAGGAATAAATTCCTGAAAAGTCAGGAATATATACCAAAAACCCTTATCAAACCTTTTTTTTTAAACACCAAATCTCATTACTGTAAGCAGGTCTGCTCACCTTATTGTAGGATGCATGTACAGACCTGGAGAGGGTTCAGAGAAGATTTAAAGGATGATACTGGAAATGTGTGGGTGCAGAAAGAGGATTGGTTTCCTGGGTTTCTTTATCCTCCAGAAAAGTACAAGGCAAACCGATAGCCTAACTGATGTATTTCGAATAATTATGAAAAATCTTGATTGAGCAGCTACAGAGAGAATGTTACCATATCTGGGGAAGAGCAGGACTAGTGGCCATCAATATATGATCGTCACCAAGAAATGCAATTGAGAATTTGGAGGAAACTTGGTTCCCCAAAATACAAATGGTGAGAATGTGGAAATCAGTAGCTCACTGAGCCATAAGGGTGAGGCTGAATTGGCTGGGACTGTTTTTCCTCGAGTGTTGGTGGCTGAAGGATGACCGTGTAGAGGTTTATAAAATCATGAGGGGCACGGATAGGCTAATTAGACAAGGTCTTTTCCCAAAAGTAGAGGAAACAGGTTGAAGGTGAGAGGGGAAAGATATAAAAGGGACCAAAGGGGCAACTTTTTCACGGAGGGTAGTGCATACATGGAATGAGCTGCTAGAGGAAGTGGTGGAGGCTGGTACAATTACAACATTTAAAAGGCATCCGGATGGGTATATGAATAGGAGGGGTTTAGAAGGGTATGAGCCAAAAGCTGGCAAATGAGACTAGATTTATATAGGATATCTGGTCAACATGGATGAGTTGGACCGAAGGGTCTGTTTCCGTGCTACGACTCGATCGCTCTATGACTGAAGCCAGGTAGTGAATTTAAAGAGAGTTCAACGAGCATGTGAGGGAGAAGGGAGTTGAGGATTATGATGATAGATTTAGAGAAGAGCAATTGTAGGAAGCTTGAGTAGAGCAGACACTGTGTTGGCTGAATGGCCTCTTTCTATGCTATGTATCCTATGTAATCAGTTACAGATGCAGACCAAATTATATACCTAAACAGTCCTACTCTGGGTGCCAGTCTCCTTTATGGGATGACATGGCAGCCCAGTGGTCAGCACTGTTGCCTCACAGCGCCAGGGGCCCAGATATGATTTCACTCTTGGGCCACTGTCTGTACAGAATTTGTACATTCTCCCAGTGACTGGGTTTTCTCCGGGTGCTCCGGTTTCCTCCCACAGTTTAAAGATGTGCAGGTTAGGTGGATTGGCCACACTAAATTGCCCATAGTGTCCAGGGATGTGCGCACTATACAGATTAGTCATGGGAAACGCAGGATTACGGGGATAGGTGGGTGGGATGTTCTTCAGAGGGTCGGTGCCAACATGATGGGCTGAATGGCCTACTTCCTTACTGCAGGGATTCTATGATTCTAACTTGACTGTGCAGCCTTGCCACCACTGTAATCAATCTGGGGCCTGCTTGATTATTACCTTCAATTCAACGTGTTCTTGCAGTGGTCTTGATGTTGAGTAAACCTTTCATCGTCGACAGTATCAGTAAAGCCATCTAACTGAGCTGGTAAACCACCTCCAGCCATTAATTATAGCAGAAAAAGTGACTTGCTGTCTTCATATTAGAGCAGCCCATTAAAATTCTCCCATTGTTCCTCAATAGTTGTGTTCATGACCTCTGAAGGCCATAGACTATGTACTGAATTAATGGAAAACATAATGAATTATTGAGCTGCAAAGGGAGGTGTCTATGAATTTCTTTCTGTCCCTCCACCCCTTCCATTTATGTGCTCTCCAAAAGGAGGAAAGGGGAAATTCTACATTGAACTATTTAAAGTTGTGTTTGGTACAACGATGCCATGGGCTGGGGTGATTTAGGGTTGTTACATGACTGTACAAGAATACTGAAGGTAAAGTGCGAACACATTGTAATGACGACCATCTCAAACTAACACGATTTCACTAATGTGTCAGAATTGGTGAACCACGCAACGTCGTGCCAGGATGCTCGCTGTTTTAAAAAGATAATCATGTTAAGAAAAAAATGTCTTTATAAAAGTCAATCACATGGTTGAGGTTATTAAAATTATCTGCAACAAATTTGGTTCTCTCAATTGTAAATCAATATCTGGTGTTCAAAGTTATGAACTATCTGGATAGTTTAGTTGGGGAAAGCCGTTCCACTAGCAAGATGATGAAGGAGAAGCACAGGAGAAAACATGGTTGGATCTTAAAGGGTCTGAATGACGTGGGCTATTGTGAATTCTGTGGGAGAATCAGATGAGAAGTCCAGTGAGGACTATCTCAATGTTGGAAGTTACTTCCAACATCTTTTATACATTGACTGATGGCAAGACAAATTTCTGATTCAGCCTCACCAAGTCGCTAATTCAGGGAGATTAGCGCTTGTTAAACGCTTTATTGATACCACAACTCACCACACAGATTACTTGGAATTTAGCAAGGCTTTTCATCAGGTCCTGCATGGGAGACTGATAGCAAAGGTAAGAGCCCGTAGGATCCAAGGAAGCTTGGAAAATTGGGTCCAGAATTAACCGTAATGACAAGAAGCAGAGGTTGGTGGTCGAGCGGTATTTATGTGACTGGAAGCCTGTGTCTAATGGTGTACTGCAGCGATTAGTGTTGGGTAAAACCGAAAGAACTGTGGATGCTGTAAATCAGGAACACAAACAGAAGTTGCTGGAAAAGCTCAGCAGGTCTGGCAGCATCTGTGAAGAAAAAAATCCAAGTTAATGTTTCGGGTCCGATGACCTTTCCTCAACTTTGGGTGCCTTGCTGTTTGTGGTTTTGGTCTTGAGTGTAGGAGGTTTGCTCAGGTAGTTTGTTGCTGATACAAAGGCTGATTGGCTAATAAATAGTGAGGAGGATAGCCTTAGATTACAGCAGGATATGAACGGACTGGTCAGATGGCCTGACTAGTGTCAAATGGAATGAAGGTCTGTTTCTGTGCTGTGCAACTGTATGACTTTATGACTCTTAAGTGTGAGCTGATTCACTTGGGCAGGATGAAGAAGCCAAGGGTATGTGAGATGAATGGTAAGGTCAGAGGAACCTTGGTGTGGATGTCCTCCAGTTCCTTATAATAGTAGGACAGATAGATAAAGTGCTTAGAAGTTGTACGGGACATCTGCCTTTTTTAGTCGAGGCATAGAGTTTAATACTGGAACTGTATAAAAAGTTGGTCAGGTCACTACTAGAGTGTTGCACACCCTCCTAGAATCCACATTGTAGGATAGATGTAATTGCACTGGAGAGGGTGCAGGATTTACCAGGATGATGCATCCTTCATCCTAAGGATCAGCCTCATGAATCTCTTTGGAACTGCCTCTAATGCCAGGATATCCTTTATTAGATTCGGAAAGCCAAAATTGTACACGGCAGTTCAGGAATGGCCTCATCAACACTCTGCGCAGTCATGACAACACTTCCCTACTTTTTTGAATCCAGCCCCTTCATATTTTCTGAAGGCAAAATTCCACTACCTTCACAAATTGAAAGTAATTAGCAAAAGCAGCAAAAGTGATGTGAGGCAATGCTTTTCCACACAGCGAGGTATTACAAGGTCCTGAATGCACTGCCTAAGAGTGTGGATTAGACCAGTTCAATATTCAAAAGGGAACTGGACTTTATTTCACAGAATCCCTACAGTGTGGAAGCAGGCCATTTGGCCCTTGGGGTCCACACCAACTCTCCGAAGAACATCCCACCCAGACCCATCCCCCTACCCTATCCCTGCATATCCCACAGTTAGTTCGCCTAACTGACGCATCCCTGGACAATTTAGCATGGCTGATCCACCTAACGTGCACATCTTTGGACTGTGGGAGGAAACTGAAAACCCAGAGGAAACCCATGCAGACGATCACCCGAGGCTGGAATCGAACCCAGGTCCCCGGGATGGTGAGGCATCAGTGCTAACCACTGAGCCATTTTGTGGTCCTATCTGCAAAGAAAGAATGTGTGGGATAATGGGCAGAAGGTAGGAGAAATGGCACTGCACATTCAGAGAGTTGGTGCAGATATGATCGGCCGAATGGGTTTCTTTTGCAATGTAACAATTCTGTGATGATCAGATTTACTCTATTCAAGTCCCACAGTGTAGATTCAGTATCGACATGATATGCACCTTGGAAAAATCACCTGTTTCCTTCTCCCTATTTGCACATGATTACTGACCTTGAAACTTTTCTTTCTAGTCTCCATGTTAGCTAACAGTGTAATTGTTTCCTCCACTTCAAAACTACTGTCACCAGCCCTTCCTCAGTAAATCCAACCTCAATCACAGTCCCCTCCCACCCTGTTCTAGAAAACTGCCATCATCTCCAAGGTCATTAAATGAGTTGTTCCTTCTCAAAACGCTATTGTCTTTCTCACTGCTTCATATTTGAAATTCTCTATTTGGGTTTGTCCTGCTGCCACAGTGCTGCAAAAGCTGTCATTGCCCTGTCTTCTCAATCCTTGGCTTCTTTGCAACCTTTGCTATGGTCAACCACACCATCCTGCAATGTTTTTCCTTCTCCCTCTTAATGGGATTGCCCTCACTTGGTTGTCTGATTGTAGTCAGAACATCTTAAGCAATGCCCAATCTTCTTGTCCTTTTCCTGGCCGCTGTCTATAACAGAGTGAGACTGTTAGCAACCTCAGTGTCACCTGGAATTCAGTTTTCTGCCCTTGTATCCTTTCCAGCACACAAACCACCTACACGTACTGATATCTCAGCCCATCTGCACTAAATTGGTCCCCCATTAATGCCCTTTTCACCTTGAGACTTTGAGTAGTTCTGATTATTGTTCAATCCTCCACCCTCCTTAAATTACAAGTGATCCACCACTCTACTGTCCAAATCCTAACGTGCACCTGATTTTGTTCACCTGTCCTTGCCAATTTACACAAGTCTCGCAGCTCTGCAATGCCTCCAAGTTAAAATTCTCATTCTTGCATTAAAATGTGTCATAGCTCAGCGACCTGCCCCCCGGTTCTTTTTAAAAATTCGCTCTTGGGTTAAGGGTCTCACTGGCCGGACCAGCATTTATTGCCCATCCCTAATTACCCAGAGCACAGTTAAGAGTCAACCACATTTCTGTGGGTCTGGAGTTACGTGTAGTCCAGACTGGGTAAGGATGGCAGTTTCCTTCCCTAAAGGACGTAAGTGAACCAGGTTGGTTTTTCCTGACAATTGACTGTGGCTTCGTGGTCATCATTATACTCTTTATTCCAGTTATTTTTTAATTGAATTCAAATACCACCACCTGTCACGGCTTCAGACACAGGTCCCCAGAACGTTTATTGGGTCTCTGGATTAATAATCCAGCAATAGTGCCACTAGGCCATTGCTCACCTTGATTCCATTTCTCGGCCATTCTCCCTCTCTGCCAACCATTGGTAACCATCCCTTCAGCCATCTAGGCTCCACACTCTAACATTCCCTCCTTAATGGCTTTTGCCTCTCCCTAGTTTTAATATGCTGTCTAAAGCTCACTGCCATCATAATACCACGTTCCTACCTTCACACTATTTTCCTAATACAGTGTCATAGTGTCATACATCCTTTGATTGAACCAGTCCATGCCGACCATAATCCCAAACTAAACTAGTCCCACCTACCTGTGCTTGGCCCGTATCCCTCCAAACATTTCTTATTCGTGTACTCATCCAAATGTCTTTTAAACGTTGTAACTGTACCCACATCCACCACTTCCTCTGGAAGTTCAATATGCATGCGGACCACTCGGTGTAAAAAAAAAAGTTGCCTCTCATGTCTTTTTTAAATGTTTCACTTCCCATCTTAAAAGTCTTGAAATCCCCAACCCAAGGGAAAAGACAGCTGTCATTCACCTTATCCGTGCCCCTCATGATTTTATAAACCTCTACAAGGTCACACCTCAGCCTCCACCACTCCAGTGGAAAATGTCCAAACCTATCTAGCCTCCACTTATAAGTCAAGCCCTCTATTCCTGACAACATCCTGGTAAATCTCTTCAGAACTTTTTTTAAGAATATCCTTCCTAGGACGACCCGAGCTTGACATAGTACTCCAGAAGAGTCCTCACCATCGTCCTGTACAAACTCAACATGACGTCCTAATTCCTACGCTGAAAGGTGTAAGCAATGAAGGCAAGCGTGCCAAACGCCTTACCTGTGACCATCTTGAATATTCTCAGCAGTTGAGTATTCACTGCCATCTAGGATAGGGAAAATTTCCAAAGATTTACCGCTTGCTGAGTGCAAAAAAATTCCTCCTGTACAGGGCCTGATGAGACTACACCTGGTGTATTGTGTGCAGTTTTGGTTTCTTTATCCGAGGGAAGGATGTTATCACAATAGAGGGAGTGCAGCGGAGATTTACCAGACTGACTCCTGGGGGTGGAAGGTCTGATGTATAAAGAGAGATTGGATCAGTTAGGATTATATTCACTGACGTTTGAAAGAATGAGGGGGGAGTCTCATAGAAACCTACACAATTCTAACAGGACTAGGCAGTATAAACATGTGAAGACTAAAGACTGGGGAGTCCAGTACCAGGGTCCACAGTCCAAAGATACAGGGTAGGCTATTTAGGACAGAGATGAAGAGAAATCATGGAATCCCTACAGTGTGGAAACAGGCCCTTCAGCCCAACCAGTCCACACCAAACCTCAAAGCATCCCACCCAGACCCACCCTGCTATAACCCACCTAATCTACACATTCCTGAACACTATGGGCAATTTAGCGTGGCCAATCCACCTAGCATGCACATCTTTGGACTGTGGGAGGAAACCAGAACAAACCCACACAGACGCAGGGAGAATGTGCAAACTCCACATGGACAGTCGCCTCAGGGTGGAATTGAACCCAGGTCCCTGGTGCTGTGAGGCAGCAGTGCTAACCACTGAGCCACCGTGCCACCGTGCCACCCAAATGTCTTCATCCAGAGAGTGGTGACCTGTGGAAGTCTTTGCCACAGAAAGTGGTTGGGGCCACGGCATTGAATGCTCTTCACAATGGAGATAGATATAGTTCATGGGACTAAAGAGATGAATGGGTATGGGTAAGTAGGATCTAGGTTGGATGATCACCCAAGATCATGCTGAAATAGCGGAGCAGGCTCAAAGGGCTGAATGGCATACACCTATTTCTGTTTTCTACGTTTCAAGGTATCCTTGTGTCAGTCCGAAATGGCCTACAATTTACCTGGTTCTAGAAGGGCCTGCTCAGGGGAAGCACCTTTCTTGCATCTGTACTGTTGAGCCGAGCATCGGATGTTACTCCTCAATTAAAGGCGCTACAGAAATGAAGTTGTTGATCATTTTGACGACTAGATTCATTGACCCTTGCAGCTTGCCAAATGGTTGCTGCCCGTGCCAAAAGAAAAAGAGATGAGGGTAGGCATAAAGAAAAGGACCTGCAGACAGTCAGATGGAGGTTGATTAAAAATATCTTGCTTGATTTTAAATAAATTGTAGATTTTCATTTTGCTTCATTCAGAATTGGTAACTGAGCATTTAGCAGCTTTGCATGAAATTCCTTCCCCTCCCCTGGAAGGAGGGAGGGAGAGAGAGAGAGAGAGAGAGAGAGAGAGGGACGAAATGTATTTGAATTATTAAAATGTACCTGAACTTGGACTTAGTACATTAGACATCCTTGCCACCACTTGCAGACTACAGTATTGCGCCATCCCTGTAGTATCAGCAGCAAGTGTTTGAAGTTAATCATGGAATCATTGAACCATTGATTCATAAAATGTTTACAGCACATTTAGTCTGTCAGATCCCGTTCAGGCTCTCTGCAAGAACAATTTAGCCGGAGTCTTTCTTTGTAGCCCTGCAAACTTGTTTTGCATGAGGTACTTTTCCAATTCCTTTCTGGAATTGACAACAGAGAGACCTTGGAGTGCAGGTTCATATTTCCTTGAGAGTGGAGTCCCAGGTAGACAGGATAGTGAAGATGTTTGGAATGCCTGCTTCTATTGGTCAGTGCATTGTGTATAGGAGTTCGGCTGTAGAGGACATTGGTTAGGCCACTTTTGGAATACAGCATTCAGTTCTGGTCTCTCTGCTCTAGGAGGAATGTTGTTAAGCTTGAAAGGTTTTAGAAAAGATTTATAAGGACTTTGTCAGGGCCGGAGGGTTTGAGCTATGGGGAGAGACTGAATAGACTGGAGCTATTTTCCCTGGAGCGTTGGATGCTGAGGGGTGACCGTATAGAGGTTTACAAAATAATGAGGGGCATGGATAGGGTGAATAGCCAAGGTTTTTCTCCCCAGGGTAGGGGAATCCAAAACTAGATGTCACAGGTTTAAGGTGAGAAGGAAAAGATTTAAAAGGTTTCTAAGGGGCAACATTTTCACACAGAGGGTGGTGTGTGTATGGTTTGAACTGCCAGAGAAAGTGGCAGAGCTGGTACAATTACAACATTTGAAAAGCATCCGGAAAGGTACTCGAATAGGAAGGGTTTTGAGGGATATAGGCCAAATCTGGCAAATGGGACTGGATTAATTTAGGATATCTGGTTGGCATGGACAGGTTGAACCAAAGGGCCTGTTTCCATGCCATGCTCCTCTATGACTCTATAATCAAGAATGGAAAGCCGTGATTGAATCTACCTCCACCTCCCTTCTGGTTAGTGCGTTCCAGACTGTAACACTCACAGAGGATTCGCACGTGTGTTTTCCCACAAATATTTGGGAGTGACAGACAGGAAAAGACCTGCTCCTGTATCAAACATGTCCCCACACTCAAACAGTTTGAACTGCTGTGGTAAGAAACTATTTACTCCCCCTCTGTGCTGCTGTTGTACTCCCTTGGGAAGATGCAGAGAAACATGGTCTGGAAAGTTGGGGGTTTGGCGAGAGAAAAATCTCTTGGGAAAATTCTTCTTAGACACAAAAAATGAAACACCCAAACTCTGCTATTGAATAAAATGCACAACGTTTCCAAACCATAAATATAAAATTGTGGAAAGAAAATCTCAATCAGCTGTCAGTGTCTGAAAGATGTAGACTGGGTAAGTACCTATTCAGTTAGCAATGCCATAAGACTCGGAAAGGAAATGAAGATTAAAATGGACAATAATCATCTATCTTTGGGACCCACACTGGTGCTTTCAGACAGCACGTTTCCCCATAACAGGGGCTGTGCTAAAACAGATAGTTTTGACAAAGCTGCTGATATATGCCCATAATCACATCCAGAATGTCCCTTAACTATTTTCAGAATGTCAGATTGAAACATGATTCATGTTTTTTTTTCACTTGCGCGCATCCATTACCTAATTTGGGCTCAATTTAGTTCCCAATATGTAGCTGATGGACTACTATAAGCTTTTATTAGTGGGATCTCACTGCCTACCTTTAATGAGCCTGCAGTTCAAGGATAGAGAAACAGTCATGTTTGCTATTTAGAATATAAATGAACCGCTTGCCTGGCCCCTTGCCATTGGCTCGGACCATTCAGGGGATGGTTTTTTTTGTGTGTGTGAGTGTGTGTGTGTGACTTGCAGCCCTTGATGTGAGCCTACCCTGAAATGATCAGTCCAAATCCAAACAATGTAGGAAATTGTGAGCAAAAGGCAGGCACACTTCTCCTTTTGAAGCTGGAAGACGCTTGTGCTGCTGAGGCTGCCTCCTCCAGCAGATGCTGATTGCTGAGCTTGTGAATTTTGAAGACGGTCGCCCGGGTTCTCCCTAATCCCCTTTGCCCATCAGACCACCGAGTGCCCTCGAGGAAATGATTGGCGTGAACAGTGTGCAAGGGACCGGCAAGGTCCGGGTACAGAGCGGCGGCTCGGTGAGATACCAACGGGACGAATTGAGACACCAGCCTCGCCGATCCAAGTCATTGAAGACCTCCTACTCATCCGAATTTTCAGCTGCCCACCCTTCGTCGGGCAAGGTATGAGAGAGACAGAGAGAGACAGAGAGAGAAAAAATACAAATAGCATCCCACTTTACCAGCATAGTGTTTGAGGGCAGTATGGGTTTTTACTTCACTGCTTTTCACTGCAATGTGAACATGATTAGTGTATTTGTCAATTGTATCCTTTCATACCCACACAGAATTTTCTGCTTGTTATTTCTGTTTCTCGACTGTGGAGTGCTCCTTGTTATTTTTCTCTGTTAAGCTTTCTCTGAGCCACGAATGTGATGACAAAACACAACCCTTTCGGTCTGGGTGATCAGCTTCCTTAACCAACTGCTGCGTTTGACTTAAGACAAAAACATGCTGGAATTGCATTATTTAACTGTTCCTATTATGTGTTTATTAAAGGAAGTGGCAGCACTCATTATTCACAGTAGAAAAGAAATAGGATTTAATCTTTGATATTGGTACATCTCTTTGAAACATGAAGCACTATATCTCTGTTAAAAAAATGCAGTGTTGTGTAATATAGGACATAAACCAATGCTGCTATGTCTTGTGTTGTAAGGAATTGATTCCTTTAATCGGGCATCTAAATTTCCCCTCAGGAAACCTAAATTACTCTAGAGATTCTGCCTGAGATAGTTTGCTGTGCGCAGTGTATATTTTTTTTGGGTGTGGATGGTTTACTGTTTACCTTTTTAAGGTAATTTACTTTAAAATTACCTTTCCTTTTGTAAGCAGTTCTGCTGAGGAACGGCTTGTGCTACGGTCTGATTCTTCAATCTGTTTCATATGCTGATGGCTTTATTATTGATGACTTTATGACAAGCCTTTGCACCTCTAGCACTGAATCTCGAAGCCTCACAGACATGAATATGTTATCTGTACAGCTGGATAAGTGAATATTGAGAAAAGGAAGTGGGCAGTTGATAAGCAAATAGGACTTTTCTTTTTTTTTGTTTTCAACTATGTTCCTGTTCCAGTCCTCTTTGCTGGGTTTCTGTCTAGGAATGTTTGAATTCACTTTAACCAGGAAATAAATCTGTAAAAAATTAATTCTCCTGACATTTCATCTTCTTGGTGGTTTGGCATTCTGGTTAACATTTATCCAAATCATGTTAGTTCTGAAAGATAGCTGACTGAGTAAGACACCAGAATTTGAAGGGAGGGTGACATAAAGTGTGTTGAATTATGGCAGATTATTTAAGGTTACAGAATAAGAACCAAAATTTTCAGGAGTAAATCTTTTGCTTACAAAATTATCTCTCAAGTCAAAAAACCGACTTGTTTGCTTCCCTCCTTTTGCATCTTGATTTTTGCTGGAATGCAATTCCATCTCAAAGTTGTATCTGGAATTTTTTTCTTGCTTTGTAAGGTTAATTTCTGTGCAGATGCCCAGAGTAACTTGTCATGCTTTAGGCAGTTCAAGAGTTAATTGATAACGGATTAAGTTGACGTTAGCAAAACAAGCCAGTCCATCCTAGTAAGAACCTTTGTATCAACTTCCTGAAATCTTTTCAGAAGCCCTAAAGCCTTTCAGTCAAATACAATACACCTTATCTCGGAGAATAATGGTTTAATTGACAGGATGTTGAATCCATTTCGCAGAACATGCTTTTCCAGCTGTTTCACGCCTTTGTTAGCTGTAATTGAAATTTCAGATGAACATTTCTTTTTGTGAAGTGCACTTTCATTTGTGGTGTTTTGTGGCAGTGTGCCTAGTTGTAATGTTTTTAAGGACATTTTGGTTCTTTGAGAGATACTAGAACTGGACAGAGAGAATCTATTAGTTTGTGTTTCAATAAAAGTGGGCAGCTACACATTATCACTTACACCTACAACAAACTCATCATAGAAGAACCTTAAAAAGAACATTTCCTGCTGAGTATGTTAATGGGAACTGTTTAAACAAGTTGTTGCCATAATTAAATTTGAGTGTGTGCAGCACTGTAAAATAATTGATAACTACTCAAACAACAAACGGA
Source organism: Ginglymostoma cirratum (assembly GCA_024137785.1). Lineage (NCBI taxonomy): Eukaryota > Metazoa > Chordata > Chondrichthyes > Orectolobiformes > Ginglymostomatidae > Ginglymostoma > Ginglymostoma cirratum. Next base: position 13,637,307 of record JAHRHZ010000217.1, read on the forward strand.
ATTGAATGACTTTTAGCTTCTCTTTACGTTGCAGGCACTGTACAATTCAATCAAAAATGAGAAGCTGGAATGGGCAATGTAAGTACCAAAGACATTATTTTTTGCAGATGTATCTCTTTAGAGCTGTTCATTCTCCCCACCCCACCCCCCACAGCCTTTTTAGGTGGTTTTAAAATGATATTTTAATTGTGCCATTAACCTCTCAAGTGTCCATATCGCCAATCTGGTCGCTTAGTTGGGGAAGTCAGGAGGTCAGTCTTGATTAGTATGCTGATCAATGTTAATGCTGGACCTGTAATTATTCAACTTGACTGTTTTTCATTTCCTTGGAATGAGAAAAATATTCTGCGAGCATTGACTTTTTTTTCTTATTTCCTCAGCACAAGCCAAAACTATGTGCTGAAGAATTAAGCCTTTTTTTTTAAGTTCATACCGGCCCTTTCATTGATCATCAGCTGGAGTGTAAACCAAGCAGCATTATCATACATTAACCTGATGGTGTGCCGACATCCTGACTTTACAGAGCACAGCTCGCTACCCCAATCGTTTCTCTGACTTTTAAAAGACTTTTCAAAAAGTGAATGTTAAATCACCTGTGTTAAAGTCCCTAAATTGGTAACAAAAACAGAAGTTGCTGGGAAAGCTCAGCAGGTCAGGCAGCATCAATGAAGACAAAAGGTCAGAGTTAACATTTTGGGTCTGGTGACGTGTCCTCGGAACCCAGTTCTGAGGTCACCTGACCCGAAACGTTAGCTCTCATTTTTTCCTTCACAGGTGCTGCCTGACCTGCTGAGCTTTCCCAGCAACTTCTGTTTTTGTTACAGCATCCGCAGTTCTTTTCATTTTTATTTAGTCCCTACATTGGTTTTACTTGAGCCCAGCACATTTCACTCAGACCCTTGCAGCGTGCTGGCAGGGTTTGTAACCTGCCTTGAAGGGATATGAATGTTTTAACCCTTTACGAAACCCACTGTCTCACCATTTCAATTTAATTTGGTTCTTCCCCGCTCTTGGAAGTTCCAAGGATGAGTGAGGTGTTGCCATTTTGGAGTTTTTAATTCTTTTGGATGTTAGCTTGTCAGGCTCCTATCTAAGACTGGAAATCTTCAATGGGTCTTGGGTTTTTGTGTTAGTGCCATCAACTGAAGCAAGCTATCGGCCCTGAAGCTGGTTTTGAACTGTCTTTGTACACTGTGGCCTTTACTCATCTGCTTGTTGCTTTTGATGTACACTAGTTTCCATTAAAACCATTACTGTCACTCTGTTTCCTATCCTGGCTGTCCACTGTAGATGGCGCTGACCTCCATTTTGTTACATACAAGAGGCACAGACTTGAAGATAAGGCATACAACTAGTTTCAACCAATCACTGCCAGATCTGGCTGGACCCCATAAAGTGCTGTCAGATCCAAAGAGGTGCAGGTTAGGTGGATTGGCCATGCTAAGTTGCCCATTGTGTCCAGGGATGTGCAGGCCAGGTGGTTTAGCCATGGGAGACATAGGGTTACAGGGATAGGGTGCTCTTTGGAATCGATGGGCCAAATGGCCTGCTTCCACACTGTAGGGATTCTATGATTCCATGATCCTGCTCTTTTCTGCCAAAGCTATTCATTATTCTAGGATTATCCTGGAAATCAAAGATGAAACAAAACATTTTTTTTATCAGCTGAAGTCTTCGTAAGCCTTCTCCTGGCTCTCCTATTCTCACCATCAATAATAAGTGAACGGAACTCCTGGATTTCTTTGTCACTGAGATTGACACAATCCTATGAACTGTCCTTGCTGTGTTCCTCCCTTGATTGAGCCAAACAGGCCAGCCTCCCCTAAGGCTCTCCCCGTCCATGTCCCTGGACTTGAATCACTCTCTGATTTCTCTCCTCTTTCATGACATCTTCAAGCTCATGTTATTCGTGAATACTACCTGCTGCTCTGTACTTCATTCCCGCCAAATTACAGACCACTCGACCTTGCTTCTTGGCTCCCATGTTTGTTAAGATTATTAATAGCTCCCTCTCTTCAGGTATATCCCCTTCTCCTTCAAATCTGGTGTCACCACCCCTCTTAAAATGAATCAAAAATATCAGACATATTCAGAAAATCTTCATTCTCTGAAGAAGGGTCTAGGCCCGAAACGTCAGCCTTCCTGCTCCTCTGATGCTGCTTGGCCTGCTGTGTTCATCCAGCTCTACACCTTGTTATCTCCTAAGTCTATAATCTTCCTCAGCTTCCCATTTCTGTGAGCGAGACATCTGCACTCCTCCAATTCTGTATTGCTGACTATCCCTGATATCTGTTGTGCACAGAATCATAAAATCCCTGTAGTGTGGAAAGAGGCTATTTGGCCCACCGAGCCTGCACTGACCCTCTAAAGAGCATCCCACCCAGACCCAACGCTTATCGTATCCCTGTAACCCAGCATTTCCCATAGCTAACCCACCTCACCTGTACATCCCTGGACACTACAGACAATTTAGCATGGCCAATCCATCTAAACTGCACACCTATGGATTATGGGAGGAAACCCAAGCAGACAGATGGAGAATGTGGAAATTCCACGCAGACAGTCACCCAAGGCTGGAATTCAACCTGGGTCTCTGGTGCAATGAGACAGCAATGCTAACCACTCTACTGGTTGTGGCTGTACCATCAGTTGCTTGAGGCATAAGTTGTTGAATTCTCTCCCTGAACCTCTCTCATCTTAAGGCCACTTTCTACTTTAAAAGCCTATCTCTTTGAACAAGTTCTTGGTTATCTTCCCTAACACGACATGTGGTTCAGGATCATTGTTTGTCTCATAACGTTCCTTCAAATGATTTTGAAATGTTACATTACATTAATATCAATTTGTGTCTCCATCTCAGGGACATGATAATAAACACATGCGTTAGTTTTCACATGTACACCAATGAGATCAATTCTGTGCAGGGAAATGGCATATAAAAATAGGGAGGTCTTGATAAAGTTGTACAAGGCACTGGAATACCGTGAACAGTTTGGGCCCTTTATCCAAGGAACGATGTACTGGCATTGGAGGCAATCCAGAGAAGGTTCACTAGATACGGAGGGTCTGTCTGATGAGGAGCAGTTGTGTAGATTGGGTTTGCATTCATTGGAAGAACGAGAGATGACCTTATTGAAACATATAAGATTATTAGTGGATTTGAGAAGGAAGATGTAGAAAAGTTGTTTCCCCTTATGGGAGAGTCTAGGACCAGCGGGGAGAAAAGCTCAGAATAAAGGTTGATACATTTAATACAGAGATTAGGAGAAATTTTGTCTTTCAGAGGGTCGTGAATCTATGTAATTTTTGTACCACAGAGGGCTGTAGACGCTGGTTCATTATATATATTCAGTGCTGGTACAGACAGATTTTTAATCAGTAAGGGAATAAAGGGTCAAAGGCGAGAAAGTGGAGTTGAAGATTATCAGATCAACCATGATCTCATTGAATGGCAGAGCACAATAGATTTGCTGAATGGCCTACTTCTGCTCTCACCTCTTGTTGTATGATCTTTGATTCTGCTGTCAGACTGTTTATCCATTTAACGTCCTGGGGTGGTCCTCCAGCTCAACATCAGGTATGTCATAGTCATCACCTCCAGGTCTCTATCACAAAACCTCTGTCGATGTTACATACTGTGTTACAATCCCATCACTCCTGGGCTAAACAAGTCCATTCACTATCCTGGACTCCTGTGAGTAGAGCTGTCGGGAGGACTGTGTTTATGTATGTCCTTTCACATTTTCAGCACATCACAAAGTGCATCCTGATCAATTTATAACTCTTGGGGCATTATAGGAACATTTGAAATAGAAGAAGTAGGCCATTCAGCCCCAGGCCTATTCTGGCACCATTGTTGGTCTGATTGTGGCCTCCATCCCACTTTTCTCCCTGCCCCTCCTACTAATCAAATATCTCTCTAACTCAGCCTTGATTAAAATCGATGACCGAGTCTCCATGGTTGTCTGTGGAAAAGAAACCCACAACTTCTGAGAGAAGACATTTCTCCTCAACTCAAGTCTTAAATGGGAGACCTCTTACTCTCAAACTACGCTCCTGGTTTTAGGTTGTCCCACAAAGGAAAACATCATCTCTGCATCAAGCTCCCTCAGAATCTTCTGTGTATGAAGACAATATTCACAACTGAATTGTGTGGACTTAGCCTGTTTTATTTTTTAGAATGATATTTGATTTATGAGTGGTGTTAATTAAAGAATGTATGTTCGCCGAGACACTAATAGAGCTTTGCTGACTGTTAAGTTTACAAAGGATAGAATGGAGGAAACCAGTCAGGAAAATATTGGTCTCGTCGAATCTAGAGTTAACCAAAGCATCATTGAGAGGTTCAGTAGCAGCTCATTGAAAGTAGGGAGGAAGTCAAGTGATGATTGGGAAGTGTGAATAGATGATCAGGGGAATGGTGTGGATGTGGGATTAGAAGTCCATATCAGAATCAAATATGACACCCAAGGTTATGAGCAGTTTGTCTTGGCTTAAGACAGTTGCAAAAGATGGATTTGGAGGCGATGGAGCAGAGATTGTGCTGGGGCTGTGAAAACAATAACTCCAGGCTTTCTGGATGGGATCTCAGTGAATGTAACAACAGAACGACCAGATGTAGTTAATACCCTCAGCACTTCACTGAGCTTGAGCTTGAGATAACCACTTACTGATTCAAGAGTTAAATTGTTTCCGTTGTGCTGGAGGAAGTTGCGAACACAGATATTTTATTCTATAATAGCAGCAAAATACAGTGGATGCTGGAAATCTGAAACAAATGCACAGAATGCTGGAGAAACTCAGCAGGTCTGGCAGCATCTGTGGAGAGATAAAACAGTGGTTCAAGTCCAATATCACTCTTTCAGAACTGAAGGGGAAATCATACTAGACTCAAACTGCTTTATCATATTCATTACCAAGGTTAATTGCTTCCGCTTCAAAGTCACCCTTCTACTTTGCCACTCAAATGCCCTACATGCTTGCATAACTGAGTACTCCATGCTGCCAGGGCTGACCGTCTCCGTCCTTCACCTTCCATCCAACTTATACCAAGCTCTGCTACACATGAGCTGACCGAAAATAAGTCTCACCCTCGATTCCTGTTTGTAAAACAAAAAAAAAATTTTCGTGGGATGTAAACATCACCAAAAGGGCCAGCATTTGTTGCCCATCCCTAATTGCCCTTGAAGTGCGTGGCTTGCTGGGCTGTTTCAGAGCATTATTAAGAGTCAACCGCATTGCTGCAGGTCTGGAATCACATATAGACCTTGGCTGATTTCCTTTCTAAAGGGCATTAGTGAACCAGATCGGGCTTTTACAATGATTGATCAGTTTCACAATCACCATTATCAAGACTAGGCTTCAACTCCAGATTTTAATTAATAAATTCAATTAACTGAATCACACCTGATGACCTGGTGGGATTTGAACCTCTGTCCACAGAGCATTAAACTGTGACTCTGGATTGCTATCCCAGTGCATTTTCACTCCATCACCTTCTACCTCTTTTGTTGTGATCCCAGTGAAAAGTGCCAAATTCATATGACCAACTGGTTAGGGACCAATACCTGTTTAGGTTAAAGCAGACAAAGTTTGAAATTTCAGGCACTTACTAAGAAAATAAAGCCTTATGATTCCATGGTTTTGAACAACAAAATAAACTTCACTCTGCACGTTAGAAAAGTAAAAAATCTACTATATAATTTATGTTCTAACATTCAGAATTAACATGAGGTAAATATAGGTTAACAGACAATGGTTGTACATGCTTCAGTGCATGTCATGTGGCAGTGTGGGCAAGACAGATCCCACAGATTTCTCAGTAACCTGCCTGGAGTAGATGACACTGTGGATCACCAAATCTCATCAAAATTTGTCAACTTCATGAGGAATATCAAATCCTCACTGTTGATGGTCTAGCCTCGGATTTTCTTCAAAATCCAATCTAACTTCTATTGTCTCAATGACTGCTGATATCCCAGTAATCCAATCTCTTCTTGTGAGACCAGGCTCCCCAAGATTTCTGAGACTGTTCATAAGTGTTTAATAATAACACTGTACAAGACAGTTAGCTTCACCAAACTGCCACTGCCCCTGAATTCCTCTGACCTCCAATCCTCCTCAATTGCCCCTAACCTGTGGGCCTCCTTTCCTCCACTCCTCCAGAGGAGGCAACGGCCTAGTGTGTTATTGCGGGACTGTTAATCTAGAGACCCAGGAATGTTCTAGAGACCTGAGTTTGAATCCTGCCACAGCAGATGGTAGAATTTGAATTCAATAAAAATAAATCTGGAGCCTAATGATGACCATCAATCCACTCTTGATTGTCAGGAAAAATCCATCTGTCCCATAATGTCCTTTAGGGAAGGAAACTGCTATCCTTACCTGGTCTGGCCTACATGTGACTCCAGACCCATTGCAATGTGGTTGATTCTTAACTGTCCTCTGGGCAATTAGAGATGGACAATAAATGCTGGCCTAGCCAGCGACGCCCTCAGCCTGTGAATGAAGTTTGAAAACTCCGATAAACCCTAAGCTGCAGATTGTCAACAACAGCACTTTAGCTGAATGGAGACATGTTCCTTGGATGCAGAGGCAGCTTCAGGGCTTCCCCTGAGCCTTGATTGCCTGGAGATATCTGACAACAGCAGCATCTCTGCTGCTTCGAGCTTCATTCCCCTATATTCAAACACCAGACTGACCATCAAGGTAGCAACCTTCTGCTTTGACTATCTCCGCCCAACTGATTGGGCTCACTTTTTGCTGGTGTCTCAGGAAATGCAGCGCAAAACCATTAGAAAGGCTGAACCTTCCCAATTTTTGATTCTACAGTGGGGAGATCCTTTTGCAGAACGCACGTAGCTTGCCACCTATGCATCGAAACTCCAAGTTTTCCCAAGCTAAGTTCACATATCTTCACATTTTTACCCCACCATTAGTACCCACACTCAACCTCCCCTCTTTCTCCTCAAAGTCCATCTTAGTTACCTAGCTTTCTGTCTCACTGCTCTCCTTTTCTGACATGGAGTCCATAAGACCATAAGACATTGGAGCAGAAATTAAACCATTCAGCCCATCGAGTCTGCTCTGCCAGTCAATCATGGCTGATAAGTTTCTCAACCCCATGCTCCTGCTTCCTCCCTGTAACCTTTGATCACCTAAACAAACCAGAATCACTCTATCTCTGTATTAAATATATTCAATTACCTGGCCTTGACAGCCTTCTGTGGCAATGAATTCCAATGATTCACCACTTTCTGGCTGACGACATTTCTCCTCATCATTTTTCTGAGGGGTCTTCCCTTTACTGTGGGGCTGTGTCCTTGGGTCCTATTCTCTCCTGCTAATGGAAACATCTTCTCAATGTCCACTTTATCCAGGCCTTTCGGTATTCTGTAAGTTTCAATTAGATCCGCCCCCCCATCTTTCTAAACTCCATCGAGTGTAGACTCAGAGTCCTCAAACGTTCCTCATATGTGAAGCCTTTCATTTTGGGGTCATTCTCATGAACCTCCTCTTGACCCGCCCCAGGGCCAGTACATCCTTAGAGTCCAATTTACATCCTGTGTCGTTATTGTTTGCAAGGTTTTGTTCAGATTTCACACAGGCTTGAAGCAATTCAGAAGGACTTAGGATAGCCAACAACTGGGAACACCCAGTTTCTGTTGGATGGCACTGGGGTGGCCTGAATCTGACAGAAAGGCATCTTGAGTCAGAAAGTTGCAGGTTAAGTTCCCAATCTAATAGTTGAACATAGATTGGGTAACGTCTATCATAGAATCCCCACAGTGAGGAAAGAGGCCATTCGGCCCATCAAGTCCATCGACCCTCTGAAGAGCATCCCACCTGGATTCAGTACCCTGCCGTATCCCTGTAACTCTGCATTTCCTATGGCTAACCCACTTAGCCTGCACATCCCCGGAAACTACAGACAATTTAACACAGCCAACCCATCTAACCCACACATCTTTGGACTGTGGGAGGAAACCGAAACTCCCAGATGAACCCCATGTAGACACATGGCGAACATGCAAACTCCACGCAGTCACCCACGGCCAGAATTGAACTTTGGCCACAGGCACTGTGAGGCAGCAGTGCTAATCACTGTGTCACCATGCCAGCCCTAAAAAGCATCAGCATCTTGACGTAATTAGTGAATCTCTTTGGACTGTTCGGAAAGATATACTGAGTAGTTGCATAATTTTTCTTGTTTGCAACTGTTCCAAAATGGACAAAGGTTGGAGCCCTGATGCATGAACCTAGTTGTCCATGTTAGTTTCGAATGCTTTGCTTTCCCAAGGCTGTGTAATCCATTTCTTTGTTCAGATGCTTGATCACATCTGACATGATGGGAAAAATTATGCATCATTAATACACTATCCTTGATCACTAAACTACTTATTAATCTTTAACAGGTTCGAAACTTAGACATCTGCACAGTGAAAACACACGTTTGTCAGTGCTTAATGGCTTTATTGAATCTCAACCAAATCTGATGCAACTTCATCAGGTTCTGCATTTGTTTTCCAGCAAGTACATTTCTAGTGAGTGTGCGCTGCAGTTTAATGATCTGAAAATTCTTAATCGAATTTTCCCCAAATCTGATTACAACTCACTCTGAACATTGTCCAAAGGTGTAATTGCCATGTGACTGTCGAATTTGTCTGTATCTGCAGGTTTGCCATTCCATTTGTCATCAAATTTGGTGTCACTTTTTATTCAACTCTGTGGTCTCAGAAATGAGCCTTGGGCTGGGTCTAGTTAAGTTGAACTCTGTCTCGAGTGGCTGATCCATTTCTTGATTGTGTGAGTTGGCAACTAGATGGTTCATGCGTCTTAGACTGAGGAGGGGGTTTGATGCTGGTGCTACAGAGACCTGGTGTATTCCCTTGCCCTCCCTCATGACGCAGCACCATTTATAAAGGAGCCATATTGCCTACTTTTCGTTGCCTGTAACATCACATCACATTAGTCAACATTAAACTCCATCTGCCGTTCAACCCGGTTTTGTTTTGTTTGCTCAAGATCATCAGCTGCCTGATTCGGATTCCAGTCTGTTCCTAGTATGGTGTCATCTAGAGATTTCACCAATTTTATTGTGTTGTGGAATCCAAATTACCGATGTAAATTACAAACTCTGAGCCCTGGGCCACCCCACTATCTCGGCCCTATCTGTACATTACTCCTTTAACCCCTTCCACCATTCCATTAACTTCTTATCCCTACCATAGTTATTGTTTTGCAATTGTAACTAACACAGGGACTTTCCCTAAGCTCTCTGGATTATGTGTGTACAGTATGCGTTAGTTACTCTGATACCTGAATGTAATTGGTGTGTTTACATGTTCAGTCCCCAACTAATGTTAAAGTTACAGCATCTAATCCATTGCACAGATCACTCACTATCCTGTTGCTATGGAAATCTCCATAGCAATTAAGCAAACCTTATCCAGTGAATTTTTGTTCTTTGTCTTCAGGCATCATGATTTGGGGAGCTATGGTATTTTCGTCGGATGTGAGATGCTTTCTTTCCTAACTGATGGAAGAATTTATTTAAATATTTCCATCCGACTATGGGCAGTCACCTCAGAAATTCAGCAACTTATTGATTTTCATTAGTTTTTAAAAATAAATCCAGTTGTTCACCTGGGAAATCCATCCAAGGTTTCAGCCTGATTTCACAAAGCTTCTGTAATCAGATTCTTAGCCGGATCCCTTTCAAGTTTGCACATACTGTGTGCCATCTGTGTGCCAATCTGCGCATATGTAGGCAATTTATGTGAAATAACAACTTTCGTCTCTGGGAATTGGCAGTGGGGAGAATGAAATGGCTCTGTGAACTGGGATAGATGATGTGGAACTGGACATGAGGGATTAATTGTTGAAGTAGCTTTGGGTATACTTCAGCTTATTGGAAATTCAAATTTCATTTTGATTCTCACTATTTAAAAAAGAAAACAAAGATCAAACAATTGCAACATGTCACCCCTGGCTTGGTTGTTAGCCCTTTAGCAGTCCCCATTTGGGATGTTGTGAGTTCAAAGCCACTCCGAGAATTTGAATATATAGTCTTGACTGACATTGGAGTTCAGCACTGAGGGAATAGTACCATCTTTTGGTTAAGATGTTAACCCATGTCTTCACCAGGTAGGATCCCCTGGCATCATTAGAACATCGAGGAGTTCTTCCAGTTCTGACACAAACTCTTTTCTTAACTAATATTGCCAAAACTAATTAAGTTATCCTTCATTTATTTGTTGTTTTGTTGTGTGAAAGTTGTTTACATATTTAAGTGATTATACTTCAACACCAAAATGTGTCGACTGCGAAGTGTTATGAAATATCGAAAGTGAAAACTGCTATGTAAATGAAGTCCCTTTCTTTTCACTACTGGAAATGCTCCAGGCATTTTGTGGTCTCCCCATCAGGCTAGTGGGTACTTGATTTTCCCTCCAGCATTGGTGACTGCTACAAAGCCAACCTTGCATACCTGCTTGTAATCAGTGCCATCTTGAGAGTTCAGGCATTGAAGCCAGAGGTCAGCTTTTGCCATCTCTGACATGTTACAGTGCTGCTTGCTGTTGGAGGAGGCAGAGGCACATTAATTAGCTGTTTCAGGTTGAATTGATATTCAGAGTGGCAACTGTAGCCATCTTCTATTTTAAGGCAGACTAACACATCCCACTGATGCAGTGCAGTTAATGTAGAGGTCCGATCTCCACCTGTTCCATTAATCACTCTGGCATTAGTTGTGGGTTGTGAGCCTTTTCCTATCTGCCTGATTCAAAACATTGAGCCCAGTTCCATCTTAGGTAAATGTTTGGGGGACTTCGCCTTTGGGAAGGGCAATCCACTTAAAGTAGTAGGTAGGAATTATGTATAGTTCCAGTTATCCATACAAAGGTCCTCCTAGCTTATGTTGCACCTTCACAACACCCAATTCCGAGTTTCTATGGGTCTTGTTCAAGCCAAGTAACTGCTCTTCCGCTGGGCTGGAAAATTCCACATAAGCTGTTGTGCGAACGGGCATCTGTTTTGCCCCATTATATGTTGAGGATTGAGAGAACTACCGGGTAACGGTGAGTGCAGCTGGTCAGTCTACTGCAGGGCAGAGGGTCATTGGGGTGAGAGTGATGGGATCCAGGCTGATATTGGCCCTCACCGACACGCTTACCTTCGTGAATGTAAAATAAAGAACTGCGGATGTTGGAGATCTGAAATGAAAACGGAAATTGCTGGAGAAACTCGGTAGGTCTGGCGGCAGAGATAAAAGGTACTGCAGATGCTGGAGAATCCGAGATAACAAGCATGGGGCTGGATGAACACAGCAGGTCAAGCAGCATCATAGGAGCAAGAAAACTTGACGTTTCGGGCCTAAACCCTTCATCAGAAATCATTAAAGTAGGTCTGGCGGCATCTGTGGAGAGAAAGCAGAGTTAATGTTTTGAGGCTGGTCACTCTCCATCAGAACTTCGCCAGCTCTGATGAAGAGTCACTGGACTTGAAACATTAACTCTGCTTCCTTGCCGTGTTTATCCTCAAGTTTGAGGAGAAACTTGCTGTTTCTCAATCCAGGGTGCTGAAGCTAATAGTACTCTGAATGGAGCCTAGTTGTATTTGGATAACTGATCACAAGACCAGATATGGAGGCAGGTTTGTTCTCAGGCAAAATGTTAGGACAATCAGCAGCTGAAACATTATGAAATCTATTGGCTGTTCATGTAAATAGCTGCTTTTTTTCGTTGTAACATATCAGATTTCTTGACAATGAGCCTTTCTTCCTTAAAAGCAAGGTGCAGTCACTGAACATGGGCCTCCAAACATCAGTGAAGTTCAGCAAAATCGGTGCTCCCACTTTACAGTATTCTCAATTTTATACACGATAACTTCCATCTGTTTTGCATTCTAGGGTATGAGCTGAGCCAGGAAAAGTCTAGCATAATACTCTTAACATTTTTCTGGTCAATGAGGGATGGGGACTAAATGCTAGCTGAGCCAGTAATGCCCACATCCCATGAACAAATTTTTTAAAAAAGCCTCATATCGAGATTGTGAGTTCACATCCTGCAGGTTAATTTTGCTTCTTAATGACATGTAGCCTTGACCTATGCTAAATCTCTTTTGAACTAAGGCCCAGTTCATAGGACATTAAAGAGTCAACTGTATTGCTGTGGGTCTGGAGTCACATGTAGGTCTGTCTAGGTAAGGAGGGCAAATTTCTTTCTCAAGGCCGTTTGTGAATTAAATGGATTTTTCCAGAAATTAATGATAGTTGTCATGGCGAAGATTAATGATAGAATTTAAACTCTGGAATAGAAATCTATTTGAATTCCATTCCATAGTTTGAATTTTAATTCTACTAGCTGTTGTGGTGGAATTGGGCAACCCCTATCCCCAGAGCATTTGGCTGATTCTCCGGATTACTAGACTTGTGATACCTACGTCACTGTCTGTCCCATAATAAGTCAGGTCATTGTTCATCTGCTTTCAGATAAAGGAGTGGTGAAAGCAGCTCAATTGTTGTTAAAACCTAACCTGTTTCTCCAGTGAAGGGAACCTTTCACCTGTGAATTCATTGTTGGACAGTTGAATCCTCATACACTTGGAACAATGAGAGATGGGCATTAGATACAGCATTGCTACTTTTCAAAAACACACATTTTAGACTATGCTTTTGTCGTTCACAAAATCCCTTGGCTTTTGATTCAAAGCCCCACTCCAAACCCCAGGGGGTTGTACTTTGGCGAAGTTGCTCGGTAGGCAGTTTTCACAAGATTGTTTTATAAATAGCACAGCTGCAGTGCAACTGTTTGTATCGGCGGGAGATAGTTTATATTAAAAAATATTAAGTTCATTATTATCTGCTGTTCCTCTTGATTTTGTTTTCCAAAATCATTCTTGGGATGTGGACATTGCTGGCTAAGACAGCATTTATTTCTGGGACCTAATTGCCCTGAGAACTGTTACGAGTCAAACACATTAATTCTTCTGACCCTTTTCCTCATGCAATTGGTGTTGATTCCCCTCACTCACTTTTAAAAGGGCATTTTTTGTTGTTGTACAGTAAAGCTCATTCCCCTTTGCTCTGAACTGAGGTACACCCGCAGTGGGGAAGAAACTGGGATGATGTAAGTTGCACTAAGCGGGAAAAGAAGCTCTTTCTTCGTTCATGTTATGAACGTTCATTCTATTAAAGCACTTCAGGTTCACTGTCTATGCTTTTGACATGAGACTGTATTAGAAACTACATTGCTTAATGAATAAGCCTCATAAGTCAAAAGGACAACAAAAATGTTCTCCTGATTCAGGTTTGTGATATTATTCGGAGACAAAATAAAACTTGTGTCTCCTGTAGCTTGTCTCTTTTCCAACAAGTCTCTAAATCAGTGGTTCCTTTTGCTCTGACTCGATGTTTCTTGCTTGTTTGCATCCATTGCCACTTGCTTCTTTGTTTGTCTCTGAAACTATTTGTCAGTCTGTCCTGGGAGACAGAAGGAAGGAGGAAGCTGGAATTTCTTTTTTCTCATTCACAGAATGTCCCTGGCTAGGCCAGCATTTATTGCCCATCCCTGATTTCTTAGAGGGCAATTAAGAGCCTTTGGGTCTGGAGTCACATGTAGACCAGATTGGGTAAGGATGGCAGTTTCCTTCCCTGAAGGACATTAGTGAACCAGATGATTCTTTTCCTGACGCTTGACATTTAATTTTATGATCATCATAAGATTCTTAATTCAAGAATTTTATTGAATTCAAATTCCACCACCAGGATTTGAACCCAGGCCTCCAGCACATTACTTAATAAAAACCGAAAAAAACCGTGGATGGTGTAAATCAGAAACAAAAACAGAAATTGCTGGAAAAGCACAGCAGGTCTGGTAGCATCTGTGAAGAGAAATCAGATTTAATGTTTCGGGTCCTGTGACCCTTCCTCAGAACTGTTCTGAGGAAGGGTTACAGGACCCGAAACATTAAATCTGATTTCTCTTCACAGATGCTACCAGACCTGCTGTGCTTTTCCAGCAATTTCTGTTTTTTCCCCCAGAACGTTACTTGGGTCTGGACCAAAAGGTTAGCGATAATACCACTGGGTGATCACTTCCCAGTGATTAAAAGAGGAAGCCATGCCAGGGAGAGTGTGCATTATGCCAGAGTGGATACTTCGCAGGAAACAATGGGGCAAGTGAGAATTTCTGCGGCACTGAATACTTTTTCACAAAGTTAATTTACCAGATCGTTGAGGACTCGTCAGTAATATTTCACATCCTCTGCAATATGAGAATCATAAAATGTTAAACACACAATCTTTCCTAATATTAGAATGCATGATGGAGATGAGACAGACCATAGATAAAATGAGTTGAACACCACAGTAGATTAGGACATAAGTCACACAATGTTCTAACATCAACTATATATAGTTGCATTGTAGATTCCTGTATCCACCCGCAGAATGGAACTACCTTTCTAAGCTTATCACAGCCTAATTGCATCCTCTTGCCGCGGGTGACACCATAAAATCATGACAATAGGTTGGCTGAGTTACGGTGTGACAAGTTTACCTAGGGAGTTGCCATATTAGGTATGGCAACAGGAAGAGTTGTCAGGAAGTGCACACGCATGTAAGCAAGTGGCATCCTGGTAAGGAAATTTGTTTTGAAGTTTTTGTTTTGGTGCTGAACTGAGGTTGAGTGCTGATGTTAGTCAATTAACTCTCTGTTGAGACTGTCTTGAATTATTTAATTAGCTCTGACTCCAGTTGTCTTGAACTGTATTACATTGTTCACCTGGATTACTATTCAACATTCGCTTTGGTTTCAATGACCTCTGTGCAGAGTAGACGGAAGAGTTGGTGAAATATACCAGATTAATATTAACCTTGTGGCAAAGGATTCCAGATTGGAGAATGCACCCACAGTCGGTAGAAGAACAGAAGTAGGTCTAACCAGCTCACTTTGACATTCAAAAGCCTTATCGTTGCCAGATCCTTCTTCACTATCATTCGGGATCATTATTGACCACAGACTTAACTGGAACAGTCCCAGAGTGAGGCTACAAGATCATGCCAGAAGTTGGGTTTTCTGGAGTGAATAATTAAATTCCTGACTCTTGTAGAATCATAGAAACCCTACAGCAGGGAAGTAGGCCATTCGCCCCTTTGAGTCCACACTGACCCACTGAAGAGCATCCCACCCCGACCCACCCCCGCTTCCCTGTAACCCTGCATTCCCCATGGCTAACACACCTTAGCTACAAACCTTTGAACTGTAGGAGGAAACTGGAGCACCCAGAGGAAACCCACACAGATGCCGGAAGAACATGCAAACTCCACACAGACAGTCACCCAAGGCTGGAATCAAACACGGGTCCCTGACGCTGTGAGGCAGCAGTGCTAACCACTCAACTACTATGTCACCCCCAAATGTAGCTGGGGTAAACCTTCTAAAGCACAAGTTAGGAGTGGACTGGAATGCTTTCCACTTTTGAAGTTGAGTGTGTAGCACCAAAAAAAACTGAAAAAACTCAACACAATCTAAAAGGAGGCAACCCATTTGATTGACCCTCCAATCACCAGTTTTATACAAGCAGTTGCTCTGGCAGCAATGTGTAACATATAGAAAAGTTCCCCTGCACCATCAAGCCAAGACTCCATTGACAGAATCATTCAACCTGCACCACCTGTGAAGGCAAGGACAACGGATACATCGGAGCCACCATCTCCAAGTTCCCTTCCAGATCGCATTCCATTCTTACTTGAAAATATATCACTCTCCCTGTTAAAAACCCCAGTTCCTTCACCATCTCCAGATTAAAAGCTTTGGACTCCTACACAAGCAGCAGTGTTAGAATACCTTCACTGCAGGGAATGCAGTTCATGGTCACCTTCTCAAGTGTGAAAAGGATAGACATTAACTGATGGCCTTGCCAATTAGATCACGTGAGCAAATGGAAAGAAAATATTGTTGAAAATACAATCTTCTTTCACATTATATTGTTAATTTTAGTTGCAGAGGCTTAGAAGACTGAATATTGCTTGCTCATGTCTAAATCATCAGTATGCATAGCAAGAGAAACCTCTTTCTTCAGCAATTACAGCTATAGTATTCCTTTAAAATAAATATTGTATTGGAATAAATGGCAGGGAGTAAATGTAACACACTTAGTCTTAACCCATCTTGAATGAGATTTTAAGCTGCATTTCGCATGAGTTATTTTTACTGGTGAAATAAAAGAGGAAGGAATGCATTATGCGCGACATTAAAACAATGAGAGACAGGCATACGAATGAAGAAAGCACACTAACATAGCCAGTGTGTTTGGGATGAAACTACCTGAATGTGACGTTCATCATTGACCTTTCACCCCACAACTTTGGGGTGTGATCTTTCACCTCAAGGACTGCAGCAACATCAATAGCAAGAAGAGACTTTTTTTTATGAATTTAGTCAAATACGTAATATCTGAAGAGCCGCAATGCTGCTACCTGAGTGCCAATAGTTAATGAGAAGCAAAATAGAGTCACATTTCTGCAATATTTTAAAGATTTTAAAATATCACTCAGTTAACAGTCTTCTCTTTATAAAACAAGTACCGTATAATGTTAATTAAGTGAAACCAGTCACTCAATTTCCTTAGAGATAAAAGGTACTGCAGATGCTGGAGAATCCGAGATAACAAGCATGGGGCTGGATGAATACAGCAGGTCAAGCAGCATCATAGGAGCAGGAAAACTTGACGTTTCGGGCCTAAACCCTTCATCAGAAATGGGGGAGGGGAAGAGGGTTCTGAAATAAATAGGGAGAGAGGGGGAGGCGGATAGAAGGTGGATAGAGGAGAGGATAGGTGGTTAAGTGTGTTCAGCGCTCAAGGTCAGGAGCCACTTATGAGATAATGTGGAGTTGCATGTAGCTATGGAACCACAGGTTGCAGACCCTGGCGTCACAGGTCACTGTGTAAACCTATCATCTCAGCTTACTTGTGGGCTAACGCGTTGACATCGTGGTTGTGAAAGGTTGACACACTGGCCTTTCACCTGGAGTCTGGGCAATTATGGAAGAGGGCAGATCACCAACCATTAAGAACCCAGTTGATCCGCATTCTATTGAAATCAATTTCCAGTGTTCAAACCAACTATCTACAGCTACGATGAGGCCACCATCCCATCTAGCACTGGGAAGTGAGGTATAAGCATTAATAGCATCACGAATTAACACACATACTAATGCCCACAGTTCTATTCATACATATACATACACACACACACACACATTGGTGCTGTAGTCACTACTCTGCTGCTAATAGTGTGACCATCTAACTGATGGTTGAGAAACAAACAAGAGCCAAATTGTGGTCCAGTGAGTTATTCAGTCATGGTCCCTTCATGTAAATCTCAGTTTCGTACCAAGTTAGTACAGTGGCTCTGGCCTAGATGAGTAAGGCCCAGCCAAGTAAGTGAAAACATTTATTTTAAATTTTCAAATTGACTATCAGTTGTTGCAGCAGGAGTTGGTCAAGTGCGCAGTGGGAGATGTGAAAATTATTCTGCACTATCCTAAATGTTTGCATATTGTTTATGTCTAGCAGCCACCAGAGTTATCTTTGAAACATCAATTTGATAACCAGTACCTCAGATGGGCCCCCTTCTTATGTCTCCTCATTGATTAGAAAAGCTAACAAAAGTTTGGTAAGATTGACTGGCACTAATCAGAAGCAAAGGACTTCCAGTTATCACTCCATTTAAAGCCCACCGTTCCAGCTCATTTGGGAAACATCTCGTGTATGCTAGAAACAGCTAAGTGTTTAGTTACTGATTCTTTAAAACGTATTTGGGGGGATGTTGATTAGTAAAGTCATCATTTATTGTCCGGCCTAACCCTTGAAAAGGTGGTGACGTTTCTGTCCTTGAACCATGTCCAAGTACTTCATGTACACCCAAACCAACAACTTAACTGCCCAACTCCTCGAACACCACTTGCCCTACAAAGGCAGAGTTTGCAGATTGTGCATTGGATTTACCAGCTGTGATGTGTGACTTGCAGGCGAATCAATCAATTTAAACACAGGCTGATGATGAAGAATATATGCGTGTAGTATGCACTTTCCTTTAAGCCACATTGACAGATGTGCAGATTTGAACCTTGAAAATGTGTTTCTTAGAGACAAAAGGGTTGTAGTTTGGGGTTTATGTATCTTGTAAAGGATGCAGTTGTGACAGTGGGATAACCTGATCAGAGAAAATTCTCACAATTCTGTTATCTCACGATGATGTAGATGAAACCATCTTCTCTTTCCCCATGTCACTTGCTATTGCCTGTCTAAAATACACTGTTTATTACCACAGAGCTGGCAATTTTGAAATCTTACTCTATATTCAAAGTTTATTAAATTCATATTTCAAAAATCTTCATCTTCAAATCATTTATGTTATATGATGCTGAAGGCTTTCATTTATTACATTGAATAAACTTCACCATTAACTGTTAATGTTGAAGCCGTTTGTAGCAATAGCCCCTTCTTTAGATCACAAGAAATAGGAAGCGGAGTAGGATATTCAGCCCCTCGAGCCTGCTTTGCATTCAATACGATCATGGCTGATCTGGCATTCCTCACCTCCATTTTCCCACCCTTTCCCCATAAACCTTGATTCCCCGACTGATATGGAATCTATCTATCTCAGCCTTAAATACACATAAGGACTCTGTCACCACAGCTTTCTATGGCAAGGAGTTCTAAAGATTCTCAATGCTCTGAGAAAAAATTGCTCCTCACCTCAGTCTTAAATTTATTCTGAGACTTTATTCTGAGACTATGTCCTCTGGTGCTAGTCCCTCTCATGAAGGGAAACATTCTCTCAGCATTTACCCCGTCAAGCCCCTTAAGAATCCTGTATGTTTCAATGAAATCGCTTTTCGTTCTTCTAAACTCCAGTGAGTAGAGTCCGAAGCTGTTTAGCCTTTGCACTGTCCCGGGGATCATCCAAGTCAGCCATCTTTGAATGCCTCCCAAAAAATATTTTGACGGTAGAAGTGGTGACGTTCTGATGTGGAGTGCGGGAACTTGGGGCACCAAGTTTGCAGATAGAGGGATGGACATTGTGGCTTAGTTTTTTGGAAGCATGGACTCAGGGCGGAGGAGGGGGAGTGATCTGGTTGTTTCCTTTTCTTTCATTTCTACTTTTGTTTTTCATCCTGTCCTTTGTATACTAAGGTGGCACCAGAGAACGGCGACTTTGTACACTTTTCACTGTACTCCTGTGTTCCTGTACTCGAGTATACATGACAATAAAATCTAAATAAGGGGACCAAAACTGCTCGCAGCACTCCCAATGTGGTCTCACTAGCACCTTGTACCGTTGCTGATGAAAATGTCCCCACTCTTTTATACTTCAAGCCCCTTGAAATAAGGGCCAATATTCTGTTGGTCTTCCTGATTACCTGCTGTACCTGTGTGCTAGTTTTCTGTTTTTTGTGCACAAGCATCCCCAAGTCCCTTTGTGTTGTGGCTTTCTGCAGTTTTCCTCCATTTGCTTCATGTACTGTTCTTCTCTTCTCCCTTCCAAAATGAACAACTTCTCATTTTCCCACATTATACTCCATTTGCCAACTTTTGGCCCACTTACCCAACTTATCAATAGCTCTCTATAAATTATTTATGTCGTTCCTGCCTTTCCCCCTATTTTAGCGTCATCTGCAAATTTGGCTACAGTACGCTTCTTTCCTGCGAATAATTAATATATATTGTAAACAGTTGCTGGCCTAACACTGATCTCTGTGAAGCCCCACAGCTCACAGTTTGCCAACCTGACAAAGAACCCCTTATCCCCACTTGCTGTTTCCTGCCCATGAGTCGGTTTTCCCTTTTCCATACCAAAGAGGTCTGGTCACTCAATCTTAATGAGCAGTTATCAAACCCACGCGTCAGCTTTTTTGAGATGGGTTCATGACAGTGTTAACTGGGAACCAGATCACAATTCATGGCATGATTATGAAAATGTGTGCTCCATTTTAATGATTCTCCTTGAATTTAATTCTTTATTAAGGTAAAATATAGAGCGTATAAGCAACATTGGTGTTCCATTACCTCTGCATTATTTGCATTCTCCTGGTGGTTCTGTCTTGTTCATCAATCCTGTGGTTTAACATTTCAGAGATGTTTATCATTGAATTCATAGGAACATAAAATGGATACCACATCAAAGGAGGCCATTTGGCCTGTTGAGTCTGTGCTAGCTCTGCAAGAGCCATGCTGATAGTTGTACTCCTCCAATTCCCTTTTGAAAGGCACAACTGACTGTGCCTCCACCTTACCCTCCGTGTATTCCAACACTTCTTACACACTATCGTTGAATCTTTTGCCATTCACCTTAAATCAGTGTCTGCTAGTTCTTGACACTTGTGCCAAGGAGATTGGTTTCTCTTTATGATTTAAAACACCTTGATCAAATCTCTTCTCAGCCTTCTCTACTCCAAGGATTATAGCTCCCAGCTTCTCAGATACATTTCAGCATAACCGAAGTTCCTTATTCCATCAATCAATTTTACAAAATGTTTCCTCTAACTCTCTCAAATTCTTCCTTAAACTGTGTTGCACAGAAATGGACACAGTATTCTGGCGTTTTACTAAGAGATTCATTATAAATTGTAATTCTATGTTGTACACATTTTAGGAACATAGAAATTGCTGGGTGAGAAAGGAGCAAGGTCTGACGATCTCACCATTGTGCTGTCCAGTGAAAATAGGATTGTTGGTTAATCATTGCAATTCATAGCTATCAAATTGTCGAGATAGGAGGTTAGAATTACCTTAGTGCAGATGCAGCTTTATGTCAAAAGATACCAGTTTCTCCTAAGCACATTGTGCTTATATACCCTTTCTGAAGTTACTTATATAGTGTATCCCAAAATCTTATTTTCTGATATAATTCTAATTTGCATTTGACTGAATCAATACTTACAGCTTCCTCTGACTCCCTTAGGAACCTTATTTGCAGCTGTCAAAATTCGAATTTATTGAAATTTCCATTCAATGCTGCTGTGTTCAGATGAACTTGAGAAAAAAATGCATGCAAGCTATTTCTTTGTCAAACACTTCTTAATAAGGTTTTGACAGAAAACATTGGCAAAATTTCATATGAAGTGTGTATGTCTTTTTGTATCGGCAGCAGAATCTGGAGTGGCTTTTTACTCATGTTTGCTGGATGCTGTCATTCGACCAACTAAAAGATCACAGACAAGCCAATTTGTATTTCCTCAAGCTCGGCAGCATCTTACTGAATCTGCACTGTACCCTCTTTAAAACCTCAATATATTTCCTATACTGTGGCGTCCGCTACAGCACATAGTCTTCACCGCATGCTGAGCTCACAATATCGGCTTTATATAGGGTTCTTCCAGTTAGCTCAGTTATCCAGCATGTGGTTCAGAATAACGCCAGCAGTGCAGATTCTATTCCCATTCTCGCTATTAGACTTGGGACCTGCATCCTTGCCCTGCCCCTGACAGTGGAAGGCAATGCTGAAATAAAGCTGCCAAGTACAATGGCTCAGGATGAAGCATCAGCAGACAATAATCCAAGGACCTTTAGGGTAGCACGCTGGCTCAGTCATTAACACTGCTGCCTCACAGCGCCAGGAACCCGGGTTCAATTCCACCCTCGGGCGACTGTCTGTGTGAGTTTCCTCCCAAAGTCGAAAACTATGCAGGTTAGGTGGATTTGCCATGCTAAATTGCCCTGTAGTGCTCAAGGATGTGCAGGCTGAGTGGGTTAGCCATGGGGAATGCAGGGTTACAGGGACAGGGTGGGGCTGGTGGTTCTGACTGGAATGCTCCTCGGAGTGCATCCATACTGTAGGGATTCTATGATGATCTGTCTTTGGGCAGAGCTCGAATGGAGTAAGCTGCCCTTGGACTTTCCTACACTCTTGTTGATGAAACATGGAATTCTGCACTTTTTATATTACTTTATTAATCTTCAACTCAGAGTTGATTTCTAGTTCAGGAAACTGGAAATGAAGACAGTAAAAGTGAAAAACAGTAAATGAGGATGTCTGTTGACCATTGGTTCACCACTGTACATTAGGGACCTGTTGTCCTTCCTTAGTCCAGGCTAAATGTGGCTCCAAAACCTACACCAATCTCATACCTGCCCTCCAAAGTAGACCAGCAAACCACTCTGTTCTATCTGACAGGACAACTGGGATTGGCCATAAATGCTAGCCTTGCCAGTTATTACCACAACCCAGCAGTAAAAACTGGTCCTTCTAATGTATGTCCACAATAACCCTCTGTAGTTACGCAGCAAAAGCATGTTCCCAAGCAAAGTACACACACACTTTGGTGAGAAAAGAAAATACAATATCACCTTAAATCTGAGGTGTTTTTTATTCATTCAGGATGGGAGCATCACTGGCTAGGCTAGCATTTTTTGTCCCTTGCTAATTATCCAGAGGGCAGTTAAGAGTCAGCCACATTGCTGTGGGCCTGGAGTCACATGTAGGCCAGACCAGGTAGACAGCACCCTTCCCAAAAGGAACATTGGTGAAACAGATGGAATTTTCCTGACAATCGGCAATTGTTTCCTGGTCATCATTAGGTCCTTAATTTTTTAAAATTAATTTTATTTATTTTACCAAGATCTTTACCCCAGGTTTGGGGGAGTCCAAAACTAGTGGGGGTAGATTTAGGGTGAGAGGAGAAAGATTTAAAAGGGACCTAAGTGCAACATTTTCACTCAGAGCTTGGTGCGTATGTGGAACGAGCTGCCAGAGGAAGTGGTGGAGGCTGGTACAATTACAACATTTAAAAAGGCATCTGGATGGGTACATGAATAGGAAGGGTTTAGAGGGATGTGGGTCAGTTGCTGGCAAATGGGACTAGACTAATTTCGGATGTCTGGTTGGCATTCATGAATTGGACCAAAGGGTCTGTTTCTGTGCCACACAGCTCTGTGACTCTAATTAGTATTTTATTAAAAACTAGATTTTTAGTAAGTTCAAATTTGCCCTGGCAGGATTTGAACCCAGGTCCCCAGAGCATTGCCTGGGTCTCTGGATTTACAGTCCAGCATAATACCACTAAGCCATAGCCTTCTCTTACATCCTCTAGTCCTTGACCGTTCTGCCAATGGGAACAATTTCTCACTAAGTACTCTGCTTAGATCACTCATAATTTTGAACACCTTCCTCAAATTTCATCTCAGTCTTCTGCAAAGAGAGCAGCTCCATGAATATCTGTTAACGTAACCAAAATCCCTCATTCCTGGAACCAATCACAGAAATGTTTCCTTCACATTCTCTCAAGATGCCACATGCTGTCATGGGCTTCCATCTTTTTAGACCATTCCCTTGGCCTGTGTTTGCCATGTGTAGATGCAAATTTCTTAAACTTTTGACCCTTGATGTACACTTTAATGTTTAAAATTAATAACATTATTTACGTTAATTAATTAGAAAAGACACCACTTGCCTTGCTTCCTAACACAATCCCTGAACCTGGTAGGATGCCAAGGTGTATTGTGTAATGCATCTTGTGGCAATATGCCATTGAAAATGATGAGAGTGGCTTCAATGATTACTCAGCCTGAAAGTTTGTTGAGATTCCTGGATTCTTCGGTCAGATATAAAACCATTTACATGATGCTCAGAAGCTCATTAATATGAAAACAAGAAAAAAGAACATTAAAAGCTGTATCAGAGATAAAAGGTACTGCAGATGCTGGAGAATCCGAGACAACAAGCATGGGGCTGGATGAACACAGCAGGTCAAGCAGCATCATAGGAGCAGGAAAACTTGACGTTTCGGGCCCGCTTTGCAGAACACCTGCGCTCAGTTCGCAACAAACAACTGCACCTCCCAGTCGTGAACCATTTCAACTCCCCCTCCCATTCCTCAGATGACATGTCCATCCTGCGCCTCCTACAATGCCACAGTGATGCCACCCGAAGGCTGCAGGAACAGCAAATCATATTCAGCCTGGGAACCCTGCAGCCCAATGGTATCAATGTGGATTTCACAAGCTTCAAAATCTCCCCTCCCCCAACCGCATCCCAAAACCAGCCCAGCTCATCTCCACCTCCCTAACCTGTTTTTCCTCTCACCTATCCCCTCCTCCCACCTCAAGCCCCACCCTCATCTCCTATCTACTAACATCATCCCGCCCCCTTGACCTGTCCGTTCTCCCTGGACTGACCTATCTCCTCCCTACCCCCCTACCTACACTCACCTTTACTGGCTCCATCCCCGCCTCTTCAACTTGTCTGCCTCCTCTCCACCTATCCTCTCCCCTATCCATCTTCTATCCGCCTCCCCCTCTCTCCCTATTTATTTCAGAACCCTCTTCCCCTCCCCCATTTCTGATGAAGGGTTTAGGCCCGAAACGTCAAGCTTTCCTACTCCTGTGATGCTGCTTGACCTGCTGTGTTCATCCAGCCCCACACCTTGTTATCTCTCATTAAAAGCTGTATGTTTTTATAAGTCTTTTTATCAACTCAGAAACTGTCTGTAAGATTTCATGATCTAACTGAGATGTGCTTCATAATCCTGGCAGAATGGGATGTGGTACAGACAGCAGCAAGTTCTGTTTAGCCCTGGAGCATTATTCAATCTACCGTTTCACAATGTGCTGTGCTAATCACTAAACGATGTCAAGCAGAATAAATATATCTCGGTACTTTCTGATGACTTCTTTTCATGTAAGTTCATTATATCCGCAGAGTTTAAGCATGTCACACTGTCACAGCATGGCTTCTCCCACTCCAGTGGTCCCAACAGCTGAATGGAGGCAATGCAGAAGAAAAAGGATAAACTTGCATTTGTATGGCATCTTCACGGCCTCCAATTGACACAAGAAGTTTCCACTATAGATATAGGCAAGGGACTCCATTTGAGAAATCGAAACAAATAGAATGCAAAACTTGAAAATGGCAATTCGTTTCTGCCTCTGACATATTATTCCCTGTATCACAGTTCATCAGCTGGTGTGTGTAGAAATTCATAAAAGTCAAATGCTAGCCAAGTGAGGCAGAGGCAGATTTTTAACCAGGAAATGTAGTTTAAACCCAGCAGAAAGATCACTGATGTATGAATAGTTTACCAGTCACAACTCTCAGTAGTTCTTTATTTCCCACAGGGTTGAGCATGCTTGCCAGCTGTAGGAGATGGAATCTCAAAGTCCATCTGCCTGTTGTACCCAAGAATCTAACATAGGAATCAAAGGAGCAGAGTACGTGCAGTGATGTGAGCCTGTTATATATTTTTAAGGAAGAGATTAACAAGGCAGTCAGAGCGTAATCAGGTTAAATGGAGAGTGGTGTTGAGACTATTATTGGGGTCACTGACAGGGTAGATGTGGAAAGGTTGTTTCCCCTTGTGGGAGGGTAGGAATAGAGAGTATAATCTCAAAATGAGGGGTTGCCTGATTACTATAGAGAGGAGGAAGAATTTCTCTTTACTGAGGGTGGTGAATCTGTGGAATTCTTTTACACAGAGCGCTGTAGATGTTGGTTAATTAAGTATATTCAAGGCTGAGATAGATAGGTTTTTAATCAGTGGGTTATAGAGAAAAGGCAGGGAAATGGATGACCAAAAACAAATTTGCTGGGAAAGCTCAGCAGGTCTGGCAGCATCTGTGAAGTAAAAAACAAGAGTTAACGTTTCGGGTCCGGTGACCCTTCCTCAGAACATTGGTAAACAGAAATGGATGACCAGATCAGCCATGATCTTATTGAATGGAGGAGCAGACTCAATGGGCAGAATGGCCTGCATCTGTTCCTACATCTTGTTGGATCCTCCATAAACAGGCAAAAGGGATGAGAGCAGGCTAGAGGACCTAATCCTGCTCCTAATTCAAATTTTTGTATTTTTGTGACAATAGTTTGACTACTTTGGAAATATCATGTAGCATTTCTTAAATATGTGGTGAGAGCCAACAGCGAGGCAGCCATTCTCATGTGCGCTGTAATTTGTTTTGTCTTGATGGTATAAACAGCCTAACTCCTTCCCTTAAAATAGCTAATTGGAACGTCAGCACCTAGATGCCAGCAGGGTATTATATGTGACAGAAATTTGGCTTCACTTGCAATCAGTGAAAATAACTTTTATATATGCTGTATCTACAATTCCTGGCTGCGATCAGCTGACAAGCGATTTTAAAATCTGCAGAGAGTTTTGTAACCTGTTTGACCAGAGTGTGCACACACTGCAGTATTGTTTAATTCACTGAAGAATGGAGGTGTAAGATGTCCTGTCTTAGCCCAGGAACAAAGAGAATCTTCTCAGTCCACTGTGCATTCCCTGTCTCAAGTTGTCGGTCTGAATTGCATTCCATGTGGAGAACCAGTGTTATAATTCTCGACGTATAATGTTTTCCCCTCCCTTTTACTTCTCCTAGAAATGAAGAAGAGTTGAGAAAATCGCTCTCTGAGCTTGCTAATGACAAGACGGACAATGCTGGATCCAAGTCCAACAATCGTATTGGATCTGGTACAAATCCATTTCTCGACATTCCGCAGGATCCCAATGCTAAAACGTACAAAACTGGCTTCCTCTCACGAAAAATTCACGCAGACATGGATGGAAAGAAAAGTGAGTCTTTGCCAATTGGTCATTTCCCATATTCCCTTTTCTCCTTTCTCTCTCCCTCTTTAACTCAGCATTCTTGTCGCTGGTTGATTTGGGTGGAAGGTTGTGGGAGAATCGGGTCAATATTGTTCAGCCTGTGGACTTCAAGTATCCTTCAGGGATGGTGTGTTGTTGTCCGATGAGCAGGTAATTTCCGTAAGGTGACACCAGGCAGAATCATACAGCTGTACAGCATAGAGAAAGGCCATTTGGCACATCATACCTGCACCATCCTTTTCAGGGAGCAACCAATAATGCCCAATTCATCTACTTTGTTGAGATAGCCCTTCAAGGTTTTCCACTTCAAATACTTAACCAGTTTCCTTTTGCAAATCCTTATTGAACCTGCTTTCACCAGCTTTCTATGCAGTGCATTCAGGATAATCAAAACTGTCTGCATAAAGCAATTTCTCATGATAACCTCTGGTAAACCTATTTCCTCTGGTCCCCAACCTACCCTTGCTTTATCCATTATTCCTCTTCTCCAAGATGTCCTGGTCCAGTCTAGCATTCAAAAAAAAGTCCCATTTGAATAAGATTTAGGACTTTAAGTCGGTGCCATTGAATAGCACTTTAGTATTTTCCCCATAGAATATCTAGGCTTGGAATATTTTTGAAACAAGTTTTCTGTTATCGACAAGAAATAAATTGTTATGTGCTTCAAGAATGACTGATTTTATTCACTACATTCTATAATCCAGTCATTTTTAAATAGCTTTAATATTGTCCATTAAAGCAGAAAATCTTAATCGTATTTTGGCTTCCATTTTAAAGATTTTCCATGCCCATTGTTACCTTTTGGGATACAACATGAAAATGGAAAGTTATTATGGGAATAAACCTCAATTTCCAGAAAGATTACAATTCCGAAGGGTTTCCTTGTTGAACCACAAATTGACCTTGTGATGTTCTCTAGCACTGGTGAAGTGGAATGCACAAAAAGGATTTTATTTTCAAGCACCTATCCCTGGGAGTAGTGCAAGTCCACAAAAAGTAAAATTGACATTCTGTGTTACAAGATTGTAAGCATACTGCTTGAAATGTAATCACACACAGCAATATCTAAATTGTATCCATTACGTATTAATGCCTGTCTTGTTTTGGAAATGAGTATGATAACTTTAAAAAGTTGATTCATAGGATATAGATGTCCCTGGCTGGGCCAGCATTTATGAGCCATCGGTAATTGCATTGCAGAAGTTGGTGGTGAGCTGCTTTCTTGACAATATGTCAAAAATTGCGCTATAGTGATATTAATGTGAATTTATCAGAGAGCAATAGCGCTACACTAATCAAGCACTGCAACCTGTGTTTTGGGAAATACATTTCACCCTCCTGAGAAGCAGTTTGATTTGTTTTACAGTTGTACTCTCCAAATTTCAAATGAGCGCACCAGCAAAGAAACCCAGGAAAAGCAATTGGCCCATAAATCAAGAGGATGGTTTCCCAAAGAGTGCTACCTCCCATTCCAATCCCTTTCCCTATTCCCATCCACTCTAAACTTGTTTCCACACTGACTCTGCTTTTGGGCAGCAACTAAATTGCTCTGTCTTTGTTTTTTTTTTGAATTTGCTACTTTATCTTCTGTGAATTGAAATAAAAATATGAAACGTCTGCCACAAATTCTGAACTGGCTTCATTTCTGAGCCTGGTACACCAGCAATGTTTGGCATTGACACTGAGATTAGATAGTCCTCGTCTGAATCAGTATCCTGAAACAGTGCTTGGTTACAATAACAGATAATCTCATTTGGTTGTTATCCACTCTGTGCCTTTTAGGGACAAATTGTTTTGGATAAGTCAATAGATTTGCATTATCATTATCAGTTCAAACCCCAAAACCTATGCAGAGAACCTTAAAGATAGAACGTAATCTTACCTCATTGAATGCATCTTTGGCCATCTGGATGCATAACCAGTGATATTCTGGATGTATTGAGGTCAGTTGACAGATCCTCTTGCCTGGAGAGCCATGGGAGAGTTTCTGGTTGCCTTTAGAATTGCATGGCCATAGTAATCTACAGCAGCAGAAAGGCATGTGCTCATGGGCTGTTTTAGAGATGCCTTTACAGAAAGCTCAAGATATTGTGCATTCATTGATTCGTAGCTGGTAGTGAAGTGCATTGAGACACCCCGAGGACATTTGGAGGTCAGACTTATCTATTTTACTGATCTCAAAAATGAAACCCTCGAACATGATGCTATCATTTTGGAATGTGCATATTAACATCAAATAGTTTTGTTTGTGCTGAATATCAAAGGTTTATTCTGCTTTGATTGCTTTAATCTATGCAATCGCCTTTCCTTTGAATTGGCAATCCAGATACAAAAATACACCCAGTTAAAAAATAATTAGAGCCCGACTTTGCAAAATGAATGAAAGAGATTAATTTGGAGAATTATATTTAATCTCTTGGTTCAGGATTTTGAGAATGTCCAACTGTGAATGTATGCAGTACACTTGCAAACCAGCTCAATACTTGGAGCCAAATACTGACCACTCACACTTCTGTCATTCACCTCTGATGATGAAGTTGCTTTTGTTAGTTGTATACTGTATAATTTAGTGGTTAGCATTCCAGTCATAAATACACATTTTCACAACGTGGGTGTCTTTTCCTGGAATACTTCTTTAAGTCGTTCTCAAAATCATCCATTTTCCGTACTCTGGTTTCTCTGTGGTGGTTTTGAGACTGTTTCCCAAAAGGACTGTTACCTCCTTGAACACATCCTGCTTATGCTCAGCCAGAGCAATGTCATCTGTATTGATTGTCCAGCTACCCACCTCCATCTGATTCTCACTAATGTTTGATTTCTCTCATTGCAGCTCCCAGGGGCAAAAGAGGTTGGAAGACATTTTATGCTGTGCTGAAAGGCATGATCCTTTACTTGCAAAAGGTAATTCAAAAAGTGGCCAGCTTTAAATCCGGTAGTGACATCTATCCCTGACATTCAGTCGCAGAATATTACCCTGTAAATGTGAAGTGACTTTACCGCTTCGATTAAGGAGTCAATAAATTTGTGGCCATGCAGCAACATCACATTCTAATTTTATGGTGTGCTAAAATAACAGGCCAACAGCGTTAATTCTGTTGAGTTCAAATGGCCATTATACACTGCTCAGTTGTGACCATTCTAGCATCTGATTTCCTTCATAAAAACCGAAAGAACTGTGGATGCTGTAAATCGGGAACAAAGACAAAGTTGCTGGAAAAGTTCCTGGTTCTAAGGAAGGGTCACCGGACCCGAAATGTTAACTCTGTTTTTTCCTTCACAGAAGCTGCCAGACCTGCTGAGTTTCTCCAGCAACTTCGTTTTTGCTCCTGATTTCCTTCCCTTGTGCAATTAGCCACCTTTGTAATGAATGCAAAGCTATTGCAGTAGCCTGTAATATTATACATCTAACAGTGACAGAGATAAAGGGGTTACTTCCGTTACTTCGTACTGTTGGTTTACTTGGGATTTTGACTCGGGGAAAGTGCTTAACTTTACCTTTTAAATGAAAGAACAGCAAGCAGGTGCATTTTTATCTCTGATAATTGCACAGTGTTCAACGTATGCTTCACACTAATTTTATAAAGAGGTTAATGTCATCATAAATCAATGATTGACTGAAGAAATTTTTCTGGAGCTGAAAGAAGCACTTGACAATGGCACTTCTCAACTGGAAAGCAATGGTCTGTTGACAATGAATAATCATTGCTGCAGGCTGATTACTTTGAGGAGCCAGCCAATTTAAATGGGATTAACTGAGGGGGGGGAGGAGTATGAATCTGATGCGTTGACATTATCTCCTCCATCTTGGAACTGTTCTCAGTTTAAATGTTAGTTTTAAATTTAGCAAATGTTCATTTGCGGGACTGTGCCTATTCTCCGTAAGGCTAATTTATATCAGCTTGAGCTTCAAGCCAGTTTTATGGTGACAGTTTCAGAATGATCTCTGTTGGGAAAGTTTTGTCAGCCTTGATTTTGATCATTGAGACAGCATTTTTCCTTTTTTACCCCTCCCCCATTCTTCTTTGATTTTGCAATTCAATCTGACCCTTCACCCAGTACATAAATGTTCTCCCACCACAGGGATCACTGAATCCCTTATACTATTTAAACAATGACCACCATATTTCCAATGGTAGTTAAAGCATTATAGTCATAGAGGTGTACAGCATGGAAACAGACCCTTCTGTCCATCTTGTCCATGCTGACCAGGTATCCTAAATTAATCCAGTCCCATTTGCCAGCATTTGGCCCTGATCTCTCTCAACCCTTACTGTTCAGATACCCAACCAGATGCCTTTTAACTGTTGTAATTGTACCAGCCTCCACCACTTCCTCTGGCAGCTCACTCCATACATGCACTACTCTCTGCATGAAAAAGTTGCCCCTTAGGTCCCTTTTTAATCTTGCCCCTCTCACCTTAAACCTGCACCCTCTAGTTTTGGAGTCCCCCGCCCTGAAGAAAAGGTCTTGTCTATTCACCCTATCCGTGCCCCTCATGATTTTATAAACCTCGACAAGGTCACCCCTCAGCCTCCAACACTCCAGGGAAAATAGCCCCCAGCCTATTCAGCCTCACCCTTATAGATCAAACCCTCCAAACCTGACCAAATCCTTGTAAATCTTTTCTGAACCCTTTTAAATTTTCACAACGTCCTTCCTGTAGTAGGGAGACCAGAATTGAATGTAGTATTCCAAAGTGATCTAACCAATGTCCAGTACAGCCGCAACATGACCTCCCAACTCCTATACTCATTGCACTGACCAATAAAAGTCTTCTTCACTGTCCTGTCTACCTGGGATTCCACTTCTATGGAACTATGAACCTGTACTCCAAGGTCTCTTTGGTCAGCCCCACACCCCAGGATATTACCATTATGTGTATAAGTCGTGGCTTTCCAAAATGCAGCACCTCACATTAGCTAAATTAAACTCCGTCTGCCACTCCTCGGCCCATCGGCCTATCTGATCAAGGTCCCATTTGAGTCTGAAGTAACCTTCTTTGCTCTACACTGCACCTCCAATTATGGTGTCATCTGCAAACTTACTATACATGACTAGTCCAACAATAAATTGGGGGCCGTTTAGTTCAGTTGGCTGGTTTGTGTTGTAGAGTGACACCAATTTGTGCACAGGCTGAGGTTATCTTGAATGACTCTTCTTCTGAACCTCTTCCCTTGCCTGACATATGATGGACTATGACTAAAAGAGCAGCCTGTGGCCTCCTGGAACTATGATGACCTTCCCTTCACTTTTTGGTCCAACAATACCTTGCAGAGTCTGAATTATAGCCTTGGGGCTGAGATTAGACTCTGTGGCACTCACTCTTCGGACAAAGGAAATTGGAGGAGGAGTAGGCCACTCAGCCCATGGACCTTGTGCTACCATTTAACTAGATCATGGTTGATTTTTCACTTCAACAACATTCCCTTATAGTATTCTCTTATGCTTTGCTATCCTTAATATCTAGAAATCCTACTGAAATTTGTCTGGAAGATATTCAATAACTATGATTCCTCAATCTTCTGGGTAGATAATTCCATAGATTCACCAGTCCCTGAGTGAAGAAGTTCAATCTTCACTATTGTAAGGGGCCAAACCTTATTCTGAGACTGTCCCCCCGGTTCTAGAACACCCCATCAGGGGAAACATCCTTCCTGCATCTACCCTGTGAAGCCCCATATGAATTTTGCGTGTTTTAATAATGTCACCTCCATAGTAAGGAGGTCAGCCTGGTGGACCTCATAGAATATGAGTCCCCTGATTCGGGCTGTTAACCTGGTCTAATCAGGGAGCCTTGGCTGACGGTTATAAACCAGAGTATCAGAGGTTCTGTTCACTCTGAGAGCTGGCTCTGAGGAAGCCAGACCAATGTCAAGCACTGTAAAGGGTGACTTGGTGACGGGATACCAGCCTCTGTGGAGTTATTTCAGTGGCAACGAGAGTGGGATTCACCTTGATTGCCTCAACATTTTTCGATTAGCAAATGGCTGCCTGAGTGAAGTCCAAACTAAATACTCAGGAGGTTTTTCAGGAGGTTTAAGGACTACCAAAGGACACAAGGCCACCTTGTATGTTGACCAAGAAGCAATCCCATGATTCCACAAGGCCCACCCAGTGCCAAATATCTTAAGGACGGAAGTAGAGGCAGATATCGGGAGGCTGGAAAGTGAAGGAGCCATCAAACCGGCACAGTTTGCGGAATGGGCAGCACCGGTTGTATTGACTGTGAAACCTGACCACTCGGATCGCCTTTGTGGGGATCTTAAACAAACAGTAAAATGCTTCTCTCAGCTGGATAAATACCCAATCCCTCGCACAGAGGATTTATATTCACAACTGGCAGTGGCTGTCCTTCATGAAACTGGACATGAGCCATGCGTACCTGCAACTATGGTCCCAAAAGCATGCTACAATTAATACCCATAAGCGTTTGTACCAATATACGAGACTGTCATTTGGGGTATCATCAGCCTGTGCAATTTTTCAGCAGACGATGGAGAACAGCGAAGACTAATAAAGAGCACTGGGAGAACTCGGACATAGTCCTTAAATGTTTCTCCAAGGCAGGTGAATGCCTTAGAAGGGAAAAATGTGAGCCCCAGGCACCCCAAGTGAACTACTTGGGCTAAAGAGTCAACAAGATGGGGTTACACCCGTCAGATGATAAAGTGAGGGAGATCAAAGGTGGCCTGGCTCCCACATCTGTACCGGTACTTACGTCTTTCCTAGGATTGTTGAAATATTATGGAAGGTTCATGTGTAACCTGGCCTCCATCCTGGCACCCTTACACCTGCTATTGAAAAATGGTCAGCCTTGGAAATGGTCTCATAGCCAAGTTGTAGCTTTTAGGGAAGTGAAGAAGTAGCTATCATCGTCTATGGCATTGGCACACCATGATCCCAAGCAAGATCTGGTGCTGACCTGCAATGCCTCCCCGTACAGTATTGTGGTAGTGTTGGCTCACAGATGGCCCAATGGAGAAGAACGTCCAGTTGTGAATGCATCCTGGACTGTGGCTGATGCCAAGCATAAATATGCCTAGAAAGAGAAAGGAGGTTTGGTGGTCATCATTGGTCTGAGGAAGTTCCACCAATACCTTTATGGACATGAATTTACAATAGTAACAGACCATAAACCCCTGCTAGGTCTACTCAAAAAGGACAAGGCTGTGCTGCCCACAGCCTCAGGTTGAATTAAGCGATGAGTTCTCATTCTAAGTGCGTACAATTACAAGTTGGAACACTATCCAGGAGGCCATTGAGTTACCTACTGCTGGCAGATACATCACCGATGGTGCCACCATTAGAAGAGTCTGGTCTGGTTTTAAACTTTCTGGACAGCCTTCCTGTCACTGCTGACAATATCAGACAGGGGACAATATCAGTCCTGGCAGACCTAAAATAGCTGGTGGTGATTGGGCAGCAAAAGGGCCATCTCAACCAGAATTGAAATATTTCTGGATCCAGCTAGATCAGATCTCCCTTATGGATGGCATTTTATTATGGGGAAGCAAGACTGACTGTCCCGGGCAAAGTCCACTGCTAGATACTGGCTGAACTCAACCAGGGCCATCCAGGGATGTCCAAAATGAAGATGTTGGCGAGAGGTGTATCTGGTGGCCAGGATTGGATGCTGCTGTAGCTGCGTTGTTGGGGCTATGACCAGAATGCCAACAAGGACAAAATGTACTGCCAGCAGCTTCCCCATATTGACACCAATGCCACTACAAGGCTCCTCTGAGCGAGAGTCACAGTTTATGTCAGGGGACGAAGTCTGGTGGCAAAACCACAGAAAAGGGCCTGGGTGGGTAAGAGGCAAGGTTGATGTGAGTTCAGGTCCCATGACGTACAAAGTTCAGGTCCTGAACAAGCACCTTATGAAAGCTGGAAATGCACAAACTGAGCAGCAGCAAAACATACCTTGCCCCTCAGAACGGACAGAAAGACTGTTGGAACCTGTAGGTTCTCCCACTCTGTCTCGTGACGAAGAAACCTTGGAGACTGAGATGGATGTGGCAGATGTTGCAGCCTTGACACCTTTACCGCCTGGAGAAAAGGGTGAATTTCTTCCGAGACGCTCCGGGCGCAAGAGGCGGGCTACGTGTCAGGTATACGCACCCATATCCGAGTTGGATGAACCTGGCCCATTGTGAAAACACCCCAGGAATGGCCAGAAGAAAAAGAACAGGCCTACAACCCCGACCTAGAGGGGGAGGGATGTAGTGATTGTAACAAGATCAGCCTGATGGACCTCATAAATATGAGTTCCCTGATTAGGGCTGTTACTCTGGTCCAATCAGGGAGCCCTGGCTGACAGATAGAAACAGGAGTGTCAGAGGTTCTGTTCACTCTGGGAGCTGGCTCTGAGAAAGCTGGACCAGTATCAACTGCTATGCCCATTTTAACAAAGGGTTACTTGGTGACAGGACACTGGCCTCTGTGGAGTTATTTCAACCTCTCACTCTCGACGAAAATAGTCCCAGTCTCCTCAACCTCTTCACATTGAACAATTCAGCTATCCCAGGGACAAGTCAAATGAACCTTCATAGCATACATGAGGTATTTTCGCAAAATCTATCCTGGGAAGGGGTAAGCTTATAGACAATGCGGAGGAAAATAATCATTCGTGGAAAGAAAATGTGGAGCATCAACTGTTTTATAACAAAATAATGCAATAGATTATCCTTTTCCATGTGCCAAGTAACTTTCTCAAGCACAACCAACAAAATTCTTAAAACTGCGCTGGAAGCCAATAAGTAAGATGCTCATGTATGTTTGTGGAATCAAGGAACTGAATCGACTACTTCTTTTCATGCTGTCTTTCCAATCCTTCTCCCATTCCTTCTCTTCAGTTTTCTCTTGGGACACTTTGCTTTGGGAGTACGTGATAATACGCTACTCGACCTGGTGGAGCATCACAACTAAGCCAGATCTCGCTGTCCCCTGTCATTAACCCGACCATTTCCATATAGGATAGTGCAAGAACACTGACCAATTTTTCTTCACCACCCGCTTCCCCTTTGTCAGTGCAGGACTGTTGAGCCCAACAGTAGAATCCCAATTGTTAATTGAGCATAGATCAATGATTAATTAGAGGATTTTTTTCAGCCTGTGATGCATGGTAGAAAATGTTAGTGCCAACTTGACACTGAGCCAGGAAGAGATCTGCAATCGATATGCTTGATAAATCAGATTGACTGGAAATTGGATAAGCTTGTACCTACGGCTAAGCCAAGGTAGCTTTCATGGCAGCAGGGATGGAGGGTGGAAGGGGGATCCACACAGTGATCCGAATGAACTGTCTCCTCCCCCAACTGTCCCGGTCTGAGACTCCATCTCGACATCTGCAGTGCTCCTAACCCCCGGGAGCCCACAGTCCAATTGGAGGTTGAAACAAAGTTTTGACCAACAGCAAAAACACAAAACCCAAGTGAATTGATCAACCCAAGCCACCAATTAAATTGCTTTCCCCCTTTATTGGTGTGAAAACAATGATGGCAAACTGTTAAAGGCTAAAATACAGTTGCAGATACGTTAACTGTGCAAATTCACTTGATTCTGTTATTCAGCGTTTGCACAGAAATCAGTTTAGTGCTGGTGCTTGCATTCCTTTTTTAAGGTTATTTATGTCTGAATGAAACATAAATAGTTTGCATCCTAGAACCAGAGAACGTCATGTGTGTGAATTTTAACTACTACAGCTGTGTCTAGCGTGGAAGCCAGCTTCAGTTTGCTAATCAAATTTGTACAGGAATTGATTGAAAATGTATACA
This sequence comes from Ginglymostoma cirratum, assembly GCA_024137785.1. Taxonomy (NCBI): domain Eukaryota; kingdom Metazoa; phylum Chordata; class Chondrichthyes; order Orectolobiformes; family Ginglymostomatidae; genus Ginglymostoma; species Ginglymostoma cirratum. The sequence continues at coordinate 13,673,689 of JAHRHZ010000217.1, forward strand.
GTATTAGTTGGTCATAATGGTGTGGCACAGTTTGCTGGCGTGACAGGCTGTGCAGCAGATTGCTGGGCAAGCGTACAGTATGGATTGTTGGCACCCATGCCTAGTTTCACCTTTCAGTAGAGAAGGTATGGAGCAAAGTCAAAACAGCCCACTGAGAAACGATGTAATTTGGTGAGTATTCCACAGTAGCATGCCAATCTATTCTGGTGTTGACGAACGTAGGAACAGATGTAGTCTGTGCCGCCTCTTGAGCCTGCTCTGCTATTCATTTTCATGCCCATCCCCTGTACTCGTTCATCAGATGCGGGCATCACTGGCAGAGTCGGCGTTTGTTGCCTGTCCTTGATTGCCTATGGACTGACTAGATCATTTCCAAGGCATTGCTGTAGATCTGGAGTCACATGCAGTCCAGATGACAGGGGGAGAGGTGGCAGATTTCCCTCATCATTCATGAAACCAAATGTCGATAATTCACACTCACCAGTACTGGGACTAGTTTTCAATTGTTATTAACTGATTTTACTTTCCATGGTCATGTTTAAACCTGTGTAGAGAATCTGTGCTTTTGCTAGCCCAATGACATTGCCACAATGCCGCCATCCCCACTTGGCAGGTCTATAGCTCAGCATTTGCCCACTTTAACTCCACATCCCTGACTATTCTTTATCTCATAAAGTATTCATTGATCTTACTTTGAAACTTCCAAATTGTCCTCCAAATGTGCAGCCTTGCTGGGAGGTTACACCACCTTTTGTGGTAAAAGTGCTTCGTGATTTCATGCAGAAATCGCCAAAGATCCTTAGACAGCACCTTCCAAAGCCATGACCACTTTCATCTTGAAAGACAAGAACAGCAAATACATGGGAACACTACACATCACTGAGGCCAGGCGCCAACTCTCCGACACCACCTCCTACCGCCCCCTTGATCATGACCCACCCCCAACCACCAAACCATCATCTCCCAAACCATCCACAACCTCATCACCTCAGGTGACCTCCCACCCACAGCCTCCAACCTCATCATTCCCCAACCCTGCACCACCCGCTTCTATCTCCTTCCCAAAATCCACAAACCTGACTGCCCTGGTTGACCCATTGTCTCCGCCTGCTCCTGCCCCACCGAACTTATCTCCACCTGTCTCGACTCCATTTTCTCCCCCTTGATCCAGGAACTCCCCACTTATGTCTATGACACCACCCACGCCCTCCACCACCTCCAAAACGTCCGATTCCCTGCTCCCCAACACCTCATCTTTACCATGGACGTCCAGTCCCTTTTCACTTGCATTCCCCATGCAGATGGCCTAACGGCCCTCCGCTTCTTCCTGTCGCACAGGCCCGACCAGACCCCCTCCACTGACACCCTCACCGGCTTAGCCGAACTCGTCCTCACCCTCAACAACTTCTCTTTCAATTCCTCCCACTTCCTACAGACAAAGGGGGTGGCCATGGGTACCCGCATGGGCCCAAGCTATGCCTGCCTCTTTGTAGGTTACATGGAACAGTCCCTCTTCCATACCTACACTGGCCCTAAACCCCACCTCTTCCTCCATTACATTGACGACTGTATCGGCGCCGCCTCGTGCTCCCGCGAGGAGCTCGAACAGTTCATCCACTCCACCAACACCTTCCACCCCAATCTTAAGTTCACCTGGACCATCACTGATACCTCTCTCTCCTTCCTGGACCTCTCTGTTTCCGTCTCTGGCAACCACCTGGAAACCGATATCCATTTCAAGCCCAGCGACTCCCACAGCTACTTAGAAAAAAACCTCCTCCCACCCACCTTCGTGCAAAAATGCCATCCCCTATTCCCAATTCCTTTGCCTCCACCGCATCTGCTCCCAGGAAGAGGCATTCCACTCCCGAACATCTCAGATGTCCTCGTTTTTCAAGGACCGCAACTTCCCCCCCCTCAGTGGTCGAGAACACCCTCGATCGTGTCTCCCGCATTTCCCGCAACTCATCCCTCACATCCCATCCCCACAATAACAACCAAAAAAGAATCCCCCTCGTCCTCACGTACCACACCTCCAACCTCCGGATCCACGCATCATCCTCCGACACTTCAGCTATCTTCAATCCGACCCCACCACCAAAGACATTTTTCCCTCCCCACCGTTATCTGCTTTCCAGAGGGACCACTCTCTCTGTGACTCGCTTGTCTGCTCTACACTTCCCACTAGCCCCACCACCCCGGCACTTTCCCCTGCAACCGTAGGAAGTGCTACGCCTGCTCCTACACCTGCCCCCTCACTCCCATCCCAGGCCCCAAGAAGACTTTCCACATCAAGCAGTTATTCATCTGAACATCTGCTAATGTGGTATACTGTATCCGCTGTTCCCATTGTGGCCTCCTCTACATCAGGGAAACCAAGCAGAGGCTTGGGGACCGCTTTGCAGAACACCTATGCTCGGTTCACACTAAACAACTACACCTCCCAGTCGTGAACCATTTCAACTCCCCCTCCCATTCCTCAGACGACATGTCTATCCTGGGCCTCCTGCAGTGCCACAACGATGCCACCTGAAGGTTGCTGGAACAGCAACTCATACTCCACTTGGGAACCCTGCAGCCCAACAGTATCAATGTGGACTTCACAAGCTTCAAAATCTCCCCGCCCCCTCTCCCTACTGCATCCCAAAACCAGCCCAACTTGTCCCTGCCTCCCTAACCTGTCCTTCCTCCCACCCATCCCCTCCTCCCACCTCAAGCCCCACCCCCATCTCCTACCTACTAACCTCATCCTGCCCCCTTGACCTGTCCGTCCTCCCTGGACTGACGTATCCCCTCCCTAACTCCCCGCCTACACTCACCTTTACTGGCTCCACCCCCGCCTCTTTGACTTGTCTGTCTCCTCTGCACCTATCTTCTCCTCTGTCCATCTTCTATCCGCCTCCCCCTATCTCCCTATTTATTTCAGAACCCCCTTCCCCCCCCCCCCATTTCTGAAGAAGGGTCGAGGCCCGAAATGTCAGCTTTCCTGCTCCTATGATGCTGCTTGGCCTGCTGTGTTCATCCAGCTCTACACCTTGTTACCACCACTTGCAAGTTCCCCTCCAAGCCACTCACCATCCTTGGAAATATATCACTGTTCCTTCACTACCACTGGGTCAAAATCCTGGCATTCCCTCCCTAAGAGCGTTGTGGGTCACCCTACAGCACATGGACCGCAGCGGTTCAAGAAGGCAGCTCACCACCACCTTCTCAAGGGCAACTAGGGATGGGCAATAAATGATGTCGAACAAGAGGAAAAAAGAAATCCTATTCGACCTGTTTCAGCCTGTTAAGCTTATGCTCTTTTCTGCACTCATCCACCAGAGGAAATAATGGACAGAATGTTCCCCTCAGGGGCTTGGCGCACTTGGCGGTCAATTAAGACCATCCAGCATAGGGCTGGCAATTACAGCAATGGTACGGTAGCAATGGTAACTACATGGATCTGGCAAGATGACAGGGGTGACATGGGGTTTAAAGTGATCCTGGAGTGCTGCATCCGGTGCTGTCACCCAGTGGTCTGCTGCTGCCAGTCCATCTCCAGTCATCATCAGTGTTCCTGTTCACCCTGGGGGTGCCCAGGGACCAATTGCAAAATTCCAGTCAGCCTGGAATCAGTGGCTTTGACTCAGGCCTCTTCATTGAGGGAAGAAGCTGGCTGGCCTCAAGTAGCCATTCCATGCCTGTGTGGAGCTGGAGGTAAACAGGTCAGGCAGCATCAGAGGAGCAGGAAAGTTGACGGGTGTAAACTCGAGACGTCAACTTTCCCGCTCCCCTGATGCTGCCTGACCTGCTGCATTCCTCCAGCTCCACACTGTATTGACTCTTGTCTCCAGCATCGGCAGTTCTTGCTGTCGCCTAGTTGCTGAAAGCCATTCCATGACTCTTCTTACTTTCCAGAAGAAGGCTGGGATTAGGACCATGGCCAGGAACAATTCCCATATACCCTTCCTCAACCCATAACAACAGCAAAATGCTGCCCCATACTTTTGCAGTGACCCCATCAAGTACGTTCCTTCGCGTTTGCCTTGCCTCCACAGTCCAGCAGCAATTTCCACAAGCAGTGGACAATGCACCGGCTCTCGGAATGGCTTGCGTGGACCCTCCGAGTGACTGCACAAATGTTGCTTATCAAGCATCCTTTCCTTTGGAACAACTTGATCAAACTGCAACTTCTTCCAACTTGAAGCGTACTGTTGGGGCTGACCTGTTCACTGAATCTCTTTGTTGCTAGCTGCTCCAAAGAGTCATTGCTGAGTATCTACTAACATTGCTCTGAAGGACGCTCTGTGAACCTGGCAATTTCAGAAACATTGATGGTAAATGTTTTTCTCACATCTTCTTTCCCTCTTCAGTGCCTTAACATTGTCACTATTAAATTTCATCTGCCACATCTCACTTAAGTTGATTTATTTTCTGTCTCTCTTTTATTGTCTGTGAATTTGTGGCAAGTGTGCAAGTGTGGCAAGTATTCATGATGTTAAGGCCCCAACATATACACTGTGGAGCCCTCTCCTTTCTCCTCCTTAAATCTACTGCTCCCTTCTCCCCATCCAGCTCCCCCACAATCCCTGTAGTTTTAGCAGGCCTTGAGGACGCGGAAGGAGAAATCATTTGACATCTGAACACCATGTTTACATGGGAAACCAGGAGGAGAACACTGAACACTTGATGGAATCAGTCAGCACAGAATGAGACCATTTGGCCCATCAAGCCAGAGACATCTCTGGAAAAGTTGCCGTGTTAATTCCACTTCCCCTTTCCTCATTTGCAACAGAATGTTTTCCCTTCAATGATCTAATGCTGCTTTTCGAATCTGTTCCCGTCCCCTTTCAGGCATAGCATTCCAGATGATCATGAGGAGATAGTAAGTACTGCTGCGTAACTGGTTTTCAAAAATAAGATCTCCACCTCTTCCCTCCAGTTCATAACTGTGTCCTCTGAAAACCAATCTTTCTGCCAGTGGGAACTCTTTCCTGCTACCTGCACTATCAAAATACATGTTAATTTTCTGCTCCCCTAACCCTTTGCATCTGTCAGTGTAACAATCTCAGGTTCTCTTGTCTCACCATATAATTGTAATCCAAAATCCGTGTTAATATCTGAGTAAACCTCTGCACCAACACCTTGATATCCTCGTTAATGTATGGTAACAGAACTGGATATTGTATCCAGTCGAGTCCTAACCAATTTATAAAGGTTTACCTTCATGTCCTTGCATTTCTGCTCTGCTTTGACAAAGCCAAGAATTGCATTTGATTCCTCAACTGCCTTAATGATGTGTCTTGCTACCTGTGTATATAAATACTGCATGAGATCTCACTTTTCCCAGACCCTCCTTTAGAAAGATACCTCGGATGACGTTTCAGTCATGTGTGGTATGAATCGAATCTCAATAAGGCTGCTTTTGCAATAGGAGGAGAGAAGGTCAATTCTTCACTTTGTATCTTTTGACTGCTCTGCACCTCCATCACACCTGGTAGGTACAACCAGACTACGACATGGTGGTATTGTGGCTTTCTCAGTGCTTTATTGTGGAATGTGCATACATTGCTTCTACCAACTTTAAAAAGATCCCTGCCAATATTTCTCTCTAGCAATCAGTTTGGGGCAACAGTTGTTGAATGATCCACTAAGTTAGGTGACCATGACTTGCGTCATCAAAAACGTTTTGTAAGCAAGCAGATACGTTCATTTTTTTCTAATGGCCATAGGGAAATTGTTATCATTTCTTTTTGGTGTGGAGCTCTCTTCAGGGAGATGGTATGGCAATGAAGTCAAACAGGCTATGCAGAACTACTGCAGCAGTGATTTATTTGCTTCAAGGCTGTGGATGTATGATTGATTTCGTGACCGGTTTGAATAAAACTCCAGATGGTTGTGTTGGCGTCTGCTGTTAAAAGTTTCACCGCCTAGTCCCAGGGCAGGAATTGCTTTTCTTGTTGACATTCGGGGCAATTAAAGTTGATTGAAACTGCAGTTTGCCGAAGAGAAGGTCGGTAGTACAGTGCTCTGATGACGGTGTTGCACTAACTAGACCAAGAGGGCAGAAATGTGATATTTATTATACAGAAGGCATCAGGATTTGCTTGAATCTCATTATTTATTGACAGAACAAATTCTGTGACTAAGTTATTTGGTCTGGAGGGAACAGAGTAGGTTGTGTATTTTGATGTGTCATTTAGCAGGTTGGCTGTTTATCTTTCCCCATGTTGCCTATAAGAGGAATTGTATACCAGCAACAATGAATCCAAGACAATAGGATTGTTTTTATTTTAATATGTGTTGGGAATATAACATCATAAAAATAAGGTTTACATGCCCAGGTTATTATTTGTATAGCTACACAGTCATAAACTTGACGACCAATTCAAACTCTTAAATTTCTGTGAGATGCAGAGCATTATAGATGGTAGTGATTTTAACAAAGCCATTGAGAAGGTGCCAGGTGGGAAATTACTGGAGAAGATTAAAGAGATTGGAGTTAGGGAAAGGATAGCTCAGCAGATTACAAATAGAGAAAGGAGAAAACAGAGAGAGACGTTGAGGGCAGTTTGTCAGGAAAGTTAGAAGTGAGTGGAACTTCCAGGAGTTAGTTCTGAGGAAACAAACAGATGTTGGAGAGAAACTCAGTGGGTCTAGTGCATCTGTAGAGAGAGAAAGAGACAGAGTTAACATTTTTGGGTCCAGTATGATAATTCTTAAGGGCAGAAGCCCAGTCCTGAAATATGTCACATTTTCTCTTAACATTTCTCTCTTCATAAATGTGGATAGACCTGTCGAATTTCTCTCCTGTATTTTCTGTTTGTGTTTCAGATTTCCAGCATCCTCAGGGTTTTGCTTTTATTTCAGTTCTGAGGACACTTATGTTCATGATGAATATTCACGATTTAGATACGGATCTAGAGGGAGCGGTCTTGAATTTTCCAACATAGCAAATTGGGCGTTAAGGTTAATTCTTCAGAAGACCAAAGAAAGCTGCAAAGGGATGTTAGTTGATGGGAGATTTGAGCTTACCAGGTATTACACAGGAGTTAATGTCAGTAAGTGTTCTTTGATTATAAAAGAAAAGAGTGGATAGAATAAAACAAGTTTTTGTTTTGCTCTACCGTGAAAGAGCAAAGGTGTTTGAGATGCGCGAGGGCATGAAGTGCAGCACCTCAGCTTGATAAAACCGTGGAAATACTTTCTACGTTTTCTAAATGGAGGCATAGAAGTAGTGATGAATCTTCATAAAAATTTAATAGGTTAGGATTATATGTGCAATATCAGGCTGAACGCTATAATGATCTTGAGAATTTAAAGAAGGCACAATGCAAATTCGCTAGGCTGCTGGCTGGTACGTGAAAACTGTGAATCTTGGTGTCTGTGTCAATCTGGGTAAATAAGATGGCTCAATTTTTTTCAGCCTGAAAAGTCATCTTTAGGTATGTACTCAGCATATACGGCACCCCCCCTGTTCAACCACAGTTTGATATATACTCACAATAATATTCGACCTTCATTATGCAACCACATGTGCATGTTCTACAGTCAGGTACATGTAACTAGGTGGGAGCTGCTACAGGCTGTGTAGTGAAGATGCGCTGGAGTTTAAGATGTACACACACTCTCTTTGCATCCAATGTCGATGATATTTCAAATGTCAAACACCCCCTACATCCTCAGTTTGTTTTAGTTACTTTGAGCAACCTATCTGAACATGTCACAACACACCTCTGAGGCAAGTGGGACTTGAATCTGGACCTCCTGGCCTAGATGTAGGGACACTACCACTGTACCACAAGACCCTTTACTTGGCACACAACTTTATCTCTGTTTATGGAGGGATTTTACATGGCTGCGTAGGTTGATTTATATGTCACATTTTCTGTGTGAGGAAAGACTTGCGACATTTTCCTTATTTGTTAGGACAAGGTAACTGATATAGCAACACGATGGGACTACGATCAAAATGTTTAAAATTGAGAAAGGAATAGGTTTGATACAAACACCGGGCGCTTTTTAATTAGGTCTACAAGAGTAGGCAGGAAACTTTAAGTAGGGGGAAACCAAAATCGTTTTTCCAATGGCAAATAAAGGTGTCAAATTTAAATGGTAAAATCCCTACAGTGTGGAAGCAGGCCTTCTGGCTCATTGAGTCCACACCCATCCTATCCCTACAACATCATATTTCCTACGGCTAATCCACATAGCCTCACGTCCCTGAACACTACAGGCAATTTAGTGTGGCCAATCCACCTAGCCTGCGCATCTTTGGACTGTGGGAGGAAACCGGAGCACCTGGAGGAAACTCACATAGACACAGGGAGAACGTGCAAACTCCACACAGACAGTTGCCCAAGGGTGAAATTGAACCTGGGTTCTTGACACTATGAGGTACCAGTCCTAACCACTGAACCACTGTGTTGCCCCAGGTTGGTGATGCGACAGAAACAGATCAAACATCCTATTTTCAACATATTCCCGATCTCACGAGCACTTATTTGTAATTTTTTCAAATTAAATTCTGCCTTCGAGATTATTTCAGCAGCACAGGGAAACATGTGCCTCCTCTCTCACAGTTCTTTAAAGATAGCATGCACCAATCGATTTGTCCTATCAGGTTTAAGGCGAGTGGTTGTTTTTGTGGAAATCTGCAGTATAGGGAGGGGGCAGGAGTCTGCCAGCATGGAGGAAAGGTCAGAGGGACAAGAGCAATTGAGGCATGAGAGAGATATTTGAGTAAGGCGCAACCACCAATAATGGTCAGCGTTCATCAAGGAAGGGAATCAGGTGTGGTAAGCGTTGTGGAAGTGGACAACAGGAACGGCCTGGTGTCTTGTGTGTGAGCAATGTTGGGAGCAGTCAGAAGATGCTGAAAGCCAGAGGGGCTGAAAGGGTAGGTTCTGAAGTGTTCAGTGTCGAGTTCTGGGCATCAGCATGAGGAAGCTACTGCTCATGGGGAAGGTCCTCAGTTACAGTGGGAGGTTTAATGTGTTCTGACAGCAAGGTCCAGTCAGAGGTAGAAATAATGGAATGTCTGAGAAGCTGAGTGAAGGGATTTTAGGAACACATCACTGGTGATGGGAGATGGTCCAGGATCAGCGTAGAAATGCCAAACCCAAGGAATTAAAGTCAAGAAGATAGGATGGTATGTTTGCTGTCTTAGCTACAGGGTCAAGCGTGATGGTGGGAGAATCAAGGTTGTTGGAAAGTGGGCACAAGTGAATATTTGAGTAGTCGAGGTTGATGGATTCCAAGTTGAGAATGATTCTGCTTCTGTCCGTGGCAATTGCTCCAAAATGACCAGTTTCAAGTGGGAAGGGGCCAAAGCATGGGCGCATAGGAGCGGGAATAGGAGGAGGCTTGTGTGTTGCCCATGGGGGAGTTTGAAAATCTTATCGCCCAACCACTGTAAGGTTGAAAAGCTTGAACCAATGGTGCTCATTACCATTAACCGCCTTCTGCACGCAGTTAACTAAATCTGAAGTAAAAACAAGATGCTGGAGCAACTCAACACGTCTGGCAGAACCTGTCAAACTCTCCACAGATACTGCCAGACCTGTTGCGTTGCCCCAGCATTTTCTGTCTCAGTTCACTCCAGATGTAATTCGTGATGCCAGTGAGCACAGCAGAAAGAACAGTTAGGACAGTGCAAGCGTCAATGAACAAGCTGTTGCCATAAGTTCGCTTCCACTGCTTTGAACAATCTGGAGGGGCTTACATCTCAGAAAGTATCTGGAGTCGCCATGGTCTCTTTTACACTGCACAGTGTCGACACATAATGTGGAGAATAGTTGAAGCAGGATGAGAGGGAGGAGCAACCTTCCTCCTCCAGTGTAGATGAATTGGATGAGGCTGAGGAAGAGGTCACAAATGTACGTCAGCCTTTACTAGATGTCAGGACCATGGAATTCAGGCGACTCCAGACACACCGCCGTGTACCTAATAGTGGAGTATCTCCAGGACCATGGCCATTTTGCCAGGATTCTGTGGCTTATCGGGATGTGAACCAATCCCTGACTGCTTCTGTATGCAATTTATGATCTCTTCCTCCTGGAAGAGCAAGGGAATGGATCTTCACCTGGGGTACCCGCTAATGAATGTTAGTCTCTGGGGTATCTGCTTTGCGTTCATATTCCTGCTTACCATGACCAAGAATTCAGGTGCTGCACCGTTGTTGCTCTAAGTGCATGTCTAGTCATCCGATTATTCCAGTTGAGAATAATTTGGAGAACTTCCTGATGATGCGTGTAAGGAAAGGCCAGTTATACTCAAACGTTCCTCAGAATGGCGTGTAAAGAATGGGGTTAATGTGGAGATTCATTAGAGACTGAAACACAAACAGTCTCATCCACAATAAAGGATGTGTCCCTAACTCCCTTGCAATCATCAAATCTCGCCACCCAGGCAGTGTGCCGTTGCAAGAACGCTGCATTTAGTCCTCTGACTAAGCTACTCCCGACAAATAACTACGATCCAAACGCAATAAATTAAAACAATATACTATGCAGTATTTACATGGGACAAGTTATTTTTTAAAGGCAACTGTGCCACCATTTTTCTTGAAGCCACTATACCTGACACCAGCAGCTGAAGTCTGCTCATTGCACTGCCCCATTATCTGACGACAATGGTGCACGTCCGCTGAAGCTCTGAGAACTTTAGTTTCTTGCCTTGGTGCAGGCACTTCCTCTGCAGCCTTCCCTACTGAAGGTAATAGGGTCCAGGCTAGCAGAGATGAAGAGATGCTATTCACCTGGAGCTGTCCTGAAAGGAAGAAAATGCTCCCTTTCCCTTTCCCTGGGGAGAAGAGACACCATCAGATGCAGTTGCCTCGTCCTTCTTTCACCTAACCACTGCTGTTTGGAGCCCATGGTTAGGGTGATGGAATACAGGTCAAAGTGCAGATAGGTTGTATGTTAGCAGTCACCAGCCTCTCTATGGATGAAGCCATGTGCTGAAATGCCTGAGGTATTGTTGAACTCATGGCTGCATGTCATCCTCCATCACACGCAATGATCCACCACATTAATACCTACTCTCATCATGCCTGCAACGGCCTTTCTCTGGAAATGACTTGCAGCAGCAAGCCTGATTGATTGTTCCTTGATCTGTCAGCTCTTGATTTCCAATCATAGTGATATCAAAGACAATAGTTACAACGTCAACTGAGACCGTTTAGTGTGATGCAGACTGGGGATTCAACTGGACTATTCCAGGTCCATATGGTTCTGGATTATTATATTTGGGAAGTGTTATCATTGAGAAGTGAGCAGGAACCTAATGTCAAACGTCTACCAATGGGTTTAGCTTGCTGTCATAGTAGATGTCTCTATATACTCCATTTATAAACAACATCTATTGCAGCACAACCTGTGACCTAAAGGAACACAATTAACCGTGAGTTAAACTTTCAATGCTGTGGTGCAGTGAGGAATTGAAGGTTTTAATTAGGAAGGGTGATTAAATAAATTCACTAAACTTACACCCTCAGGCTCGACCAATTCCAATTCCCAACTCTACTATTGCTCAGACAAGGTCCCTAATCATGGGATGTGCTATATGACACCTGGTGACTTCTCGAAATGTTGTCTGTTTCTTCCAAAGGATGAATATAAGCCGGAAAAAAATCTGTCTGAAGAGGATTTAAAAAATGCAGTCAGCATACACCACGCACTGGCAATAAAAGCGACCGAGTATGAGAAGAAACCCAATGTTCTGAAGCTGAAAACCGCTGACTGGAGAGTCTTTCTTTTTCAAGCGCAGTAGGTGTCCCTTGTGAATTATTGACGGGATGAGGAGGAAGGGAAAGGAATGACAGGGATGCAAGGAAGAGATCAGTATTTTGGGATAGTAGCAATTGCTTGTCGAAAGAGCCAGCATTTACTAAGCAGGCTGAATGGCCTCCTGAGCTGTAACACATTCCAACTCTGTGGACAATAATCAGTTCTGGAACTCAGGCTGATCTTTTGTTTTCCATTTCTTAGCCTATTCCTGGTGAGAGAGAGTAATTGTCGATATTTTTCTAATTACTCTGTTCTGGGATGTTATGACATACCGCTGGAGCAGGTGGGAATTGAACCTGGGTATTTTGGCCCAGAGTAGGGACATTACCACTGCACCGCAAGAGCTGCAATAACTGAAAACAAACGCCTTGTAGATTTTTTTAATCAACGTGTTGGGAGATGTTATAACATACCTCTGAGGTAGGTGTGACTTGAACCCAAGCCTTACAGCTACCACTGTGTCCCAACAGCTTTCATAAAGTCGAGAGAAATTGTATAATTGTAATTTGTAGGTATCCACCCTTATACACCAGTAATTAATCCCAACGTTCCTTTATTGTCAAGGACTATCATCATTCCAAAAAATTGCATAATTTGGTACATTCAGAGAAAAGGCATGCAATAACTCAGTTCCAAATAATTACGCAGCAAGTGTCAAGGGGAGAGGAAGAGAGAGATATGGCAGACAGTTTAGAAAAGACACTACTTTGTTGTTTGCTGTTCAAGTCAGTTCCACTGTCATGAAACATCACAGTAATCATTTTAGAGATAGTAGGAACTGCAGATGCTGGAGAATCTGAGATAACAAGGTGGAGAGCTGGATGAACACAGCAGGCCAAGCTGCATCAGAGGAGCAGGAAAGCTGACGTTTCGGGCCTAGTGTCAGCTTTCCTGCTCCTCTGATGCTGTTTGGCCTGCTGTGTTCATTCAGCTCTACACCTTGTTATCATGGTAATCATTTTATTTTGCTTTAACTGTCTATGTGCTCATTAATTTTCAGAAGCCCTGAAGAAATGGAATCCTGGATAAATAAAATGAACCTAGTAGCGGCTACATTTTCTGCCCCTCCATTTCCAGCTGCTATTGGTTCACAGAAGCGGTTTAGCCGTCCCCTGTTGCCAGCCACGACCACCAAGATGACGCAGGTAAGAATTCAAGTTACACCTGTCAACGTAAAGCCACCTTAGACTTCCAGCCCTTTCTTCCTTGAGGAGCTTTATGGTTAAGAAACCGTATTGATGAGGTGGTAGTTGACTGACTTCAGTGTCTTCACAAGTGTCTAAAGGAACCCACTCACAGCCTTCTTTGCTATCTAAGGGGACAGATACGTAAAAAGTCTGTCTTCAGCCTTGTGTTTGCCAGTCAGAAGGAGCCAAGTTTTGTCTGCGGAGTGAAATGGGGAGAAATTTGCTTACCTAAGGGGCTGAGAGTCTTGGAGTTATCTACCCTGGAGGGTTTTGGTGCTTCATCATTGAATACATTTAAGCCTGAGATAGACAGAATTTTGATCTCTCAGGGAATTGGTGGAGATGGGGAGCAGGCAGGAATGTGGAGATGATCAGAAGACCAGGTGTGATCACAATGGAGTGAGGTTAAGGGGCCATGTTGTCTGTGCCTGTTCCCATTTCTTATATGTTCTTATGTCCATGATTACACTTCCATAGATGAAAATAGACCTGCACCTTAATTTGTCAAAATATCACCTATCATCTTTACTATTCTACTCACCCTCAGGAGCATGTGGACCAATTATAAGGATCTTTATCCCTTAACCTCCCCCACCCCCGTCCCCAGGCCCCCTTGAGCCTTCTCTGTCATTCAACAAGATCTTCTACCTCAAGACAGATAGTAGGAACTGCCAGTGCTAGAGTCTGAGATAACGAGGTGTGGAGCTGGATGAACACAGCAGGCCAGGCAGCATCAGAGGAGCAGGAAA
>JAHRHZ010000217.1:13687795-13710084 GCA_024137785.1 Ginglymostoma cirratum
AAATGATTTCTGAAGAAGGGTCCAGACCCAAAACGTCAGCTTTCCTGCTCCTCTGATGCTGCCTGGCCTGCTGTGTTCATCCAGCTTCACATCTTGTTATCTTCTACTTCAAAACCTTTTCCTCTCACTATTCCCATGTACATTCTGATGTCCAATATCTGGAAAGCAGCTAATCTCTTAAATAAACTCAATGACCGTGCCTCTGCATCCTTCTGGGGGTGAGAATTCTAAAGATTCACCATTCTCAAAGTGCGAACGAATTCATCCTAACCTCAGCTAAATGACTTAACCCTTATTTTGAAACTAACTCCGGCTCCAGACCATGCGATATTGTAGACCATGAACTATCGTAGAGGGTGAACCAGAGCTGAGACCTTGATCACATCCACTTGAGTGTTTTGATCGCTGACGTTATTTAGGAATCTTCTGATGTCAAATTAACTCGATGGCAATTGAAGAAAAGTAAATTACTGCGGATGCTGGAAATCTGAAACAAACACAGAGAACTCTAGAGAAGCTCAGCAGGTCTGGCCAGGTCAGTGGAGAAACAGAGGTTAACGCTTCGAGTCTGATATGACTTCTTCAGAGCAGTTCCCTGTGTTTGTTAAGTATTACGACAGTGTAGACTGCATTAACATGTCTTTGGATTGTTAGCAGTGTTTATATGGCTGAGTATAAAATTAGGATTAGACAATGTTTGAAGAATGATATGGACACCCAGATTCTCCTGCAATTTAACTTCTTCCAATCAGGCTTCCCACTGCTTGTCAGTGTTGAGAATGGTTCAGTGACAAAGCCAAGTCTTCAAAAGGGCTATTTTAACTCTGCAGGGGGGACTGCTGACAGTCTCTGAAGTTTGATTTCCAGCGGCTGTGGTGGGACTTGCCTCTAAATCACTGCTTCTAAAACCTTCATAGAGTTATACAGCACGGAAACAGGCCCTTCGGCCCAACAGCTTACTGTAATCAAAACAGAAGTGCTGGAAATACTCAGCAGCATCAGTGAAGCAAAGGAGAAAAGAATAAACACTTCACATTCATGATCTTTCTTCAGAATTGGCTTCACTGCTTCAACTTTTATTTGTCCGCATTATAACCACGATTCTGCATAAGCCTGACAATAACAGAGGGTGGAACTGGCCCATATTATTTCAGAGTGTGGGAGCAGGGGTGTTAAGTGGTATCTAACATGCCACTCCCCACCAATGAGCCAACTAACTCGATCACCCACCAACTAACTGGCAAGAACTGGGTGATTTTTTTCAGCCACTCACAGGCCTTGACCTGCGACCTGAGTTGTCAGAAGCTGTTTGCCAATCAGGCTGCAGAACGCCTCTGGGTCCTAAAGTCCACTAGTCGAAGCATGCCGCATAAGAAACAGGGACAGGACTACGACATTTGGCTCCTGCTTTGCCATTCAGTAGAATCAGGGCTGATCTGATAGTCCTTATGTCCCTTTCCTGCCCTTTTCCCCGTATCCCTTGATTCCCGACTGATTAAGAATATATCTGTCTCAGCCTCAAGGACTGTACCCCCACAGCTCTCTGTGGCGAGGAGGTCCAAAGACAGTCAATATTCTGTGCGAAAAGAAATTCTTCCTCATTTCGGTCTTAAATCAGTACCCCTTAATTCTGAATCTCTGGGGAGAGGGGAGTCGGAGGGGGAGGGGTCAAAGGTGAGGGGAGAAGGTTGACATTCAGAGGCCACACCCCTTGCTGCCTCCTACCCCTCATCTGTGCCTCTGATTGCCCCGAATTGGAGCTTTCCTCTCCCATTTTAATCCTGATGTGGAGGTGCCGATGTTGGACTGGAGTGGGATTTCTGACATTATCCATTCTAATCTGGGAGGGCGTGTAACTGTGGCTTTCCTAACGGGATACTAACTACCATCAGGGAGGCAGCTAGTCAATCATTAATTGACCACTAAAGAGCCTTAATTATTGATGAGTCAGGAAAGTCCCCAATGGATTTTCTTGCCCATTGTCGAGGTGATGAGAAGGGAGTATCTCTCCAAGGGCCAACATACTCCTTCTCACCACCTCTCTCATTCCTTCCTGGAACGGCTAAGTTCTACTAAATTTTAAGGTTAATGTTTCCAGTTTTGATTTGCCTGGTTTTACTCCCTGTGCTAACACTCCTTCCTGGGAAACAGGTGGTGTTTTGCTGGTATCTGTACAGTTAATGGTATGTACAGATATCAGTAATGGTAAACCCTGAAACCCAGTCTGAACTCTAGTATTGTCCATTGCTACTTCTTCAATTCTCATTAGTGATAGGAATGTTGGCATGTTGAGCTATGCTGCTATGTTAAGTGTTGATACCAGTTGACTTGCTCTCTATTTCCTACCTGCATCCATGAATTCAACATACGGTATTACCATGGAAACATGTCTTGACGTAGCAAAGTGAGAATTTTTCCAGTATTGCAATACAAAGTGCATCTAATGCCGTGATGCTACCAGCTGCACCTAAAAGATAAGGGAACTGATCTAATAATAAAATCCCTGTCTCTGCAGTAAAATCCTGGCCCTGCCTTTTCTCCATGTACTATTTTTATGCTGACATTCATTAATTTGCGCCTCATCTTTGCACTGTGCACTGTTTCCAGCTCACTGCTGACGTGTATCGTGTGGGTAATGAGTGTTGTATTTTTAATGATGGAAACACAAAATGATGTGAGGGTGGGATGGGAGCGGGTTCGTGGTGATGAGGATAGGAGCTCCTGAGTAGAAAACTAGATCATCGCTCGGAAAAATACAATCTACTGTCTGGAACGTGGCATACAGGGAGTGGGACCCAAAGTAAGGAGTGGCCATTAAGTGTTGCATTTCTTGGCAACCTAGTGACATTCGATGAATAGCACCTCTGAAAGCATGCCTTGTCGAGATTCCGATGAATCTAAAGACTCGATTCAAGGAGCTAGAGTTTTAAAAAGAAACCGCATAGGGGAAATTAAGGGGCAAAGTTCTTAAAACAGCAATTTCACACTTTAAATGAGCCAGCTTTTTCCATAGGATCTTGGGATATGGAAGGAGGCTGTTCGGCCCCTTATTCCAGTGACAGCTCTTTTAAAGATTTGATCTAGTTACTGCTGCCCTGTCCCACTGCCCTGCTGTTTACCCAACTAATTGATTTAATACTTCATTCGACGCATAATACCAATGAAGAGGAAGCCTACTTTCCCAAGTTGCTGAATTGGAAGCGTTCAGCTTATGATGGTGTCACTGGACCAGTAATCCCAGAGACCCAGGATCTGATGTTAATGTGGTTTCATATCAGCTAGTGGAGTTTAAATATGATTAATAAATCCTGAATATAAAAGGTAATCTCAATAAAGGGGGCACATGAAATTGTCATCTGGTTCACTAATGTCATTTCGCGAGTGAAATCTGCCATCCTTACATGGTCTGGCCCATGTGTGACTCCCGACTAATTGAAATCTGGATGACTCTTGACTCCTCCCTACAATGGCCCTCGCAAACCTCTATGTTCAAGGGCACTTAGGGATGGGCAACGACTGCTGGCCTTGCCAGTGAAGCCTACATCCATGACAGAATTTTTAAGAAACATTATCCAAGCTATTAAGAAACTCCTGTTGCTTCAAACTTTCTGTCACTTAAACCATCCCTGGAGAAGATTGCATTGGAACCGAAGGAAAAAAACTGCAGACGTTGACGATCTGAAACAGAAATAGAAATTGCTGGGAGGAACTCAGTATTTTGGAAGGGTCACCGAACTCGAAACATTTACTCTGATTTCTCTCTCTGCAACTGTTGCCGGACCTTCTGAGGTTCTCCAGCAATTTCTGTTTTTGTTCAGAACCTCACCAGATATGGGGTTCTCTGTGATCATTGGTGATCAAGTGAAGAGTGAAAGGGACTCGGTGCTTGACTTTGTCAAACTGGATGAGGATTTGCTGTTCAAAAAGAAAGTTGCTGTTGTGACAGAACTTAAAACTTGGTTTTAGTTCAGTTTGTTTTCGTAATGCGTTTGAAACTACTTTGGTTTCAGGAAGATCAGCTGAAGTCGCACGAGGCCAAGCTAAAACAGATTTCCACTGAGCTCACTGAGCACCGTTCCTACCCACCTGACAAGAAAGTCAAAGCGAAGGAAATTGATGAATACAGACTGAAGGAGCACTACCTGGAGTTTGAGGTAGGATTTGGCAAAAGCTTTTGTACACTCTGTCCTTCCACTGTAGCTATATACAATTGTGTTTAGAAATAGCAAAGGTAGCAGGTTAGAATGGGAGCACTTTTCGATGTGTGGCAGTTTTTATGCATTATTACGTTGATCATTGTACTGCCAGCCAGGAATCTTCAGCAACACAGCTCAATAACCAACACTGCTCCATCATTGGCAATTGTGCCAACCATTATCTCATCCCTCCTAAGCTTTGGAATTCCCTTCCCAACTCTCTGCTGATCTGATCTATAATGCCACTCCTTTAAAACCTATCTCTTTGACCTAGTTTTTGATCACCTGTCTTAATATTTCTTTTCATACAGATCAAAGTTAAATCTTGTTCAATACTTCTGTGTTGTGGGACATTGTTACTAAGGGAAAGGTGCTAAATAAAATGCAAGTCTTTGTTCAAGCGAAACTTTGGAATTACTTATCTTCATATTTTTCCTTCAAGCAGCTCTTTTGTATATATTTTGTACATATTGATTTGCTGTCAATAATATGAACACTGTTCTGCCACAGTTGTCTTAGAGTACAGACACCATTTATTCTGGTAGTCTGCTGGCCCTGCTATCCTGGTATTGATGCACTCTGTGATTTTGAATGATAAAATTGTTCAAGATTTTTCTTGTCTTTGAAGATGATTTCCTCTTTCACCGGGAGCCATCAAATTGGCCGCTTGTTTAGCTACTTCCTATGTAGGTTGTATGAATAGTTATGATGTGGAGGTGCATGGTGTTGGATTGGGATGGACAAGGTCAGAAGTCACACGACACCAGTTTATAGAGCTACAGGTTTATTTGAAATCACAAACTTTGAGTGCTGCTCCTTCGTCAGGCGAAGCTATGAAGGAGCAGTGCCCTAAAAGCTTGTCATCTCAAATAAACCTGTTGGACTATAACCTGGTGTCGTGTGATGTTTTTCTGTATGAATTGTTATACATCTTGTATCAAAAAGCGTGATGTTGCTATTGATACCGTCTCACAATCCACTTCTTTTCTACCTTTCAACTATCTTCATTCTTATAAAGAAGAACTCTCTTTCTCAAAAGTTGTTGGAAGCAGAGTCTTTGAATATTGTTAAGGCAAAGATTGAGAGATACCTGACAAGCAAGGGGGAGAAAGCTTTTCAGAATGGGCAGAAACATGGAGTAACCAGATTAGCTACAATCTTATTAAACGGAAAAGCAGGCTTTAGGGGTCAAGTGGCCTACTGCTCCTAATATGTATGTTCATAAGTTGTTGAGTCATGAGAAAATGTCCATTGCTAATGTGGTTAAAACTTGCACGGCAACACAAGCTTGCTCACAATACCCTTTCCATTGAAAACGTATGCTCCCACATTTACAATGACCGCTGCCATTGCAAATCTTTCAGCTGCTATTGTATCCTCATTCTGCGTAGGTGTTGCGGGGCCACCATTGGTTTAAAGTTGCAATTATACTGTGACAGGTTTACCTAGGAATTGTCCATTCTAAATGTAGCTGTAAGAACTTTGAATCAAAGTACAAAACTAAGGCTGGAATGGGTACAGCTTTAAATGGGGAATTGAGTTCCAGCTTTGATCCAGTGGCTTGCTGACCCCATTTCGTTTAAACACTGTATCGTGGTGGTAGGTTAGCTTAGTTGGCTGAATGGCTGGTTTGTAAGGCACAGTGACTCCAACAGTGTGGCTTCAATTACTCACACCAGTTGAGGTTACAATAAAGGACTCTCTTGTCAACCTTGGAATTATTCCTTGTCAACCCTTGCCTGTTGTGTGGTGACTCTTGGGTTAAATTGCTACCCGACATCTCTACAACGAGAGAGCATCCCTGTGGTCCACTAGGACTGTGCTAACTTGGCCTTTCATTCTTCCAGTGAGGCAGCAATGTGGGAATTATGAATAATTCAGTGCTGTGGAAGTGATATTTCCTCACTGTAGCCCATTGCTTGAATTGCTGAAGTCCCTTCATTACAGTTTCTTGTCTCTTCTTGGTTATTCCTAATCTTTCTACTTCTGCTGTGGAAAATTATTCCAGTCATCAGTCTTGGAATAATTTCTTTACTAAGTTTCTAATTAAATGCGCAGTCCCCTTAAGTAACATGTGCCCTTTTCTTCAAAGGGTTTGAGCCATAGGGAGAGGTTGAATAGGCCGGGGCTATTTTCCTTGGAGCGTCAGAGGTTGAGGAGAGACTTTACAGAGGTTTACAAAATCATAAGGGGCATAGATATGAATCTTTTCCCAAGGGTAGGGGAGTCCAAAACCAGAGGGCATAGGTTTAAGGTGAGAGGGGTAAGACTTGACAGGGACCTAAGCGGCAACTTTTTCATGCAGAGGGTGGTGCGTGTATGGAATGAGCTGCCAGAGGAAGTGCTGGAGGCTGGTACAATTACAACATTTAAAAGGCATCTGGATGGGTATATGAATAAAAAGTGTTTAGAGGGAAGTGGGCCAAGTGCTGGCAGATGGGACTAGATTTAATTTAGGATATCTGGTTGGCATGGACAAGTTGGACTGAAGGATCTTTTACCGTGCTGTATGTCTCTATAACTCTAAGTGTGAAGCAGTATTCAGTATTTACCCTGTCCATTTTGTTTCATATCCCCCGTGCACCACTGAGATCACTTCTTTATTAGTGCAAGAGGAGTTCACTCTCTGCCCGTCTATGACATCCTCCGAATAAAATTTGTTCTGACATGGGGTCATAGAGATGTACAGCACAGAAACAGACTTTTCAGTCCAACTCGTCCATGCTGACCAGATATAGTAAATTAATCTAGTCCCATTGGCCGGTATTTGGCCCATATCCCCCTCACCCTTCCTATTCATACATCTACATCATTTCTGCGGCCATTTCACCCTCTTTGAGCCTGTGTCTGTAGCCTTTCAAGTGGCAATGACTGGATGCTCACTTCTTCCATGTTTTCTGGACAGAACAGATGCCCTTATTTGATTTGTCTAAATTTCAGCTGCATTTTCAGTTAATGGTGGTTTACAACCTTCCTATTGCTGGTTGTAATAACCCATGGCCAAACATTAGATCTGGAGGAACAAAAGCAAAGTTGCTGGAAAAGCTCAGTAGGTCTGGCAGCATCTGTGAAGGAGAAAACAGAGTTAACGTTTCGGGTCCAGTGACCCTTCCTCAGAACTCAGATCTGGAGGAGTTAGCACCAATTAGGTGCAATGAGGTACCTGTAAACTGTTAAGAAGTGTTAAGAAAATAGAAATGTACTTCCAAAGGAATGGCTTACATTTAATCATGTGATGTCATATGCCCACTGGAAGACCAGTCTTTCCCTCTCCCCTGAAATTATTTTTCCCAAGAACAGTACTGATTGTTCAAAATTCCTTTCACTGTCCCCGAGTATTGTGATGTTACGTCATACAGTCATACTCCACTTGCAATTCTTCTGTTGTAACTGTGGTAATTGGCACCAGGAACACTGAAAATATTGCTTTGCAATCAGCTTTTAGTGAGAGGAGGTAGGTTCAAAACTGAGATGTGGAGAAACTACTTCTCTCAGAGGGTTGTGAACCTGTGGAACTCACTGCCCCAGGGTGCAGTGGAGGCACAATCAATCAATACATTCAAGAAAGAAATAGATACGTTTCTGGTGAAGTGCTTGAGAAAAGGCTATGGGGAGCAGGCAAGTAAGTGGAGTTGAGACCAGGATAAGATCAGACCATGATCATGTTAAGTGGCAAAGTGGGCTCGAAGGGCTGAATTAACTATTCTACTCCTAATTCCTACCTTAGTTCCCAGTGGGTTTTTGTGTTTGGGAGTGCAAGGTGAGTATAAAGTGCGCGCACACACCCAGATTTAAGCTGGTGGGATATTTTAACAACTGGACCTCCTCTGTATGCTGTCGGCTTGCTGTCTATCCCAGAAGAGTGAAATGGGGAGGCTTTTCCCGGTCAAAATCTCTCAAAGACTTGCCAACTGACGGGTAAGTCTCAGGAAGGGCTGATAAGGAATGTCTTGAAAGGGACGGAGACAGTAAGGATATGAGTTTTGCCATGGGTCCTGTTAGGTTGGGAACTTTTTGGGTGTCTCTTTGTCCACTTAACAGCTGTTGATCCACACCCTGTCAGGAATGTTAGGGCAGGTTTTCTACTCATGTCCCACATACTTCCCACAGGCAGGAGGAGTAAGGGTAAGATGGAAAGAGGTTTCAAGTGAGGCCAAAACTGTGGTTAGATCCTTTTCAGGAGACCTTTAGGGTAGGAGGCAGGATGGCAAGGTAAACAATACAATATGGGAGTTCCTCAGTGTGGAAAAAGACTCAAAGCACAAAGGGCATTGGACTGAGAGCTGCAAGTTTTTGATTAGACCAGTGTTTGATTAGAAATTATCTGTCAAAATTTATCTGTGAAGCAGACAATTTATTTGTTACTGAGCAAAACGGTAAACACAAGTGTTTCCATACTATGTAAACTTGTCTTCAAGTTCTTGACACAACACCGTGAGATGTTTAGAGCAAACAATTTGTCAAAAGATTCATCAGGCACTGCAATCTGCTCTCTTCAGCTTGATGACTTTACACTTCTCTTCAGACTGTTAAGTGTCAGAGGCTCCACTGCTGAATTTGAAATAAAAATTGTGCTTAATTCCGCCCCCTGCTCCTTCAATTAAAAGTTGGCCTCAAAGGAATTACTCTTCAGCTTGGAATACTGATTTCATTAACCGTGCTGATTGTCTAAAGCCTCTTTGATTGGGGTTTTATGAACCTTAAAATATAAACATGAAGAGTTGAGCTCAGGGCAGCATCACATCTCGATAATGAGAAATTCATTTCAGGATTTTGTTTGTAGTTGAATTAATTTGCTCTAAAGCTGATGCCTTTTCTGGAGAATTGTGTGTGTGAAGGGACAGCTGTTATTCCCACTTCTGGCAATCGTTCATTCAGGCCAGATGTGAGGGCAGGAGGTATGTTTTTAGAATGGTAGTCACACTTCATTCTGTGCACCAGACTGAGAAGTTGTAAAAAGCAGTTGAGGAAATAGGAAGGAACCATCGTGGTTCATTCAGAGGCACTCTTTACTGAGAAGCATTGTGTTGTGTTGCAAACCACATAATGGATCTGAGAGTTGGAAAAGTCACCACACTCTCCATTCTCAGATCAGAAACCAAAATAACCAGCTACCTCCTGCTTTAGTGACCTACCTCTAGCTTTCGTTTTCCATCTGTAATTTGTCTCATTTTGCCATTTTGATGCCTTTTTTGACAGATGTATGAATAAAGTTTTGGCAGAGATCTGTAGCTCGGGTTGTGTGTGAGGTTGTTGACTTGCTCGCCGAGCTGGCTTGTTCTCATTCAGACGTTTCATCACCATGCTAGGTGACATCATCAGTGAGGCCTCCGATGAAGCGATGTCATTCTACTCTGCTTGGAATTTATACTGTCCTGTCCGTTACGGTGAGTAGTGTCATTTCCGGTTTTGATCTGTATGGGTTTGTGTATGGGGTCCAATTCTATGTGTTTGTTGATTGCATTATGGGTGGAGAACCATGCCTCTAGGAATTCCCGTGTGCGTCTACGTTTGGCTTGGGCTACTATGGTTACCTTGTCCCAGTTAAATTGATGGTCTTCATTATCTGAGTGTACCGATATGAAGGAGAGTTCATTGTGCCATTTTGCTGCTAGCTGATGTTCATGTATTCTGATGGCTAGTTTCCTTCCTGTCTGTCCAATGTGATGTTTGTGGCAGTCGTTGCATGGTATTTTGTAAACCACATTGGTTTTGCATGTCGTGGAAATCCTTGTGAGTGTTTGTCGTAGAGCGGTTGTGGGCGTGTGGGCCACCATGATTCCTAGTGCTCTTCGGAGTCTTGTTGTCCGTTCCGATATGTTCTTGATGTTGGGCAGTGTGGCCAGTATGTTAGGGCGTACTGTGTCCTCCTGTTGTTATCTGTTTAGTAGGCATCTGCGGATGAAGTTGCGGCAATATCTGTTTATAGCGAGGATTTTTGTATAGCTGCTTGTCCTCTTTCCTGCGGAGTTTCGGAATGTTGCAGTGTGTCCTGGCCCATTTAAATAGTGTCCTAATGCAGCTTTGTTTGTGGGCGTTGGGGTGTTTGCTGTGGAAATTGAGGATGTGGTCAGTATGGTTTGCTTTTCTGTACGCTGAGGTTTGGAACTCCCTGTTGGTCATACACTCAACTTTAACATCCAGAAACGGAAATTGATTGTTGTTTTCTTCTTCCGTTGTGAATTTGATCCCTGCGAGTACGTTGTTGATGAGGTGGTGGGTCTCTTCTAATTTGTTGCATTTAATAATGACAATAATAATTTAATAATAATTGCAACAAATTAGAAGGGATTAATTACACTGGCCACACTAGACACGCACAGGAATTCCTAGAGGCATGGTTCTCCACCCATAATGCAATCAACAAACACATAGAATTGGACCCCATATACAAACCCATACAGATCAAAACCAGAAATGACACTACTCACCGTAACGGACCAGACAGTATAAATTCCAAGTGGAGTAGAATAACACCACTTCATCAGAGGCTCCACTGATGAGGTCACCTTGCATGCTGACGAAATGTCTGAACGTGACCAAGTCAGCTCGGCGAGCAAGTCAACAACCTCAAGATGTATGAGTAGGCAGGGAATGAAGGATATGGACCGTGTGAAGGTGAAAGGACTTTATTTTAGAAAGACATCACGTGTCAGTGCATTCTCGGTGAGCTGTAGTGTCTGTTCCTGTGCTGTACTGTTTTTTGCCGTTTGTTCAAACATACCCTCATACCTCCTATTCACCTGTGTCAAGGGGCAGCTGAATCCCCTGGCAAAGTTGATAGAATGTGTTGGATGAAGGTGGATTGGATGACACTTGAACATCAATATTAAAATTCTGGAATTCCCTCTCTTAATGACATTGTTGGTCTACATACTGCCATTCACAAAGGCATCTCACCAAATTGTTGAGGCAATCTCAAGGGATGCTAGAGACGGGCAATAAATGCTGGTCCAGCAGTGACACCATCATCGCATTAATTAATTAAAAACACATACAGATTTGTTTGTTTGAATGGTCGTTTGCTGTTGTGTGCTTACTGTATCCAGTAAAGCCACGATAATTCGAATCGCTGGGAGATCCTTCCACCAAATTCATGTTAAATGGGGCTTTGAGATAGCCAAGGAGGCCCCTTTGTGAAAACATGAAAATACAATGATGCAGTAAATATGTGAAAAATGTCTTTTTTTTTTTGCACCTTGCAATGACCTGTCTTTGTACACTCAAAGGGAGTTAGGTCCAATAAAGCTCAATAATTGTTTCCTGCTTTGCGGGCTGCCTTTCACCGTGTCTTATTGCGATTTCACTGTAGTTCTGAAGCAACTCTGCTCATGTTCGCCAATAAAGTTTTAAACTCCAGTATTATGAAGATTTATATACCTATGTTCCTGTGACACACCGAGGCAGTAATAAATGGAACTGGTTATATTGGATAAGCCCTATATCTGAGGTTCTCTAACACTCGCTTCCTAATCAATGCTCCCAGTAATTTGGTTTTGCTGCTGCGAGTCCAAGGTCCATGTATGGTAGAAGCTTTTGGAAGCAGAAACCATTCATTGGCTCATGGATCAACGTGTGTGGAGTTTCCCAGCAGCTTGTGCAGCTTAGAGGGAGCATTGTTTCCAAGTCATAATTCATACCAAACCACACTGATTTATGGCTAAGCAAAAATTTCTTGACCTTAAAATTCTCATTTTTTGAAATCTCTTTGTTGACTTCTCAAGTCCCATAATTGTTTGATTAATCACCTCTAATTCTGGCCTCTTGAACAACCCTGCTTAAATTGCTGCACTATTGATAACCACTGTTTCATCTGTTTGCATTATGGTTTCCTTCGTAAACAATTCTGCCTCTTTAACTTGCTTTCAGTCCCTCCTTAAAACTTGACCTAACGTTTGATCTTATGCCCTAAGATCCACTTTTATAACTAAGCGTGATATTTTGTTCAAAAGTGCCCTCTTGAAATGCATTGGAATATTTTATTATGTGAAAGGCTGGATATAAATACAGAGTGCTTCTCTTGAGTATATTGCCTCCTAAAATGAAGAGATAAGCCGACGCCTAAGAGGCCATTTACAAGACTGCCAAATGCTACCTATGGATCTCACAGGCTGCACAGGACTTTGAGATTGCTTATAAATGACTCTAGATTCGACAATTTTAAATGAATGAAGAACACAGCAAGGTGTGCAATTCTTCTGGAGGTTTTCCTCCATAACTGAAGAATGATTGGATTAGGACTATATATACATTTAATAAAGGTTGTGAACAGTGATCAATAAATGGAAATACTTTTGAAGAATTGTTATGGTGCAGCTAGAGGCCAATCAGCCCATTGTGTCTGCACTGACTCTCTAAGCATTTTAACAGAGTGCAAATTTTCCCTGTAACCTGCACATTACTTACATAGAAACAATCATCCTGCTCAATGCTTCAATTGAGGCTTTCTCCACACTTCCAGGCAGAGCATTCCATACCCTGTCTACTCACCATGTCAAGAAGATTTTTTTCTCATCTCGCATTTGCTTCTTTTGTAAAGCACTTGAAAACTGTGCTTTTTGGTTTTCGATTTATGAGCTGGAATGGTTTCTTCCTATACACTCTGTATACAGAGCCCTTGTGAATTTGAAGACTTGTAACAAATCTCCACTTAGCTTTCACCACTCCAAGTGAAAACAGTCCCATCGCTTCCAATCTTTTCTATTAATTGAAGTTTCTCATCCCTAGCCCCATTCTTGTAAAGCTCTTCTGCACTCTCCTTGCCCTCCCTATAATATAGTGCCCAGAACAGTATACAGTATTCCAGTGAGGTCTGACCTGCTCTTGTACTCCAAGCCCCTATCTGTGAAAACTAGAATGCTGTATGGTTTATTAACCACCAGCCTTGCCATTGTTAATGACAAAGAAAGATGTACACCCAGGTGTCTTTGAATCGGCACACCCTTTAAAATGGAGCCTTTCATTTCATTCGATCTCTCCATGTTCTTTGTACCAAAGTGTATCTCCTCACACTTCTTCAGATTGAACTTCATCTGCCACCTATCTACCCACTCCATCAACTTGTCAATGTCCCTCTGAAGTTCTTCACCTAGATGTATTTGTCATAAGTCCTTAAAATTGGCAAGACAGATAGATGTGTTAATAAATCATACAGTATTTTCAGCTCAATAAATAGGAACAAAAAGTACATGAGAAATTCATTATGACGAATTCAAATAAGACACTGGTGAGACCTCAGCTAGAGTGTTGTGTACACTCCGAAAGTAGATGATTATACAAAGTTAAAATGCACAGATAACTAGTGCAAACGTGATGGGCTGTATGGAGTCTTGCATTGTAAGAATTCTGTGATTCTGTGAAAAGACTTGCACTTATCTAGCACAATCTTTGAATGCCAGTATTGTCCTGTTCCAGTCATTCTTCAATAATGCAGGAAAATCACAAAAAATGATGCACATTTTACTTTATTCTTGATTCATTTGAAATAAGAAATCTTAAAGAATCCTCCTCACAGTTTCCAAATTCCCAAGTTTACGTATCATCCTCAAACTTTGAAATTGCTACCTGTGCACAAAATTCCAAAGATGTGCAGGTTAGGTGGATTTGCCATGCTAAATTGCCCATGGTGTCCAGGATGAGCAGGTTAGGTGCATTAGCTATGGGGAATACAGGGTTACAGGGATAGAGTAGGTGGTGTGTCTGGGTGCTCTTCGGAGAATCAGTGTGGACTCAGTAGGCTGAATGGCCTGCTTCCACACTTTAGGGATTCTATAATGATTATCTAGATCATTAGTATAAATTAAGAAAAGCAAGGGTTGTACTGCCAACTCATCAGAAACTCCATTACAAATTTTCTCCCAGCCTGAAAAATACTCATTAACTTCCTCCCTTTGTGCCTATGTTTCCTGTCCCTAGGCCAATTTTGTATCCACTTTGCTGCTGTGCCTTTTATTCCACAAGCTATAACTTTCCTCATAAAACTATTGTGTTGGTACTGTATCAAAAGCTCTTTGGAAGTTCATGTACACCATATCGGGAGTATTTATCATCAAACCTTCCTGTTGTCCTTTCAAAAAACTCCAGCAATTAGGCTCAGACATAAATGTCTCTTAACAAATCCGTGCTGACTTTTCCAAATCAACCCAAATTATTGTGACTATCAATTCTATCTGAAATAATTGTTTTTATTTTCTTTAATTAATTTCTCAAGCTATTTAAAATGAACTAACTATTCTAACATCGCTATAAATAAATATCATCATTTATTTGTTGTTCTCACAGTACTAAGTGTTATGAAAGATTGAACTCGACTTTCCATCAGGATGGGAGTGGGATGAAGCTACAATTTCTTTTCAGTTTATTCGCCTTATTAGAAAGAAAATGCATGTTTATTTCCCCTTTTTGCCCACTTTGACTTTCAACTCGATGGAGAATTCTTCACTGAAGGTATCCGACTTAGGGCACTTCCATCCACATCATCGACCAGCAAGCAGATGCGCATCTCCAGGGGAACAAAGAGTAGTGCAGAGCAATTGTCTGCATCAACAACCTAATGCCTATCCTTAGGGACTCCCACAGGGTTTATTCTACCATTTAATCAGAGCCTGAAGTACAAATGGCAGCATTAGTATTATTGGCATTCATTTAGCAGCTCCTTAATTCAGTGTAACAGTAATTAAATTATTGACTGATAACTTGATAAAGATATTGCTGCGCAAAGCCCTTTGGTAGCATTCAAAATACTGACACTATTTATATTCAGTGCGATTGGGAATATAATGTTTATGTTGTTAGTTTAAAATGAAATATAGTGGCTCGATGAACGAATGTATTTTCTTTCAGCAGTCTTATTTCCTGGCGTAGTTCCTCACCCTGACTCTTGCAGATGACTGTGCTACTTTCTCATATCTAACGTCACACGAAGCAGACAATGTGTGTGTCTATGTCTGTTTTCTTGCCTAGTGTTGCCTGGATCAGGTTGCCAGAAGCTGTACCGTTTGAGGTGCCACTCAGCATCAAGTTTGGCTGACCAGGAAACTCACCCTGCTCTTATTGCCTACCATTGGCCCATTGGAATGATTTACTGGTTAATAATGAAGTCTTAGAGTGGGACTCGTGGAACTTCTGACTCAGAGGCAGGGACACTACTGACTGCACCACAGGACCATCTTCTGCTGATGTGAAAGGCTAAACATAATGGCAATGAGGGGAAATTGAAAATTTGAACTCTTTTGGGTGCTCATCGCAATATTTTATTCAGATGGCGACTACATCCCTTGCATCCGATTTTTTTCTAATTAACTATTCCCTATTCTACCAAGCGTGTTTGAAATGTCATTTCCATTTGTATTCCATTCCCAGAACACCCTGTAGTTCTCAATATACAGCCACATCAGAATTGCAAGTTCCATTGTTGGGACTGCACTACTGAGTGTTAATCACTTGCTGGTTCCTGCCGTTGATATTATTGTATTAGATTTGAAATTAATATTTTAATGGAACCAGGAATGTGATTTCTAACATTATGTGCTGGCCACTTGTTCTGTCCTGCAAGAAATCCTGTGACTTTAAGTTAGTAACCAGAGAAGCTAGTTGGTGAGATAATTGAAGCGTTCATTAAATTGAGCTCTCATGACCCAAAAAAAGAGGCCAGAGGTGAGAAGAAGGTTCATGGGCAAAAAAAGGTCCATCCGAGCAGATGTGCTGTTTAGCAGCTACAAGTAGTTACAGTAATCTGAAAAACTCTTAGAGCCTGTTCCCTCAAATTCAGAGAGGGAAGACAATGTAACTCTATATGGGTGTCTCTAGGAGAGATGGAGAGAATCCCATCTGGTGAAAGGAAATGCTTCCAACCTTATCGATTTAGTAATAAATTAAAAAGTGAAGACAGAAATGATACTTTTCACTGGGACTGTGTGTCTGAAGAGGTTAATGCTGGGAAAGGGGGTGAATCTTTCTTTTTGTTGTTTATGATAAGGTCTTCATGATATAGTTTTGTTTCTTTTCCTTGCCCTTTTCTATAATAAACTTGAATGATCTCCAAGCACCTGAGCTAACACCTGGTGCCCAGGAGTCCTCCTTTAAATAATTTTAAATGAGCCACTTACAACCATATCAAACTAAATGAGAATGTGACAGTTCCTTATAGAGGTACAATTACAAAGATCAAACCACACATTAAACTTTAATTAAAATGTTATCCTCAGGAGTGATTATGCAGAGATATTCTTAATATGTGCTCAAGGTCCTTTTTCAATTGATACCCTCTACCCATTTATCCTCAATAGAATTAACCTAACATTATTGACAAAGCTTGCAAAGTTTGAAAGAATTCAGCAAACAGGTTGCAGTCAAAGGGCTGGGAAAGCAGTGCATTTAATGACTGAGTCAACGGAAGGTCAGACCTGTGTTATGGTTGATCATTGGCCTCAAGGCTGCAGCATTCTCTGTTTAAAGGGCTGTGTTCCTTTCTTGCACTGAGCTGTTACTGTGCTGACTTCTCTTGCAGAAAACCCGATATGAGACATATGTTAAACTCCTGAAGGAAGGAGGGCCGGATATGCTCGTGGAAAATGACGGTAACGGGATGAAAAAGTCGCACTCCAGCCCATCGCTGAACCAAGAGATGTATCCTGTAAATGCAAAAGTTAAACGTAACGTCTCTGAGAGAAAAGACTACAGGCCTGACACAGCCAACAACAAGCAGAAGACTTAACTTCTTCGCAGGAAATCATCTCCCAGTCCACGGCCACCAAAACATAATCAAGTGACGCAATCTGTGACTTGTATATTTTTGTGTAAAATATTATTTAGATGTCAACTTTTGGTAACAGAAATTGTGAGAACTTGACTGATATGGTAATCCTTCATTTGCAGACACTCCTGTAGCTTTTTATATTTTTATTTGGTTGTTGGCGCAACTGTTTGTAGATTGACTTTTTTTATACTGCCTTAAAGAGACAGCCTCCTATTGTTGGCCTGCTATTTAGAAAGCCATTGAAGGTCACTCAGTCGGAGGTTTACACACGAGGCCCTATCAGAGTGCCAAATGGATATATGTCATTTCACAAACTGAGAATTGTCATTGGCTGAATTTCTGTGTACAAAATCAGAGCAAGGTAGCCACTGACTTTGCTGTCCTTTTTATTTTTCCTCATTATTAATTCTTTAAATTATTTAAAGCCAAACACTCTCAAGGAAAATTAGAGCCTTGTGAAATGAATGTTTCTGTGGACTTTTTTTTTCTTAAAGAAACAATGCTTTATACAGAGTTGCTTACTGGAGACCAACAAAATGAATATTCCTCAAAGAGCTATTGGTTGCTTTTCTGTTCAATGCTTAACAGCAAATAGTTCTAACATTCTCACTGTCTTATCCCCTCCTCCCTTAGTCATCCTTCCCACTACAGTACTTCCTTTGAGGACTGTGACATCCCTCTCTCCCTTTCTCTCCCTCTGTGTCTCCCCAGTACATGCGTTGAATTTGCAATAGTGATAGTTTAACATTTCAGAGCACATGCCACTCACCCACTCTCCTTGCACATCCCCACCCAAATCTATAGCTGCTACTGAGCCAGGAAGCTGTAGTCTGTACAGTGTTGGAAGGAAAATATTTTAAAACACTTTTTGTTTTGAAATGACTTTATGAGGCTCCACTTTAAGCATACTGTAAATCCCAGGCACTCTTGTCACCTGTATATGATGTTTCCTTGACAAGAATATAGCAAATATATAGAAGGTACTATCTGAAATATTTGATCGTATCTTTAAAGATTAGTATTTATAGTGCACTTTAACAGAATACATAAAGCTTGACCACCTGTTTTTATTTTTTTTAAGAATATATGTTTGTCTTCCATTTTTTTGTGTAATTCCAGGCACCTGTGCTTGGGCAAGTTCTGTCGTCTGTAAGACAGGTTGAAGAGACAGTATTGTAGGGAAATTACAATTGATCCAATAGAAGTTTTGTTTGAAGTAGGAAATTGCATTATGCCCTCCAGAACCACTGCTGTTAGTGAAGTTCTATTGCAATGACGCTGTAGTTTAACTCTCACCGCACCAATTAAATAAAGGTCTCACACCTGAAGAGCACATAACTGTGCCTGATTGCGGATTCAATTTATTGCATCAAGTGTGAAAAGATCACGTCTTTTCTACAAAGAAATTGAGTCACCCTTGCCCTGCAGATTACCTCTAATACTTTCTGCATCTGTAGATAATGAAAGGCTGTAATGAAATTTATAGTGAAAAGTATCTGCTCAGTAATGTATTTTCAGGTGCAAATAGGTGTCTCTTTTCAGTGCCACTTGGTATTTCTCTGTGCTATTATTGATATTTATTGACTTCGTTGCATCTTCACTCACTTCTATAGCTCAGTGGATCTATTTTTGTTGTCTGTATATAATAGATTTACTGTACAATAACGTGCAGAGAGCCTTCTTTCTGCTGCATATGTCCCTTGTTTTGCATGCGGTCCTCTCTGAAATAAGAGCTCACATCAATAAATTCAAATGGATGTTATATTGAATCTTGGGTTTTGTTTATAAAGTGGCTTGTTTAATTCTTTCACTTTGCGCTGTCACATGCACAACTCAAAAGAAATTCTACCAGTAGAGAAGAAAGTGCAAACAAAAGAAGTCTCAGAAAAGGTGCTCCAAAGACGTTAGAGTCGAAACGTTAACTTTGTTTTTCTCTCCACAGATGCTGCCAGACCTGCTCGGTTTCTCCAGCACTTTCTCTTTATTTTAGATACAGTTCCAAGGGACATACACAAACCAAACATAACATAAGGGATGAAAGTTTATTCTCTTTATGGGCTTTCAAGACTCTAAATAAACTGAGAGTCAGATGGTCTCAACTGCACAAAACCGACTTCAGTAGCACATTACTTTAAAAAAGACTGCAACTGTGATTGGTGCAAGTAAGGAAAATATACTGCAGTATGATTTTATTCTAAGGTTTGGGTAAAATGCATTGTTGATAGCAAGCATGGGGCTGGATGAACACAGCAGGTCAAGCAGCATCATAGGAGCAGGAAAACTTGACGTTTCGGGCCTAAACCCTTCATCAGAAATGGGGGAGGGGAAGAGGGTTCTGAAATAAATAGGGAGCGAGGGGGAGGCGGATAGAGGATGGATAGAGGAGAGGATAGGTGGAGAGGAGGCAGACAAGTCGAAGAGGCGGGATGGAGCCAGTAAAGGTGAGTGTAGGTAGGGGGGTAGGGAGGAGATAGGTCAGTCCAGGGAGGATGGACAGGTCAAGGGGGCGGGATGATGTTAGTAGATAGGAGATGGGGGTGTGGCTTGAGGTGGGAGGAGGGGATAGGTGAGAGGAAAAACAGGTTAGGGAGGTGGAGATGAGCTGGGCTGGTTTTGGGATGCGGTTGTGGGGCGAGAGATTTTGAAGCTTGTGAAATCCACATTGATGCCATTGGGCTGCAGGGTTCCCAGGCTGAATATGATTTGCTGTTCCTGCAGCCTTCGGGTGGCATCACTGTGGCATTGCAGGAGGCCCAGGATGGACATGTCATCTGAGGAATGGGAGGGGGAGTTGAAATGGTTTGCGACTGGGAGGTGCAGTTGTTTGTTGCGAACTGAGCGCAGGTGTTCTGCATTGTTGATGTTGGGTCGAAGGAATTCCATCTTTAAAAAAAGTCTATTTCAGTACCTTGGACAGCGGGAAATAAAATGTGCATTTACAAACATAGAAGATCGGAGGAGTAGGCCATTTGACACCTTGAGCCTGCTCTGCTAAACAATATGGTGATCTCAATACCCTATTCCCATTCTCCCCCCTATCCCTTGATGCCTTTAGCCACAAGAGCTATGTCTACCACCTTCTTGAAAACAATGTTTTGGTCTTAACCACTTTCTGTGGTGCTGAATTCTACGGGCTCATCACTCTGTTGGTGAAAAGCTTTCTCCTCTTCTCAATCATAAAATGTTTACCCCTTATCCTTAAACTATGACTCCTGGTTCTGGATACTTCCACCATTAGGAATATCCTTCTTGTGCCTAACCTGTCTGGTCTCCTGTTGGAATTTTATAGATTTTTATGAGATCCCCCCTCACTCTGCTAAATGCCAGTAAATACAGTCCTAAACGATGCAGGGTGTCTTCATACATCAGCCCTGCCATTCCAGGAATCAATTTGCTAAACCTTTGCTACATTGCCTCTCACACAAGAACATCCTCCCTCAGATGAGGAGACCAAAACTGCAAACATAATACTGCAGATGTGGCCTCATCAGTGCACTGTATAATTTCAGCAAGATATCCTTGTTCCTGTAATTAAATCCTCTCACTGTGAAGGCCAACAGACAGTTTGCCTTCTTTACTGCCAGCTGTACCTGCTGCATGAAAACAATCAAAACTTTCCCGTCAAATGCTAGTGACTTTAGGGTCTATTGTTTAGGCATCTACAACACAGTGTCATTTGACAGCCCAGTTAGAATGAAAAATTCCTGGACTTAACAGGTTGTGATGCCCCAAGGTTGGGCAACTTTTAAGTTTGTTACTATTACATGCATTTTTCTCTCTTCTTCTGAATGGTCGCAAGTGATGCAGGAATGTTTGATAATTATCACACTGGACAAAGTCAGAACTGATAATGCATGAATAGCCATAAAAATCTGACCACTGCATTTGAGCTCTTGAATTCAGAACAATCTCAGTTTACATCACTTAAGGCTGCGTCAGTTAAGTAGATAATTGTTTTTTAAGCAAATTAAATTCTCAAGTCAGAGTCTACAGTGAGAACCACCTTGTTTTGTGTGTTAATAATGAATAGTAATTAACTGCAAGAGCTTGGTTTACTTTCTCTGCAATGTCAACATTCTGGATGGGTAATTTATTGGGGCACAAAATCTTAGTCAAAGCAGCATCAACGCTCCAAGCTTTTTTATCTGTGAAATCCTGGGCCGTTTTTATTATTGCTTCCAATTCAAGTATCTCCTGTAACCTAGCAACAGAAATACTCCTGCTCAGATTCAACCAAGCAAATGGACTCTGATTCTGACTAGAATCACAGAATGATGAAGCAAAAGAGGTAGCTTGTCCCACCATACATTTGCCAGCTCTGTGGCAGA
The DNA here is from genome assembly GCA_024137785.1 of Ginglymostoma cirratum. Classification (NCBI taxonomy): domain Eukaryota; kingdom Metazoa; phylum Chordata; class Chondrichthyes; order Orectolobiformes; family Ginglymostomatidae; genus Ginglymostoma; species Ginglymostoma cirratum. Next base: position 13,709,077 of record JAHRHZ010000217.1, read on the forward strand.
TCTATCCAATTAATGCTGCTCCACTGCTCTGTTCCCCTTATCCCTGAAAATATTATCCCTTCATGTACTTATCCTAATCTCTTTGCAATGTTGCTGTTAAATCAGTTTCAGCAATTCAGATACTGCAGTTCAGATCACAACAACTAGCTGTATAGAGAAAAAACAGCTCTAGTTCTTTTTACCATTCACATTAAAAATGTCGACTTTCGTTGTTTGACCTTTTTGCCTCTGGAAACAGCTTCTCGTCATATACTATATAAAATTCAACATGAACTTTGAGCAAATTTTTCTTTAACAATCTCTGATGAAAAATAAAATTTCTACCTCTAGTTTCTTCACAAAATTGAAGCTGTTCAACCCTCGTACAATTCTCAACAATTTATCCTGTATCCTCTCTGCGTTATTTTGAGAGGACTTGAATATAAAAGCAGGGATGTAATACTGAGACTTTATAAGGTGCTGGTCAGGCCACATTTGGAGTATCGTGTGCAGTTTTGGGCCCCATATCTCACGAAGTATGTGCTGGCCCTGGAGCGAGTTCAGAGGAGGTTCACAAGAATGGTCTCAGGAATGGAAAGCTTAGCATATGAGGAATGTTTGAGGACTCTGGTACTATACTCATTGGAGTTTAGAAGGATGGAGGGGATCTAATTGAAACTTTCAAAATCCTGGATGGCTTGGACAAAGTGGATGTTGGGAAGATGTTTCCATTGGTAGGAGAGACTAGGACCCGAGACCACAGCCTTAGAGTAAAGGGAAGACCTTTTAGAATGGAGATAAGGAGAAACTTCTTCAGTCAGAGAGTGGAGAATCTATGGAATTCAACGCCACAGAGGGCTGTGGAGGCCAGGTCATTGAATACATTTAAGACTGAGATAGATAGGTTCTTGATTATCGAGGGGATCAAGCGTTACGGGGAGAAAACAGGAGAATGGGGTTGAATTGAATGGCGGAGCAGACTCGATGGGCCGAATGGCCTAATTTCTGCTCCTATGCCTTATGGTCTCG
>JAHRHZ010000217.1:13716593-13781018 GCA_024137785.1 Ginglymostoma cirratum
GCTATCATATTTTACCCCTCTTTTAATAAAGCTTTATAAAGAATTTAGATGCAATTTAAGCAGCTTTGTCAACTTGTGCACATACCGCGTGCGCGCACACACACACACACAGGGCTCGCTGCTTTTGCATGCCTTCACAATTCCACCGTTTAGTTCATATTACTTCCCCTCATTCTTTCCAACATGATGTGTCACTTCACATTTCCTTGAATTCTTCCACGTGCCGGCTTACTTCGCCAGCCTATTTACGTTCTCCAGAAATCTATGCATTATTACTGATTGGATTTGCATGTCTAAGCCAATATCTCTCAACTGATACCGTGGAATCACTTTTCCAAGGAGGCAATATTTTATGCTGAGATAACAAAGTGTCGAGCTGGATGAACACAGCAGGCCAAGCAGCATCAGAGGAGCAGGAAGGCTGACGTTTCGGGTCCGGACCCTTCTTCAGAAATGGGGGAGGGGAAAGGGGTTCTGAAATAAATAGAGAGAGAGGGAGAGGCAGATAGAAGATGGATAAAGGAGCAGATAGGTGGAGAGGAAACAGACAGGTCAAAGAGGTGGGGATGGAGCCAGTAAAGGTGTGTCTAGGTGGAGAGTTAGGTTGCGGATTGGTCAGTAAGGAGAGAGGGGCGGGTAGGTGGGAGCGAAGACGGACAAGTCAATGAGGCGGGGATGAAGCTGGTAGGTTGGGGGTTGGGGGTTGAGGTGGGAGGAGTGGATAGGTGGGAGAAATGACAGACAGGTTAGGGAGGCGGGGACAAGCTGGGCTGGTTTTGGGATGTGGTCGGGCGGGCAGATTTTGAAGCTTGGGAAGCCCACATTGATAACATTGGGCTGCAGGGTTCCCAAGTGAAATATAAGGTGCTTTTCCTGCAACGTTTGGGTGGCATCGTTGTGGCACTGGAGGAGACCCAGGATGGACATGTCGCCCAACGAGTGGGAGGGGCAGTTAAAGTGGTTCACGACTGGGAGGCACAGTTGTTTGTTGCGAACCGAGCGTAGGTGTTCTGCAAAGCAGTCCCCAAGCCTCCGCTTGGTTTTGCCAATGTAGAGGAGGCCACATCAGGAACAGCGGATACAGTATACCACATTAGCTGATGTGCAGGTGAAAATCTGTTTGATGCAAAAGGTTTTCTTGGGGCCAGGGATTGGGGTGAGGGAGGTGGTGTAGGGGCAGGTGTAGCAGTTCCTCCGGTTGCAGGGAAAAGTGCCGGGTGTGGTGGGGCTGGTGGGGAATGTGGAGCGGACAAAGAAGTCACGGAGACAGTGGTCCCTCCGGAAGGCAGATAAGGGTGGGGAGGGAAAAATGTCTTTGGTGGTGGGGTCGGATTGCAGATGGCGGAAGTGTCGGCGGATGATCCATTGGATCCGGAGGTTGGTGGGGTGGTACGTGAGGACGAGGGGGACTCTGTTTTTGTTGTTTTTGCGGGGAGGGGGTGTGAGGGATGAGTTGTCGGAAACGTGAGAGATGCAGTCGAGGGCGTTTTCGACTACTGTGGAAGGGAAGTTGTGGTCCTTGGAAAACGAGGGCATCTGGGATGTCCGGGAGTGGAATGCCTCATCTCAAGAGCAGATGCAGCGGAGGCGAAGGAATTGGGAATAGGTGATGGCATTTTTGCACGAAGGTGGGTGATAGGAGATGTATTCTACATAGCTGTGGGAGTCGGTGGGCTTGAAATGGATATAGGTTTCCAGGTGGTTGTCAGAGATGGGAAACAGAGAGGACCAGGAAATAGAAAGAGGTATCGGAGGCGGTCCAGGTGAACTGAAGGTTGGGGTGGAAGGTGTTAGTGAAGTGTATGAATATTTTATGCCGAGATAGCAAGGTGTAGAGCTGGATGAACACAGCAGGCCAAGCAGCATCATAGGAGCAGGAAAGCTTGACGTTTCGGGCCTAGACCCTCCGGATTCAACGCATCATCCTCCGACACTTCAGCCATCTGCAATCCGACCCCACCACCAAAGACATTTTCCCTCCCCACCCTTGTCCGCTTTCCGGAGGGACCACTCTCTCCGTGACTCCCTTGTCCGCTCCACTCTCCCCCCCAGCCCCACCAAACCTGGCACTTCTTCCTGCAACCGCAGGAAGTGCTACACCTGCCCCCACACCTCCTCCCTCACCCCCAAGAAGACTTTCCACATCAAGCAGATGTTCACCTGCACATCTGCCAATGTGATATACTGCATCCGCTGTACCCGTTGTGGCCTCCTCTACGTTGGAGAAACCAAGCGGAGGCTTGGGGATCGCTTTGCAGAACACCTGCACTCGGTTTGCAATAAACAACTATACCTCTCGGTTGCGAACCATTTTAACTCCCCCTCCTATTCCTCAGACGACATGTCCATCCTGGGCCTCCTACAATGCCACAGTGATGCCACTCGAAGGCTGCAGGAACAGCAACTCATATTCAGCTTGGGAACCCTGCAGCCCAATGGTATCAATGTGGATTTCACAAGCTTCAAAATCTCCCCTCCCCCTGCCACATCCCAAAACCAGCCCAGCTCGTCCCTGCCTCCCTAACCTGTTCTTCCTCTCACCTATCCCCTCCTCCCACCTCAAGCCCCACCCCCATTTCCTAGCTACCGCCTCATCCTGCCCCCTTGACCTGTCCATCCTCCTTGGACTGACCTATCTCCTCCCTACCTCTCCACCTACACTGACCTTTACTGGCTCCATCCCCGCCTCTTTGACTTGTCTGTCTCCTCTCCACCTATCTTCTCCTCTATCCACCTTCTTTCCGCCTCCCCCTCGCTCCCTATTTATTTCAGAACCCTCTTCCCCTCCCCCATTTCTGACGAAGGGTCTAGGCCCGAAGCGTCAAGCTTTCCTGCTCCTATGATGCTGCTTGGCCTGCTGTGTTCATCCAGCTCTACATCTTGTTATCTCAGATTCTCCAGCATCTGCAGTTCCTATTATCTCTGATACAATTTTTATGCTGAGGCTGTTTTACTTGCTAATGAATAAACATCAGGCTATTGTTTATGAGAAAATGTTACAACTAGATGGACAATGGATTAAAGTTTGACAATTTTATAACAGAATTGTATCTGGGGAGATATCCATGTTTGTTTTCCTCCCCCCATTGTCTGCTGGAGATATTCATTTGGCTCCGTTGACTGCACTCTTGAAGGTAAAAGTTACAGGACTCAAGTTTCAGATTCAAACTGATGGCCTACAGTGTAGTGGAGTCAGCTGTGTTGTTGGAGGGGTTATGCTTTTGGAGAAAACTTTACCGATATCAGCTTGCTGAATATATGACTTGATGATGTCTTGATCCCTGACTAATATAACTATCTTGTCCAATGATACCAACAGCATATGGGGTCATTCATTCATTTGTCTGCAGAAGTTATGAAACATATAATATCCTGGGGGGACTTGATCCAGTGGACGTTGAAAAGCTGCTTGCTCTCGTGGGAGACTCTGAAACTAAGGGTCATTGGTTAAAAATATGGGGGCACCCATTTAAAACAGAGATCAGGAAACATTTTTTGTCTCGGAGGGTTGTGAATTTTTGACATTCCCTTCCTCAGAAGGCAGTAGATGCAGAATTTTAAAATGTTTTTTAAGGCATTGGTAGGTAGACTCTTGATTACCAAGTAGACGAAAGATTATTGGGGATGTGCAAATATGTTGAGTTGAGTCATAGAGTTGTACAGCACAGAAACAGACCCTTCAGTCCAACTCGCCCAAGCCGATTGGATATCCTAAATTAATCTAGTCCCATTTGCCTGCATATGGCCCAAATCTCTCTAAACTTTTTCTATTCATGCACCCATCCAGATGCCTTTTAAATGTTGTAATTGTACCATCTCCTACCACTTCCTCTGGCTGATTCAAATCAGATCAGCGAAGATCTTGTTGAATAGAAGAGCAGGCAAGAAGGGCCGAATGGCTTATTCTTGTTCCTTGTCATACATCTTTGTGACCTCACTTCATTGCAACAAGCCATTTCTCCACTGAACATCAATGGCAGGGCTTGTGCAGCCTTAATTTTCTGGCTGACAATCTTAGGTGCAAGTATTTTCATTTGCTTTTGTGTTGACATTTGTTTCATCAGACAAGTTTGCTGATCCAAATCGTCTTTCTGCTCAACGAGACTGAACATTATAGCCTTGGTCAGCTGTTCTGAATTGCCTTCCAGTCTGTTTTTTTTTTCATGATATTTGGGTTTTGGTGGCTCAACCAACTTTTATTTTCTATCCTAAATTGCCTTTGAGAAAGTCGTGATGAGCCGCCTTCTTGAGCCACTGCAGTCCATTTGATCTAAGTACATCCACAGTGCCATTAGGTAGAGTGTTCCAGGAACTTGACCCAGTGCAATGTGCTCATTCTATCATGCATACCATTGTAAGAGTGTTGGAGAAACCTGAGATAGTTTAAATCTTTTATCAATATTATCAAATGCTATTTTCATATACCCTCACATCTCACTTTTATTATAAAAGTATTTTTACTTGCACGAATTATGATGGAGTTGTACTCTGAACACTCTATGTAGCTGCGTTGTTGCTTCACAGTTGCATGAAACTAGAAGAAATAAACATACACTGCAAGACAGCTAGATTTAGGGTTGTATAGTGAGCTCCATCACTGATGACTTAGAGGCCAGCAGCCTTTGCAGCTTCAAACAAGTTTACTGTTAATTCGAAATTTGTAGCAATAGAGAGTTTAGGGATAATAGAGGACTGAAATCTTGTGTTAAAATCAATTCTGTTATAGAATAAAGAGCAACTTAGCTGCAATTAATTAGGGAAGTGGTCTGTATACGGAAGAATGAAACACAAAAACAAGAGATGGTATTCATGAATGCTTTCTGAAAGATATGTAAACATTTATGTTACCCTGTTCAAAGGAAGATAATGCATTGACAGAAAACTACAAAGGCAAGTGGGGAATTATTTTCTGAAGAAGCACTGATGTACTTCAAGATTTAGGTTGGGAAAAAGCATGTTATCAGTAAGAACTAAAGAAAAAAGAATATTAAAATCATGTTTAAGGGAGAAGTGATCCAAACCATAGCAAACACTTTGTGCTTTTGCTGCAAGACAAAGGTTATTAAGGAACAACTGGAATTATCGCAGGATGCCTGGGAGGACTATGCAAGATGACAAAGAACGGCAGAAGATTTGAACGGATATTGTAAATGTTTTTAACTGTAAGGCATTTTGATCTATCTTTTACATATCAAAAAAGAAAAAGAAACCCCAAAAGGTCATTTGCAGCTCTCAAGGGAAGTAGATCTTAGTAGCTTAAAAGGGTGCAAGGTGGAAAAAGCAGCAGAGCCAGATTTATTTTGTCCTTGGGTGATGAAAGAAATGGCAGAGGTTGTGTCTGATGCCCTTCTGAATACTTTCGATGATTCTTTGATTTATGCCAGACGATGGAAGGAAAAGTATATGTCGTGCTCTTGTTTAAAAAAGGATTAAAGTGAAATCCTGGAAGCTATGGACCAGTGGGTCTAAATTCTGTACTGAAAAAATTAAAAGCAATGATCTGTTAGCAATTATAATGCATGATGTTTCATAGAGGGGCCTTGAAATGCTCTAGACGAAAGCTATGAGAATAATTCTAAGCTAAAGAACCTTAGCTATTTGTTTGGCTCACGGGCCTTGGCCTATTCGTCCTAGAGACAATATGATACAGGTCTATAAAATTAAAGAACTGGCTAGCCTCATTAATGAGAGATTATTCAGGTTGAATAGAACAATGATGACCAAGGGACATAAACCGTGCAAGAGTGGGAATAGACTGGATATCAGGCAGATCAATTTTGCCCAGGGACTAGTGAGCCAAAGCAATATTCCATTTGAACACATACTTATCGTCCTTGCATTTTATTGTTTCCCCAATCAAATTGAGCATTTTATTTGTTATGTTGCTTGTTGCTCTGCATTGATTGGACAAATAGAGCACTGAACTCACAAAGATGTCGAGGTCTTTTTCAATTTTGTCCTTAGCTTTTTCAATAACTTTCATGAAGTGTGCAAATTGCCTAGGATCTTTCTACATGCTTAGGATTAATGTTTTAGTGTGGCTTTAGCTGTCGAGATTAGTTCAAACTAGCTTCTTTAAACAGTGTTTATGAATAATATAAACATGTTGGGCCTGAACACTGACTTGCCCCACACACGAGGCTGCTTCCACCACAACCAAACCGTTTTAGCCCACCAATGGTCCCCATCTGCAGCTTTTCACTATCAACATTGGCTCAACATTATCCGTTGCTTTGTCTGCCTAGCTGTTGACCTTTCTGTCTGGGCTCCGTCTCTAACCATCATTTACTCCTATTCCACCCCAACCCATTTTCAGCAGATATATAAACCATTTCCTAGCTACAATCAGTTCGGAAGAAGGGTCACAGATTCAAAACGTTGACTCTGCTTTCTCTCCACAGAAGTTGTCAGATCTGCTGAGTTTCTCCAATCATTTCTGCTCTTGTTAAACATGTTAGTTACTTAGCAGCAGGTATCTCTGCCTACAGCTACTCTCGTTCTAGCCTTCCTGCAGAATCTCTCTCATGTGACCATTAAGATTAGAGTTACATCACAGCGTACCTCAGAGGCTCGTCTGCACATTCATTAAAGCCTACCTCTTCAATGAAAACCTTCAAAGTTGCATACTCCTGGGCAACGCTGTTATACTGCACTTTGCTGTATGTGGGTGTGGTTGATGTGGACTCCTTAACACTTTGAAGGAGCTGATCTCCTCTTGACTGTGCCAAAGATAAGGTTTAGCTTTTTAGGTAACAGGCTGTCCATGTCTAGTCAGGATGTTCCAATTACCTTGGCCTGTGGGCTAGGCTTGGCGGAGCAACTTTTTGTTTGTCTTCTCATCAATTTTATATGTCCAAATCTGAACGCCTAAAATGGCTTTGGAAAGAAAGGCCATGTAGAAGCAACAGGAATTGTAGATCAAAGAGAACTAGTTGATATTATCTGTTTGAATTTCTTTGTTAAAATGCTTTATAGGCATTTATATATATTATTGCAGATAGTAATGAGCTATGAAGGCAAAAGTAGCAAGATCAATTCTCCAAATGGATCCTAAATTAATTTAAAGGCCGTAAATGAAGAATGATTTTAAATAGTGCGGCTTTTATTAAGTGGTGTACCCTGGAGTCCTGTGCAACATTTTTTTAATTCATTTGTGGGATGTGTGAGTCGCTGGCTGGCCAGCATTTCTTGCCCATCCCTAGTTGCCCTTGAGAAGTTGGTGGTGAACTGCCTTCTTGAACTGTTGCATTCCTCCTGCTGTGGGTTGACCCACAATGCCATTGGGGAGGGAATTCCAGGATTTTGACCCAGCGACAGTGAAGGAACAGTGATACATTTCCAAGTCAGGACGGTGAGTGGCTTGGAGGGGAACTTGGAGATGGTGGTGTTCCCACATGTCTGCTTCCCTTGTCCTTCTAGACGGGTTGGGAAGGTGCTGTCTGAAGATCTTTGGTGAATTTGTGTAGTGCAACTTGTAGATACCGCTAGTGAGTGTCAGTGGTGGAGGGAATGGATGTTTGTGGATGTAGTGCCAATCAAGTGGGCTGCTTTGTCCTGGATGGTGTCAAGCATCCTCCATCCAGGCAAGTTGGGAGTAGCCCAATACTGTCCGGACTTGCGCCTTGTAGATGGTGGACAGGCTTTGTGGAGTCAGGAGGTGAGTTACTTGCTACAGTATTCCTAGTTTCTGACCTGGTCTTGTAGCCACTGTGTTAATGTGGTGAATCCATTTGAGTTTCTGACTAATGATAACCCCCAGGATGTTGATAACGAGGGTTTCAGTGATGGGAAAACTATTGAATGCCAAGGGATGGTGGTTAGATTTTCTCTTATTCATGATGGTCATAGCCTGGCATTTGTGTGGCATGAATGATACTTGCCACTTGTCAGTCCTAGCCTGGATATTGTCCAGATCTAGTTGCATGCGAACATGGACTGCTTCAGTGTCTGAGGAGTCACAAATGTTGCTGAACATTGTGCAATCGTCGGCGAACATCCCCATTCTGACCTTATGATGGAGGGAAGGTCATTGATGAAGCAGCTGAAGATGGTTGGACCGAGGACACTACCCTGAGAAACTCCTGCAGAGATTTCCTGGAGCTGAGATGATTAACCTCCAACAACCATGACCAGCTTGGCTAGGGGAGAGGCACATTCTGGAGCACAAGTCTTCAGTACTCTTGCTGGAATGTTGTCAGGGCCCGTAGCCTTTGCAGTATCCAGTGTCTCTAACTGTTTCTTGATATCACGTGGTGTGAATCAAATTGGCTGAAGACTGGTATCTGTAATGCTGGAGACAACTGGAGGAGGCCAAGATGGATCATCCACTCGGCACTTCTGACTGAAGATTGCTGCAAATGCTTCAGCCTTATCTTTTGCACTGATGTGCTGGGCTGTTCCATCATTGAGGATGGGGATATTTGTGAAGCCTCCTCCTCCAATGAGGTTTTAATAAGTTCACTAAACATCCAGAGGAGGGCATGGTAATTCACAAATAATCTGTCAGACGGGGGCAATCAATTGCAAATAGGTCTAGATGGATTGAGAATCTGCAATCAAAATTACTAAATGGCTTCGAATAAACTGAATACGTCATCAAGGAGTTGAGCAGTTTGGGAAGGCAGCTCTCCGCCACTTTCTCCAGGGCAATTAGGGACAGGAAATAAATGCTGGTCTAGTCTGGGATGCCCACATCCCACAAACACCTAAAAAAATAAAAAATAGGGCAGATAAAAGAGCCATGAATTTTAATTTGCTGGTTGAAAGATTAAAAGCTAACTAAAGGGAAGGATGATGGTTCAAGTACACTGTCAAGATTCTGCAACCAAAGCAAATAGAGTCCAGGGCTATGGTTTGTTATCTGTTCCAGACAGGATGAGATCCATGATAAAAAAAAAGGAAACACTGTAAAAGGCTTTGGAAAGACTTCCTTTGGAGTAATGTCTACCGTACTGCTCTCAAACTTCAGTATGCTTATAATCTCTCGGGCAGAGTTTTTTTTACTCTTTCACAGGATAGGAATATTGCTGGCAAGGCTAGGATTTGTTGCCCATGCTTAATTGCCCTCAGGGGAGGTAGCAATGAGCCACCTTCCTGAACCTTCGCAGTCTTTTTGGTGTTGATGCATCCCAATTCTGTTCGGAAAGGAGTTCAAGGATTTTGTTCTAGGAACTGTGAAGGGGCAATGTTATTGTTCCAAGTCAGAATTTATGGCTTAGTGGGATAATTTTGGGTGGTGATATTTCCATGGATCTGCTGTCCTTGTATCTCTAGGTATTGTAGGCAATGTGATTTCAAGGTGCCATCAAAGGAGTCTTGCTGATTTGGGACAGTGCATTTGTTATTATGGGACAACTGTGCTTCAATGGTGGAGGAAGTGATTGTTTAAGTTGGCAGATGGTGTGCCAATCAAGCAGGTTGCGTTGTGCAGGGTGGTGTGAGCTTCTTGAGACAGGGCCACTGTCCTGGATACGTAGCATACATTCTATAGTGTGACTTAATATAACATGGTATATATTACCTACCAATCCTGCTGTCATCAAGGATCTATGGACAAGCACATCAAGGTGCCTCTGAACTTCTGCACTTCCAAGCGTCCTACCATTCAACATGTACTCTCTTGCCTTGTTAGTTCTCCCAAAATACATCATCTGACTCTTTTCAGAATTAAATTCCATTTGCCACTGATCAGTTCATTTGACCAACCTATTGTCTTGTACTCTAAGGCTTTCCTTGCTTTTTACCATTAACTTTGGTGTCATCTATGAACTTACTGGCTATACTTCCTACATTCATGTCTAGATCATTAATGTGCGTACCAAACAGCGAGGAACTTAACACTGAACGCTATGGTTGGCACAGGACACAGTCTTCCAGTCACAGAGACATCCTTCAAACATCACCCTCTGCTTCCTGCTGCTAAGCCAAATTTAGATCCAATTTGCAAATTTCCCTGCATTCCATGGGCTGTTAGCTTCTTAACCAGTGTATCACGTGCGACCTTCTAAAAAGCCTTACTGAAGTCCATGTAGACTACATCGACTGCACTCCCCTCATCTATACACCTCGTCATCCTCTTTTAAAAATTCAAGTTTGTTGAACATACAAAACTATGCCAACTATTCTTGATGGAGCTTAATTCTGTCTCTTAGATTTTTTTTCCCCGGTAGTTTCCCGACAACGGTTGGTAAATTCACTGTTCTGTACATTTCTGGTATATGCCCATTACCCTTCTGGAATAATGGTACCAAGAGAAATACTTCAATTAACAAATTGAAAATAGCAATATTTATGATGGCAGATTTCAAGATCTTTTAACGAGGAAATAAAGGTACTAATCCCTTCCTAATAGCATTGCTATGATAGTGTTGTCTCAAATTCATGTTGTAAACCTTGTTAATTTTAGAAGCTTGAATTCTATATCAATTTGCATTATAGTGATAAGTATTCGCAGTGAGGAACCAATGATTAGATAGTGCTAACTTTTCATTTACTGTGCTTTCAAAGCTTAGAATTCTTGTTTATGAATTGTTCAGAATACCACGGATTATTATTTTCACAGTCTGATGACTATCACCTTGAACATTCTTAAATATTAGCTACTTGAATTATAATATCAGCTGAGAAATATTTTTAATTATGTAGAGGTTGTTTGTGTTATAATGAAATACGCTTTTTGCTATTTAAAACATTTTAAAACCAATGAAGTTTTGAAATGTCATCACTTATCATTTAAGAAACACAAAAGCCATCTTCCGCCTAGCGAGCTCCCACAAGCAGCAATCAGATAATTAGCACATACTTCCTCTTAGAGATAACAAGCATGGGGCTGGATGAACACAGCAGGTCAAGCAGCATCATAGGAGCAGGAAAACTTGACGTTTCGGGCCTAAACCCTTCATCAGAAATACTTCCTCTTAGGGTGTGTTTGAGGGATAAGCATTTGCCAGAGCACTTGGAAAATGTCTCTCCTCCTCTTGAGATTGTGCCACGTCCTCTTTTATGCCCTTTCGCAAAGGTTAACAGGACTGAAAACAAAAAACAAAGCTGGAGATCACAGCGGTTCAGGCAGCATCCCATGGTGAGAGAGAAAGCTAACATTTTGAGTCCAGATGACTCTTCATCAGAACTGATGTGATGTAGAGGGGGGCAGCATTTATGCAGTTGTGGGAGTTTTGGAGTGCAGATTAAGTGACTAGAATGTGAGAATGGCAGAACAATGATGTGTCTAACCGCCAGACAGCAAAGAACAGACCGTCCCACTGGAGTTGGGAGGGAGGGGAGAGAGTGCATGGTGACAGAGAATGTAACAAGTAAAGCTAACAGAAAAGGAAAGAATGGGTGTGGCTTCACAATCTGAAGGTGTTGAACTCAATCCGAAGCCTTAAAGGTTGTAAAGTGCCTGGTCGCTGATTCACTGGAGCACTGCAGCATGCCAAGGACAGACAAGTGGGCATATGTGCAGGACGCTGTGTTAAAATGACCGGCTATGGGAAGTTTGGGGCCATAATTGCGCACGGACTGGGGGTGTTCTGTAAAACGGTCACCCAGTCAACATTTGGTTTCTCTGATGTATCTTAGTTTCAGATTTCACCTGAAAGATGACTCGTCAGTCAACGTAGCATTTCCTCAGCATTACACTGAAGTGCCAGACAGCACCGTGTTCTCAAGTTTAGGAGATCTCACACTCGATAAAGGACGTATTTGCAATTTGAAAGGGACATAAATACCCCTTACGGAAGCTATGGAAAGTGTTGCTCTCATTAGAAACAACACAATGTTTGCTTCAGTTGAGTTGGAAACTTCTTTTCTCCCAAATAAAATTTTGGTCTCAAGCCCATTCTGGGTTTGAGATCTTAATATCCCAGGATTCTTGTCATCTAGTTGAGAAATTGAACAATACATTGCCTTGCTGTTCAATTGATTCAGGTAGATGTAAATATGATAAGGTACTATATGAAGAAGAGAAAGAAATTTTAAGATAATGTCTCCTCTTAATTATCAGCATCAGAAACATTTTGAAATGACACAATCAAAAACACATAAGTTGGTGATTCATCTTGAGGCCATATGTAAAATGACTGCTGTGTTTCTCTAAATATCAATATTCAATGCTATTCAAAAAAACTTACTTGTACTGGAAGTACTCTGAATGAAAATGTATTTCTCCTCAGGTAAAATAAGAATCTATTTTAAATATTGCTAACAACAACATGAACTTTAATACAAAAGCTTCACATAATGAACATTGAGAAATATATTATAATGGAGGGACTTTCATGATTGCTTAACCGTATTGAGCTCAGAAAGAAGAGCATTAACTGATAGTGTCTGTCAGACAAAGGCAGCTGTAACTAAGGAAAATTATTGGGTTGTTTTGAGATCAGCAGAATTGAGTGGTACACGCTACAGACGAAATGCCATTAAATTGCAACAAATCATAACAAACGCATGAAGTCACCCCTCCGAACTTTAAACCAACCATACGATTTACTTATGCTTCATTCAATCTAGTCCACGGTATTCTCTGTTCACAATATGTCTCCTCTGTATTAGGGAGACAAAACGCAGGCTGAGTGACCAGTTTGTGGAACATTTATGCTCTGTCCGCGAAACTGACCCTGAGCTTTCAATAGCCTGCCACTTCAACGAACCACCATATTCTCTGGCTAACATTTCTGTCGCAGGCTTGCTGCAGTGTTCCTGCAAGCCTCAGTGAAACCTCGAAGAACAACAACTTTTAGAGACCCTGCAGCCTCTGGTACTCAACGTGAAGATCGATAACTTCAGAGCCTGATTCAATGTTTCCATGCATTTTTGCTCGTCCCACTCTTGTCCTGTTATGACATGGCTAACTATCCATACTCTCCTTGTGTACCTATCTCTTCCATATCTCTCTCTCTCGCTCTTTCTTGCTTTCTGTTACACTCTCCACCTCCCCCCCTCCCCTTCTTCCCCAGACATTGGCTACAGCATAACTTCCAGTCTCTCCCAGCTGCTAACAGTTCTAATGAGGAGGCACTGGACTCAAAATGATAATTCTGCTTTCCTCCCACAGATGCTGCCAGACCAGCTGAGTTTCTCCAGCAATTTTGGTTTTTCTTTAAGGCTATAGGCTGACTTGAAGGAATAAGTCAATGAGATGTACACATGGGCATCATGGAAGAGGGGCAGACAGGCCCCCGTCCAATAGAAAGAAGACTTCAAAATATTGGTTTGGCTAAACACTTGTGAAGACTTGAGAAGTGGTTTAATTTTTATTTAACCTTTGCATTAGTCACTAAATCATGTAAAAATAAGGGAGATGCCACTTAGGTCCAAGATGAGGCCAAGATTGCAAGATTTATGATTTCTAGTGGCAAAGAGAGTCATGGGGATGGGTGAATAAAAGGCATTGATGTGTTTGATTGGCCATGATCATATTAAATTGTGAGGCAGGCTTGAGAAACTGAATTGTCCTTTCTTCCTACAAGGATAATCGGCATGAGAAATATGTCCACGTGGTTCAGTTAAGAAAATACGCAGTCCTCCAAACCCACTCTGACATCCAATGTGAGAGGTGCATTTGTTATAATTAATTGTTGAAAGTTTCTAGTTTGTCTCAATATAAAGGCAGGATTATAGTACTCTGGTAGTGACCCTCGTTCTGGGTCAGAAGATCTGCCTTGATGTGTCAGGAATGTCTGAGTAGGTTGATTAAAATTAAAGTTTGTAGAGGCAAGATGTGTTTCAGGGTTCAAAATACACAGAGGTGACACACAAATTTAACTTTCAAGAAGAATTCAGGAAGATCATCCTGTACACTATTACCTCTTGTTATGACTCTTCCCTGGCTGAGGACTGAACAATTGCAGGTGGAGACATCCTGCTGAGGACAAAACAATGCAGGGTTGTGATTGGAGGAGCAGTGATGGGGAGACAATGTCTGAGTAAATGCTCCCCCAGTCACAGATTCTGAGTTGTACTTTGCTTGTTCCTACCAGGTGTATTTTTAATGAGTTTGGGGCATGTATTTAGGGCAGTTGCTGAAACCACTACTTTCCCCACCCACCTAGAGCTAGTACCCACCACCCCCTAAAAAACAGGACAGCCCATCCACCATATTTAGCTAATTAAACATCAATTGAGCTTATTAAAATCTCAATTCACCACAATATCACCCTGTCCACACCATAATATGATTAGCATCATCAAGATAGGCAGAATGTGCTGATCTCAGCTGATGCCAATCACTGAGAAGTCAGATTTCAGAGGAAAAACATGGTGGCTACTCACTAAACAGATTCACAAGAGATTACCAATGTACTTTTAATGAAAGAACATATGTTTGTAACACAGAAGAAAAATAGTTATTCGTAGGACAAACTGGAACTATCTAATAAGCAGCCAAAAGAAAGATTCAACATATTTTCCAAGCTATTTTACTCATCCACAGTGAACAAGCACTTGTTCTTCACGTTAATATTTCTTCATCTACTGATGAGGTTGCAGCACTTCCTTTCAGCAAATTTCTGCAATTTCGCCAGATATAATTCTCTTTAGAAAAAAAAGCCCGAAAGAACTGCGGATGCGGTAAATCAGGAACAAAAACAAAGTTGCTGGAAAAACTCAGCAGGTCTGGCAGCATCTGTGAAGAGAAAATCAGAGTTAATGTTTCGGGTCCGGTAACCCTGTGTCCTGACGAAAGGTCACCGGACCCGAAACATTAACTCTGATCTTCCCTTCACAGATGCTGCCAGACCTGCTGAGCTTTTCCGGCAATTTCTGTTTTTGTTCATGATTCTTTGTAGCTCTCCCCCAACAAACAAGGGCAAAGGCTAGCTCATTAGCATTTCCTCAGTGAGCTGGAAGAAAAGCTCAGGACTCTTTCTAACCCTGACTACTTAGACTGTGAAAACAGCTTAAGGTTTCTTTCCAGCTCTGATACCCTGGAGACTGCCAAAAATATCCTGCCCTTCTGCTGGTGTGGATCATTTTTATTCTGAATTGAACCCGCTTCTGGCCTTTGGCCTGTATTTCCAAAGGTTGTAGAAGCTGAACCGAATAAACATTTCAGCAGTTATCTCACAGGTAGTTTGTCTAAAATCTCCGCTGAACTTACATGATTTCTTGATAATGTGTTTTGACCCACTGCTAAAAAAGAAGGTTCTGATACTTCAGAACTCATTATTACATCTCCAATCAAAATGCTTACACAATAATAATTATTATTCCAAACTTTCATCGCAGGAAGTTGCCGGCCCTGTCTTTAAAGTGGCTAAATGTGTGGGAGGGAGGGGGCATAATCTTCACAGAGTACTCTGTGTGCTTTAAGGACAACTACCAAGGTGATAATACCTCCACATTCCTCCCAGCCTGAGCTTTATAACCCCTCTACTGCACTCCCCCACTACCCCCCACAAATGGCTTTGTTAAGATGCTTGAACTATCCACACCACATGCCAGGATTCACGGGGGCCTTCACCCTGGGGCTGGTTGCAGTTGGGGGTGACAAGCTGAGTGTCCACTGCCTGCCTGCAGCCCTTCACTCTCAACCTCCTTGCCCTGTACGTGTCTCAAGCTGTCAATACCAGGTCCTTCAGTCTTCTGTTCCCTCTCTACTGCTCTTCCAAAACACCATCTCTGATTGGGTTCGTGGCTGTCGGCCCAGCACAAAGTCTCCAGTTTCTTTTTAGTGGAGGCGTGAGTTTGCAAATTTGCACTTTGGGAATAGGTTGACTTCTACCATAAGTCTTTAGGTCTAAGGAGTCCATGCAAACCAAAAAGAAAAAAACTAGCCCTAAAAATGAAACAATCTGGTCCTTCTGAAAACCTCAAAAAGACCTCTCCAAAATGATTTTGACCCCTGAAGTGTTTGTGATAACTTGTAGTGGATATTCTGGCCGACTCTGGTCATTTATCCCTGTAACTTTGTTTGAAATCCAGCTTAGACTGCTGAGATGGTGACTCCACCTGCCACAGCCCAGTCATGAAATGAATTTGAATGGAGTAGTGGAAGAGCAGCCATTGACCATTTTTCATATCCTGTGACAAACATACGTGTTTTCTGTTACCTCAAAAATATTTTACTTTTAGATTCCATCCAAACACCCCAACTTGTGCAGTACTCATTTCAGAAGGTCGTACAGTATTTGTGGACAGAAAGATGCTGACACAAACTGCTTTCCATGACTGGGTCAAAGGCCCAATTTGGTTCACAGCAGTAAAGGATCAACTACTGGTGAGTCTTAACAAGAAGAGGCTCTTGTCTCAAACGGTTTACTCCTTGATATCAATTTGCTATAAATTACATTAGTTCAATAAACAGTGTTACTAAGGATATGAGAATGTGGGTCTGCACTTCACAAAGTTAAAAGATGATCTGCCATATTTTGACCACTATAATACCACCATATTGTCCGGTCTCTGATTTTGTCTCTTTCGGAACCATTATCTTATAAAACAGTTCGAAAGCCCTCTGTTCAGTTTTACGTAATAGGTATTCCATGAAGCAACATCTTCAAAATGAAACAGTATCCTCCTCATGCAATTTGACTAATTCCACTCTGAAACTGCAATCCTATTTGAAGGATTTGATTCGCATTTTTCCCACTGGTTCCTTGATCCAACTGATTTCCTACATACATTCACAGATCTATTTTTGCCTGCTGACTGGTTGCTTCCTTCTTCTGGCAGATTGAGCGGGTTGGATAGACTCCAACTATCTTTGGTGCTGTTTCTGAACTATTTCTCAAAATGGATAAATTTCAAACCCTGCCATTCAGCAAGACACAAAGGTGTTCTTTGAGCTGAGGAAGTAGGACCGGAGCAGAATGGAGTTTTATAACCTGGTGCGCAAATAAGACTGTGCAAATCCCAGAATCTAGAGGACAGAACAACAATAGTGGTGTTGGAGTGGCCCATGGATGTCATTTTCTATAGCAAAGCATGCCTGTGTCTGACCATGGGGAAGTGATGGCCTAGTGGTCTTATTGCTGGACTGTTAATCCAGAGACCCAGATAACGTTCTGGGGACCTGGGTTCAAACCCCACCACGACAGATGGTGGAATTTGAATTCAATAAAAATATCTTGGATTAAGAGTCAAATGATGACCATGAGTCGATTGTTGGGAAAAACCCATCTAGTTCACTAATGTCCTTTAGGGAAGGAAACTTACTACCCTTACCTTGTCTGGCCTCCATGTGACTCCAGACCCATAGCAATGTGGTTGACTCTTAACTGCCCTCTGGGCAATTAGGGATGGGCAATAAATGCTGCCTGTGATGCCCTCATCCCGTGAATGAACAAAGAAACCTTATTGTACAAAATATTCCCAGCCTGTTTTCTTCCCAATTAATATCCTAATTACAACTTTCGACACCAGCTACAAATGAAAACAGCCACTTACAAATGTTTACTGGCTTCAATACAAAAAGTGTTTACTGGCTATTGACATTACCTGGCCTCTCTGAAGGGGAAAATGAATTCAATGACTAATTCTAGTTCACAGAGCTGATGTGGCTTTGTTTCTTGTCTCTTTCATTAATGTCTGTAGGTTGGCTTGATTGCTGTTCCTACTGGGTCATTCTCTGTACCTGGTCATGCTGTTTGTGTTGTGTCTCAGTCTCCAATTTGTAACTGTTCCTTTGTGCTGCCAACAGCTAGCTTCAGTTGAACGAGTTAATAAGTAATTCACCATAAATGTTGACATTTGTAGACAACAGAATTCTTTCTTCTCGTTTCTAATTGAGTTAAAACAGAGCTGTAGGGGATAAACGGTTTATTTAATCCAAGCAACATGATGCTCTGCAGGTAATTTATTCTTTGTATTGTACCAGCCTCATGGGCTACATAATTATATTCTCAGTGTGGCAGTGAGGACACTGGTCCATGTTCTGCGCTTCTTAGACAGTGTTACACATTACTGATTTCAAGGATAAAGAAGAACTCAGCATTAAATGTATTTGTCAAAACCAGACATCACAAGGTGAAGAAATGATCAAGCAAAGCCTCACTCTGAAACACATAAAGAGACGTGAGGGCAAATTTTGAACCAAGAGGTAGATTTTTAAGGAGCGCCTTGAGGGAATGAAGAGGGAGAGGAAAACGGCAAGGGTTGTAGGGAGGGAACTCCAGAGCACAGGGTCTCAGCAACATCAAGGGTTGGCACGGTGGCTCAGTGATTAGCACTGCAGCCTCACAGCACCAGGGACCCGAGTTCAATGCCATCCTTGGGTGACTGTCTGTGTGGAATTTGCATATTCTCACTGTGCCTGCGTGGGTTTCCTCCCACAGTCGAAAGATGTGCAGGCTAGGTGGATTGGCCAGTCTAAGTTGCCCCTAGTGTCTAGGGGTGTGTAAATTACGGGGATTAGACATGGGAAATGCAGGGTTATAGGGAATGGGTCTGGGTGGGATGTTCTTCAGAGGGGCAGAGTGGACTTGTTGGGCCGAATGGCCTGTTTCCACACTGTAGGCATCCTATGGATTCACACATCAGCCCTGAGACTGGAGCAGTTAAAATCAGGGATGAGCAAGAATAAAAGAATTGCAGATATCTCGGAGGGTGTGGGGCTGTAGAAGATTGCAAGAACAAAGTTGCTGGAAAAGCTCAGCAGGTCTGGTAGCATCTGTAAAGGGAAAAAACAGAGTTAACGTTTCGGGTTTGGTGACCTTTTTTCACTCTCTGATGATGCCAGACCTGCTGAGCTTTTCCAGCAACTTTGTTTTTGTTCCTGATTTACAGCGTCTGCAGCTCTTTAGGTTTTTAATTTGAAGATTGCAGGATTGGGGTGTTAGCAGGGCAAAGCCACCAAGGGGTTTGAAAACATTTTAAAGCTGAGAGTCTGTTTAACTGGAAACAAAAGCAGGTCAATGAACACATGGGACATGATGTGATGTGAGATAGGTTAGTTCTAGTGATGGGGCAGGGTCATCTCAGGGCCAAAGGTGACAACAAGGTGGTGGACCCACTGGTTCAGCCCCAGTGAGTGGCAGAGAGAAGGATAATTTTGGCAATGAGGGAATGTGTAGGCAGAAGGAAGACCCAAATGCTGTGCACTATCTAGTGTTGTGCTAATTCATGATAACCTTTGCAGTGGTCAAGGCCAAATGTGGACAGTGGGAGCTGCCAATCATCTAGGTCTGTCTGTATTCTCACTTAATTAAAGATTATCCTCTTGGACACTGATGTGAGTATCTCTGAAGAAAATTCAGAGGAGTATGAAAAATAATTGTGCTTTATTCATTATTATTTATTGAGCAAAGGATTCTGTATCTTTCCTACCTACTGTAGTGATTGTAACAAGGACAGCCAGGTTACAATCTGGATCTCATAGAATATAAATTCTCTGATTGGGGCTGTTAACCTGGTCCAATCAAGGAGCCCTGGCTGACTGATATAAACAGGAATGGCTGGGACTCTGCTTTTCACTGGCCACATGGATGTTTTCCTGGTGGCGGAATATTAATAAAGTTAGTTACACAACTAGTGTTTTCACTGTTTCTTGCACCTAAACACATACAACGTGGGATCTGGGGAAAATAATCAGAGAGAAAAGGTATAAACAGGAGTGGTAAGGGTTCTGTTCACTCTTGGAGCTGTTTCTGCGTTAGCTTGGTCACTATCTTGTACTATGCACCTGTAAATAAAGGTGACTTGGTGACAGGATACCAGCCTTCGTGGAGTTACTTCACTTGCTTTTTTCATTTTCGCAGCTGGCTTGGTTTGTGACTACAAGTGATTTACTTTCTTCTACAATTTGCTATTTCTAATAGCAGCATATTCCCTTGAATGATTTAAAAATGAGACCCAAGGAAATTTCTTGGATTGGGTAATGGCACACCACAATAGATAGAAGATACCAAATAATAAATGAGTGCAAACGTTATTTCCAGCAATGAGCAGATGTCACTTAAAGGAAGGAAAAAAAGGAAAATGGAAATCACAATAAAGAAATGACACTTGTTCATTAGAAGAAACATGTTGCTTTTGTGAAATATAATTCCCTCTGTCTGGGATTTCTCTGATTCACGTTCATTTATCCCTCTGATCTGTTTACAATCTAGATAATTACTTATTGATATTGTCATGATTTAAGCTCAACATTAGCCTGAACTGTTGTGGCATGAAGTTTATTGTAATCATATTCTATTGTCCTCTTGATTTATGTCCTTATAAGTAACCTTTCAAAAGGAATTTTCAAAGATAATTAGAACTACAGGTTCAATTCAACTGCATTGAATTAATTCTTTCTGATCAGCCACACAGCAAAGTCTATCTTGAAACCTTTTCACTTGTTTTCCACAATCTTACACAGCTGATCCTTAAGGGGTAAGTTACCATTCAAGGGGGCAACAATTGTATAGCTTTTGACACATTGTCCACTTTGAAACCCATCACATGGAAAGTTTAATATGATATGGAGATGCCAGTGTTGGACTGGGATGGACAAGATCAGCAGTCACATGACACCAGGTTATAGTCCAACAGGTTTTGTTTGAAACCGCAAGCTTTCAGGATACTGCCCCTTCATCAGGTGAAATGAAGAAAAGTATACAGGCGCAGAATTTATAAGCAGACAGACCAAAAGATCATGCAAATCGTGTGAGTGGAGTGTTGAATAATACATCTCTGCAGGTGATCACAAGTGTCAGATGGTGTGAGTAAAGTGTCAACCGGTGAATAGTAAATGAAGGGGATGATCTATAACTCAATTAATTGAGGCAGAGAGATAATTACAAAAAATTTAAAGATAAGGTGGTGCTGGAGACAAACCAAATGGCTGGAATAACATGATCGGTATAAGAGTCGCATGCTGAGGGTCTAATCAAAGTAATAAGTAATCCGAAACTGTACCAACTTATTGAGGTAGAGAGATCATAACAAGTTATCAAGGTAATGGTTTTAAAACAGGACAGTAAGGAAGATTTTACAAATACAGAACAGTATGATGGAGTTACATATAGCGCGACATGAACCCAAGATCACAGTTGAGGAAATCTTCATGGGTACGGAACTTGGCTATCAGTTTCTGCTCGGCGATTCTGTGTTGTTGTGTATCTTGAAGACTACCTTGGAGGATGCTTACCTGAAGATGAGAGACTGAATGCCCTTGGCCGCTGAAGTGATCCCCAACTGGGAGGGAACATTCCTGTCTGGCAATTGTTGTGCAGTGTCCATTCATCTGTGCCATAGCATTTGCTTGGTCTTGCCAACATACCATGCCTCGGGGCATCCTTTCCTGTAATGTATGATGTCGTTAACTTTGGCCGAGTCACATGACTATCTCCCATGTACGTGGTGGGTGGTGTTCCCACGTGTGATATCCATGTCAATGATCTGACATATCTTGCAGAGGTTGCCGTGTAAGGGTTGTGCGGTGTTGTGCTCAATGTTGTCCTGAAGAGAGAATTTTCAGAGATAAAAAAATGTGGAGCTGGAGGAACGCAGCAGGCCAGGCAGCATCGGAGGAACAGGAAAGCTGACATTTCTGGTCGGGACCCTTCTTCAGAAATGAGGATGCTGCCTGGCCTGCTGTATTCCTCCAGCTCCACACTGTGTTATCTCTGACTCCAGCATCGGCAGTTCTTGCCATCTCAGGACAGAGTTTTCACTTGTTTTTTAAAGGGCTTTAACAGGGCTTGACTCTGGCATCCTGGATCGGCAGATGCTGCCAGACAATCTGAGGTCCACAGATTCCGTGTATCAAAGTCCACCGTTCGAGGCCTACTTCTTGGGAGTACTTCAGTGGGAAGAAGATAAATACTTTTTATACTGGTCTCATAAGGCCTTGGTTCGGAGAGCACAGAAGCACTCACTTGCCACCCACCCCAAACTGTCCCTCCAATTACCCCCCTCTCATTCAGCCTCACGGGCAGTTCACACTGATTTCACAGTCAGGAAAATAGCCATCCCTCTCGCCCATTGTGCAGGAGGTGAGTTGAGGTCCTTAAGTGGCCATTAATTGACCCGTTAGAGGCTTATTCAAAAATATCCTCATGGACCTTCGAATCTAATGAGTGAGATTTATCCTTCTCACCATCTCCAGGGAGAGGAAAAACCGTGCCCATTAAGTCACTTTCTCCTGCTTCTCCCAATCCAAAATCTTCAGTTGCCTTAATGGATTTTCAGTTGTTCCGACTGCACTGAAAGTCTGTAAAGTACTTGGAGCCTTGTATGGCATCTGCATTATAAGGCGTGAGGACGTAGATGGTCTTGGAAAACAGATTTTTTAACGATTCCATTTTGATTGTTTTCATTCATTGGAAATTTAATTAAATGAGTTTCGCACATGTCCTGAAATTCTCATCAGTCTTTCAGCAATTTCATTTGATCAGAACCTTATTCTTGGTGCTTTAACAAATGTTTTTTTTTCATTATTAAGGTGCAATTTGCACAGACTGTACTCGGTTTTGAATACTGTGTGGGCAAATGCCAGGATTTCACACTATTCAATATCCATAGTTACATAAAGTGATTTTTTTTTGCCTCCAGTAAAAATGGAGCAGCATCATTATATATTCATCAAGATGCTAGTTGCTGACATTTCTATCACATAATTGTAAAGCCTGTCACATTCAAACAGCTCTGTCAGAGTTGAATAAAGTGTGTGGGTGTGTGGGTGGGTGGAAGGCTTTTAAATTTTGCTTTCCTTAATATTTTTTTCCTTTACTTTCTCCCTGTGCTTGAAAGCACTGAGTCATGGTGGGAGTATGGTCACCAATGCATCTCAGTGAAGTACCATTTCTCACATGAGAGTGTGAACCTTAGGAGCTATTTGGGAAAGGTTTCAGAAAAGATTTACAAGGATGTTGCTAAGGTTGAAGGGTTTGAGCACTGCGGAGACCTATAGGGAGAGGTTGGATAGGCTAGGGCTATTGTCCCTGGAGCATTGGAGGCTGAGGCGTGACCTTATAAAGGTTTATAAAGTCATGAAGCGCATGGATAGGGTAAATAGACACGGTCTTTTCCCTGGTGTGGGAGAGTCTAAAACCAGAGGACATAGTTTTAAGGTGAGAGGGGAAAGATATAAAAGACACCTAAGGGGCAACATTTTCACACAGAGGGTGACGCGTGTATGGAACAAGCTGCCAGAGGAAGTAGTGGAGGCTGGTACAATTACAACATTTAGAAGGCATCTGGATGGGTATGAACAGGAAGGGTTTAGAGGGATATGGGCTAAATGCTGGAAAATGGGACTAGATTAATTTAGGATATCTAGTTGGCATGAATGAGTTGGACCGAAGGGTCTGTTTCCATGCTATATATCTCTACGACTCTGGGACTCTAACAGCTGTGCCCAATTTCCCTTACATCCACAGTGTGAACTGTGCAGCCTGGCTGATTCCTCTCCTATACCTCTCCTCTACGTGGTACCTAGGCTTCCATCCATCCATTCCATCCGCTGTTGACCCACTGAGTAATTCTTCCTTTCTACAACACTGTCCTTCTTTAAGATGCTCTGAAACACCCTGGTAGCCATGTTCTCGGTCATTTGCATTAATATCTCCTCAAGTGCCTGAGAGTAATATCTTATTTCGTAATGCTCCCGGGGGAGCATTTTACTTCACCAGGGGTTATGTAAGTAGAAAATAAAAACCAGAAGAACTGTGGATGCTGTAAATCAGGAACAAAAACAGAAGTTGCTGGAAAAGCTCAGCAGGCCTGGCAGCATCTGTGAAGAAAATATCAGAGTTAATGTTTCGGGTCTGGTTCTGAGGAAGCGTGACCGGATCCGAAACGTTAACTCTGATTTTTTTTCTTCACAGATGCTGCCAGACCTGCTGAGCTTTTCCAGCAACTTCTGCTTTTTTTATATAGGTAGAAGTTGTTGTTGGAAGATGGATAGCTGGCCCTTTTAATAGTGCTAGTGGTGAGGAAGTTCAGTGCCCAACTGCAGGCTGGAGCCACAGTGCAGTGACCTCCACCATAGCTAGGGGCAAGAATTCAAACTTCATATTCTTGGCACCACTCTGATCCAAATCTGGATTCAGTCAAATTCTCCTAGCAGGGGTCTTAGTTGCTGTTACATCATCCACTTTTCCATGCACGGATCTACGCTTAGTGATATTTGAGATTGCCTTTTATTTCCGTCGGCCAGGAATCTCTCCCATTCTTATGGCAGCTCACTGGCATGTGTTGGAAGGATTTCCAAGTTGATACGCAGCGACATAAAAGTAGTTTACTACGGATGCTAGAAATGTGAAATAAAAACAGAACACTCTGGAGAAACCCAGCAGGTCTGGCAGCATCTGTGAAGTGAGAAACAAAGTTAACATATAGATCCAAAGGAGAGTCATAGAGTTGTACAGCACGGAAGCAGACCCTTCAATCCAGCTCATCCGCACCGACTAGATATCTTAAACTGATCTAATCCCATTTTCAAGCATTTGGTCCATGTCCCTCTAAACCCTTTCTATTCATGTACCCATCCAGATGCCTTTAAAGTGCTGTAATTGAACCAGCCTCCACCACCTCCTCTGGCAGATTGTTCCACACACACACCATCCTCTGTGTGGAAATATTGCCCCTTGGGTCCCTTTTAAGTCTTTCCTCTCTCACCTTAAACATATGCCCTCTAGTTTTGGACTACCCCACCCTGGGAAAAGACCTTGGCTAGTCACCTTATCCAGGCTCCTCACGATTTTATGAACTTCTATAACGTCTCTGATGCTCCAGGGAAAATAACTCCAGCCTATTCTTTCTTTCCCTATAGCTCAAACCCTCCAACCCTGGCAACATCCTTGCAAATCTTTTCTGAACCCTATCAAGTTTCACAACATCTTCATAATCAATTCAAGGGGTTAACTCTATTTCTGTCTTTACAGATGCTGCCTGACTCTTTCCAGTACTATTTGTTGTAAGACGAATCTGCTTGAGATTATATGATCATTGTAACTTCCTGCGCTATACAAGGCCTAGAGCGGGGATTTGCACCTGCAGTTTCTGTCTCAGAGTCAGGGACACTCCCTAATACATCCCTAGATCTCTAATCACGTAGTTAATAATTTATCACTATGTACACTGGTAAATCTCATCATGTTGCACATTGACCAAATGCACTGAGAAGAGAAAAAGACATAAAAGCATAGAAAATAGGAACAGAAGTGGACCATTCAGTCCTTTGAGCCTGCTCTGCTATTCATTATGAATATGGGTGGTCATCTAGGTCATACTCTGTTCCTGCTTTCACCCCGTACTCTTCGATCACTTTAACCTGATGGGCCGTACCTTTCTTCTTAAATGAACACCGAAAGAACTGTTAATGCTGTAGATCAGAAACAAAAAGCAGAAATTGCTGGAAAAGCTCGTCACGTCTGGCAGCATCTGTGAAGAGAAATCAGAGTTAACATTTCAGGTCTGTTGAATAAGGGACACCAGACCTGAAACATTAACTCTGATTTCTCTTCACAGATGCTGGCAGACCCGCATATCTTTCTCCCTCCCTGAAGGAGGAGAGCTGCCCCTCATTAAGCAAGGCTAAGGAAGCGGAACAAATTGAATGATGCCCTGGTCACTTGCCTTAATCAAAGTGAGCAATCATTCACAAAACAATATCTTTCATTCCTCTCCTTTCTCTTGCATGTTGCTTTAAGGCTTTCCTGTCTCTACTAGCCCTCTTTTAATTTTCATTTGTAGAATTACATAGTAGTGAAGGATGGTTTTCAAACCATAATGCCTCTGTTAGCCCTTTGTAAGAACAATTCAATGTGTCAGTCCCCTACTTTCTCCACAGTCTTCCTTTGCAAGTATATTTCTTTTCATGTGTGATGAAATCCATTTTCGGTAGTCGGTGTGATTGTAACTTCCAGGTTACGTTCAGTTGCAAAGGGGCTATGGACTGGTTCATAACGCTGGTGGCATTTAATTCTGTCTGGCAATAAAGGAGAACTTGACTCTAATGTTTTAGTAGGTTACTCAGGACAGTTTGGTGGTCACTGGAGAAGATTTCAAAGAACAAAGTTAGTTGGAGAAGGAGAGTGAGATATAAGCTCTAAGTTAGGCATGCTGCAGTTAGTTGTACTGCTAGGAATATAGGTGAACTACATAGATTCTGTGGAGGGCACTCAGTGAGGAGTCGAAAGTTGCTGAATAGCTCTGTACTGACAGAACTCAGGGAGAAATTCTGGGAATTTGTAGACAGCTAAATGTTGGAGTCAGGACTGAGAAGTTATCCTGGGGAGCTGAGAAAATAGGAAAGCCCTTAAGTCAGTAATGGGAGAAACCACAAAGGACTCAAAGAAGCTTAGAAACAATAATACTTCAAAGCAGCGAAGAGAGTTGAGTTTAAACATTCACAGGCAATATTTGCTTGACGTGACTGAGTAAGATTGGAGCATGGAGAAAAACAGAGGGGCTGATTTGGTTTGGTGAAGCTAGCTGTCAGTGAAGAGCTGGTTTTACAGCCATCAGTGAAAGTGATGGAGTACAGCTTTAGAATCCAGGGGAGCATAGGCCCAGGAAAGGAGGATGACCAAACAGAAAGGGAACTGTCATTGAGCTTCATAATGGAGCTGTTCTTGAGACAGAAATTCAAAGCCAGGTCAGTGAATTGTGATCATTTGTGAAGCTTAATGAAATTTGATGAGCAACGATGTCATTGATATCTGGAAGATATTGCTGAGAGAAGAATGCTATCTTGAAAACGGGCATGATGTCGTGCTGTAATATTTTTCGTGCTAGTACTTGTTTTGCCTTGAAAATGAGTTGTGATATATCAAGTTTGTATGACCAAATGAACAAATCTCCTTCAGTAATTCTTGACCTCTTGCAGTTCTTGTTATTGCTCATCTTTGGCAAATGTGGATTGGAATTGGTTACACTGGCACTAGGCGATGTAACAGATTAACTTATTAGCCTAAAACATCAATGTGTAGATTAAGAAGATCATCTTAGTCTTTTGTATGGTTTGGGTAATTTGCTCAGTGCATCAGATATAATCACCCAAGTACCTGGTTTGTATCTCACTTCAATGTCATAGCTTTGCACCTTGACAAATAGACTCTGCAAACGTGGTGGTGCATTCATTGGTGGTTTGTTGCATATAAGTTTCTAATGGTTTATGGCCTGTGTCAGTGGTGAATTTCTTGACCAGTGAGTACATATGAAACCACATGATGGTTATGGGTTAGTATACGTATTAACATTTTGAGATGTAAGGAAACAACCTTGGCAAACAAAGATGTCAAAAATGAAGGAGGTGCAGAGGAGAATCACTAGCATGTTTCCCTGGCTGGAGCATTTGAGCTATGAAGAGAGAACTGTTAAGTTCAGGTTGTTTTCACTGGAGCGGAGAAGGTTGAGGGTGGATCTGATTATTTTGTATAAGTTTATGAGGGGAATAGACAGGGTGAATAGAAAACAGCAGTTCCCTTTGGCCAAAAGGTCAATAAGAAGGGGACATAATTTTAAAGTGAAAGGGAATGTGAGGAAAAACTTTTTTGCCCAATGGGTGGTGGGGTTCTGGAATGCACTGCCTGGGAGGATAGGTGAAGCAAGAAACTTCACAACCTTTAAAAACTACTTAGATGAGCACTTGAAGTATGATAATGTTCAATTCAACAGGCCTAATGTGGAAAAGTGAGACTAGTGCATATAGTAGCGTATTTTTAGTATCCAGACTTGAGGGGCTGAAGGGCCTCTTCTTTACTATATCATTCTATGAAATCTACATTGTATTTGAAAAGATTAAATCAAAGTAACATTGACATTAGGAATAAATACCTTATGAGAAAGCCTCAGAGAAATTATTTATTTACAAGAATTTGAAAAGTCACTACCTTTAATTATTAGAACCCATGTTGAAGATCAGAGGATTGCAACAGCAAGATAGACAGCAGCAAGGGCTAACGCTGATGAGGTAATCCAGAAAAGCAAGCCTTTATTCCAACAGGCCCCTCTCCCCGCAGTAAAGCTGAGAACGATAGACGGTGGGACAGTGTAAAGTGAGCAAGTAGCCAGGGTAAAGAAAGGACAGCTGGAAATGTCCAAGAATTCTTTTCCAAACTGGAGAGGGAGGTGCCGAGGACAGAGGTGAGAATTGTGGGTCTAACCGTCTCAATTGGAATAAACAGGGACACTTTCATTCAGAAGGCTGGAAGTTGCTTGGGGCCTGGTACATGTCAGGCTTCAGAAGTGTGAGTCCAAAAATGGAACTCAGTAGAACTCAGATATGATGGATCAAATTAAAGCACTCCCACTCCTGGAACAGCTGCTATGGAGACACAGGACTGTCTATGACCCACTCCCTGGACTGCTGAGGCACAGAGTCCCATGACCGACATCACCCCAACCAGATGCCTGACTGGGGCCGTGCGCTTGGTAAGGGAGGTTGCTTTTGGCTTACTGACAAGTATCTCCATGGACTTCAGTCAGGACCACTGCCCTAAAACAGTGAGACATGATTACCTGCTTACTACATTGGCAGTGTGTTTGCAGCGTAAGCTGCTGGTACAGATGCAAGGGCAGGAAGATGCCCCCGCCTGAGTGAGGACTGCTGACCAGTATAGCATGCTGCCTGGTTGTGTGTCTGTGATGATAGTTAAGACGACACAAAGCCAGAGTGAGGCAAGGTGTGAGCGTCCAAGTCGGTGTTACGTGAGCGAGAGTTAAGGCAACAAGTCAGCAACCGTGAGATGCAATTGATCCAATGCATGAACCAGGGCCTGTCCCTTGCACAAACTGTCCTGCAGCTGCCTTTCAATTCTAGTTGCTGGGACCCCTTGCAATGCAAGTCTGCACAACCTAAGTGGATTGGAGAGGTACCAGGAGCATCCTAAGGGGTTTGCAATTGTCAGATTCCAATGTCTGTGGATGAGAGGTGTGCAGTGTCACAGCCCATGCATCATATCCTGAGACGCTGTGGTGTAGTGAAGTTCATAGAACATAGAACAGTACAGCACAGTACAGGCCTTTCGGCCCACGATGTTGTGCTGACCTTTTTTCCTACTAAGATCAATCTACCCTGCATACCCTACATTTTACTGAGGAAGGGTCACCAGACCCGAAACATTAACTCTGTTTTCTCCTCCACACATGCTGCCAGACCTGCTAAGCTTTTCCAGCAACTTTGTTTTTGTCCCTACATTTTGCTATCCTCCATGTGCTTATCCAAGAGTCACTTAAAAGTTTCTAAAGTATCTGACTCCACTACCACTGCCGGCAGTGCATTTCACACGCCCACCACTCTCTGTGTGAAGAACCTACCTCTGACATCTCCCCTATACCTTCCACCAATCACCTTAAAATTATGCACCCACGTAATAATCATTTCGCCCTGGGAAAAAGTCTCTGACTATCCACTCTACCTATGTCTCTCATCATCTTGTACACGTTCAGTTCCTCTCAGGTTAATGGAGAGTGTTGGACTGCATGCCAAGAGCAGCACCAGGCGTGCCTCAAAATAAGGTCCCAACCTGGGGATGCCAACAAACAGGACTGCATACACGCCAAGCAACATAGCAGCAAGTTACAGACAGAGCTAAGTGGCCTCACAACCAATGGATCAGATCCACCCTTTGTTGCACTGCCCCATCTGGTTGTGGGTGATTAAATAACTCACTGGAAGGGGAGGCTGTACAAATATCCCCAACCTCAATGACGGAAGAACCCAGCATAAGAGTGCAAAAGATAAGGCTGAAGCATTCACAGCAACCAGCAGCCAGAAGTGCCAAGTGGATGATCCATTTCGGCTTCCTCCAGTGGTCCCCAGCATTACGGATACCAGTTTTAGCCAATTCGATTCACTCCACGTGATATCATGAAATGGTTGGAGGTACTGGATATTGCAAAGACTATGGGCCCTGACAACATTCCAGCAATAGTACTGAAGCCTCATGCTCCAGAACTTCTCGCTCCCCTAGCCAAGCTCTCCCAGTACAGTTACAGTACTGGCATCTACCCAACAATGTGGAAAATTGCCCAGGTGTGTTCTCTGCAAGATTCACTGCACAGATTCATCAAAGATCATCAGACAGCACCTTCCAAACCCATGACGACCTCCATCTGGAAGGACAAGGGCACCAGATACACAGGAACACCACTACCTGCAAGTTCCCCTCCAAGACACTCACCATTCTGACTTGGAAATATATCACCGTTCCTTCACTGTTACTGCGTCAAAATCCTGGAATTCTCTCCCTAATGGCATTGTGCGTCAACCCACAGCCGGTGGACTGCAGTGGTTCAAGAAAGCAGCTCACCACCACCTTCTCAAGGTGCAACTAGGGCAATTAATGCTGGCCTGCCAGCAACAGCTCAGATTCAACAAGGAGGTGATCACAGGGTAGATATTCTTCAAGAGGATCTGCAGCCTCATGCCAGGATGAGGACAACCATCATAGTCACCGCTGCACTGAATATTAATGTGACACTATCACTCCAGCTGTGAGAAGCCAACATGGAAACCATCTCTCAGTGCACCATCTAGCACTGGAAAGTGAAGGAGGCCCTCTATGTAAAGTAAGGCCATTTCATCATTATCTTTCTCAGCTGGGAGGACTGGGAAGAGTATGTACATGGTTTTGCCAGGAAATCAGGATTTGCAGAGGTGCAGTGAGCCACCAATAGCACACATGTGGCTTTGCAAGATGTCCCATACCAACATTGTGCAGTTGGCTTACGAACAACATGCACAAACGACTATAGCATCAAATGTCTTCTAGGAAGGTAGCAAACATGAACTTTATCCTGAGGCAGTCAATGAAATTGCTGTCTTTGAGAAACAAGAAGAATCAGAAGGTACCTGCCCTGTCAATGGCTGAGTTCCCTGCTCCCCATGGTGACATTCATCTTCCTGTCAGGCTCCATCATTAAGAGCTTCAGCACTGAATCCACTTTGGAGGCTTCTCTCTTCCCTGCTTCTCTCCAGTTTTCTTTCACGTGCAGCCGATTCACTTCAGATAGAGACCAGCAGCTTTCTTATAAGGAATGCAGTTCCCCTTGAAGAAAGGCAGGTTGCCTTTAAGAGCATTGTGCTGCCCTCTGAGGTTGCAAGCCTCCCTGCTGAGCATTTGGTCAGCCAGCAGCACACGCTGTGCTTAGCTAAACCCCACGGGGAAATGTGGAGGCAGCACCCAGTATATATGCTGCGTGCTTCAAGAGGAATGGGTGAGGACGGATTATGAATTTCAACTCCTGCATCGGGAAGTGAATTTGCAGCCTATTTCTAGGTCTTTTTTAAGTTCAAAAGTATTGACCCGATTGACACCAGTAAAGCAGCATAGTAATGATAAGTATATGACCAATGCAGTGCCCCTCTAAAAAGGCAGCACTGATGCTAGAAAGTAGAGCAGAGTGTCTTCTTTGATTGACAAACTTCCTTATATTTTTGTTTACCAGCTCAGAAAGGAAGCTGAAAGTGTTTAATCTCACTTGATTACTTTAAGTGAGCAGACTTTATGCAATACGGTATTTTCCCTCAAATATATGCTCCATTAGATGACTCAATGTCAGTGAATTTGAGTGAACTGAAGTATATCATATTTTGATGTAAGTCATATTACCTACCATGAGATTCTTGAGAGGGACTGATAAACAGTAGGCTCTCAGCTGGTATGATTCACCTTGTTATCAAATGAGGCACCTTCATTTTATCAGACGGCAAACCAATCAATACCATATCTTCCAAAGGCCATGGAAAGAGCATAGATTGGGAACAATTATTTCATCTATCTATGTTTCTGCATGTGACATTCAATGTGCTTTATAATAGATTTCTCTTTACTCACTCAAGGGGAAAAGTACCACACAAATATTTCTAAATTTTTGAGTAATAGCTGATTGACTTTGTGAAATTCAGGAGGAAAGGGCAGTCCAAAGACATTATTCCCATAACATTTAGCCAAATCCTGTCTGTAGTAATTGGAACTTAGGCCAGGTAGATCTCACTGAGTATGAGATCCTTGATTGTGTTTGTTAACCTGGGAAAATCAGGGAGCCCTGGCTGACAGATATAAACAGGAGATTTAGAGATTCTCCTCATGCTAGGGACTGGCTCTGAACTGGCTGGTCAGAGCCCATATACTGTGCACAGGTAAATAAAGGGTGACTTGCCAGCAGGAGTGAAGATGAGAAGGAATAGGGAGGTGGAGGGGTGTGAGAAGCCTGAGACACTAGCCGCCCAAGGCTTTCTTGTGAGGTCCAGAGAAAGAGCCTCCAGGTCCACAAAGAAACATAGAATAAAAATCCAAGACATACTCAAGCCGCTTCCGTTTCATGATTCCCTCCTACTAGGTTTGATCTACAGTAAAATTGTTCCTGCTCTCCCACATAGGCCTTCGATTAAATTAGCAGGTTGGGTTCTGATGGCATCACTAAGTTGCATATTATAAGCAAGATCGAATGCCCCTCAAAAAAGCAGGCAATAATATGGGGACAAGATAGAAATGCAAAGCGTTCGGAGATTATTCCACTCATTTTACTTGTCCCTCACGCATGCTTGGTTTCTGCAATACAAAAGGAGCTAAAATTGGAGAGAAATAGTTGAAGGTATTTGTTCCTTAATCCCAGTCAACAGCCTGGTTTCTTTTAATAAGTCATGGAATGTGGGCGTTGCTGGCTGGGCCAGCATTTATTGCCCATCCCTAGTTTCCCTAGAGAAGATGATGTTGAGCTGCAGTTCATTTGATGTAGGCATACCCATAATATTTGGAAGGATATCCTGTAATTTTGACCCAGCCACTCTAAAACAACAGCAATATATTTCCAATTCTGATGGTGAGTGGCTTGGAAGGAAGCTTGAAGGTGGTGGTGGTGTTCCCATGTATTGGCTACCCTATTGCTAGATGGTAGTGATTGTGGATTTGGAGGGTGCTTTCCAAGGAACTTTCGCAAGTTTCTGTCATGCATCTTGTAGATGGTACACTCGCAGGCTGTTATAGCATCCTGCCCAGGCTTTATGGGATATTTTGATCAACTCGTTTGGGTACTTCACAACTGTGACTGACGTCATGTATAACAAGTACAAAATGTTGCATGACCTAAGTGCACTCATCAAAGTTCATATGTACAAGCTACTCTTCAGAACTGCAGCTTACCCAGAGTCTAGGCTGAGAATTCACTGCGGGCTTGTGAGACTGCTGTACTGTTAAAGCTGCTGTTGTTAGACCTAGATCCCATCTGCTGTTTAAGAGAATGCAAAAGTCCCATTGCACTTTTCAAAGAAGAGCAACAGATTTATTGCAATGCTTTAGCCAATTTATACATATAAATAGATCCTACAACTAACACTAGCAAAACAAATGATCTAGTTATTTGTCCCTCAGCTGTGATTTCACAGTTCTGGCAAAATCAACACTGCACGCTCCTGTGGCTCAGGGTACATTTCGCAACGTCATATCACTGGTGACGTACTGGCGACAGAAAAACTCCTGTTTTCAGATTGGTACTACTGAATAGTTTCTCCTTGTTTTGTTTCCCTCATTTCCACCCTCAGTATCTTTGTCTCATCTCTTTGTGCATCTGTTTGTATGTGAGTCGGAATTTTTAAAGGGGGCAGAATTTAAGTTATGGAGTTATAAGTTAGCAATTCATGTTTCCTTCTCGCTAGTTTAATTACAATGCATAGCTATTTTCATATTAACAAGAAAGAACTATTGTATATAATTTAAGCTAGATGATTGGGTGAAATTGAGCAGTTCAATGTTTTAATCACATTTGTGATAACTCTGGGATCAGTGGGATTTGATTCCAAAGCACTAACAAAGTAAGTCGTAACAATATTTGCATTGAGTTCAATAATTTCAGATCATATTCAGGCACCCTTTGTTTTGCAGAGAGCAGATGCTGTTTGTAGCCCATCCATTATTTTACTTGTTCCGTTGATATTCCCGTTGCCTTACATCATCATCCTTTTTGATATTTAGTAACTCTGCCTTTGACTCAATCAAACACTTTGTTCTCTGCTCTTCACCATGTGCCTCTCTGCTTGCTCTGCACATTTTGAAACTTTTTCCAGTTCTGACAAAAAGTCATCAATCTCTGGTCCTCTGGTCCTCTGTTTGCTGATGCTGCTAGACCTGTGAATTATATCCTTCTTCCACCTGCATTTCTGATATCTAGCATCCACTGTATTTGGCTTTCGTTTTAGAAGATTTACACATCATTTTTGACAAATCTATTACTTCTCTCCCTAGTCAAACTTGCAATCTGCTCTGACATTTTTTCTGTAAGCAATTTTTTGTAATCAATTTCTCTCTTTCATGTGAGTAAATTAGGAAAATAAAGAGGTGTAACTGGACAGAATGATAATTGCATTTTCAGGACATTATTTCGTTTTCAGATAAATTGTTTTGAAGACATATGTGACACAACAGGAGTTTAAGTTGCTGGTGTATTTGGTCTCTGTTTATCTCTTTTCCTTTAGGGGATTCAGGGATATGATGTTCGGATCTCCAAGGTTGCTGATGTTCAGGTTCTTGTTGTAGTGGGTGTATTGATTCTAGCTGATGTAAAGACTAGACAAGCCAAATCACAGACTGAAATCTTACTTGATAAATAAAACAGATTTAAAGAGGCAGGCTTTCACTGAAACACAAGCGTGCAATTCCGCAGATTTGGTTTTAAGAATAAAACAGAACACACCAAATAAAGCATTTTGAAAAACATTCAAAATACATTGTAAAAGTATAAAACCATCTATCCCAACACAATCACTTTACAGTGCTCAAATACCAGAGAGAATTCCCTTCTGTATCACATCTGTAGGATTGACCTTTTTTTTCACTCTTGGTCTTGAACATTCGATAGCCTTTTTCTTTAATAGTCACACAACTGAGGTTAGATTTTCTCAGCTTCAAACAACCTCAACAAGGTTCTAATTAAATACTTCTGATCTGAAGCTTTCAATTAAGACCCTTAAACAAAGATAATCTATTATCTAATTGTTCTCAATGAATTCCTTTCACCAGGATTTCTTACATCTAATTTCAACCAATACTTTAATACTTTAACTAAAGTTTTCCAAGAAAGAAATTCAGTTTGTCATTTTTCTGAACCAAAAGCAAAGTGATGCTTTTCACTGAACGCACAATGCTGTGGATGCTGGAAATCTTCAGTAAAAACAAAAAATGCTGGAGAAACTCATTACTTCTGGCAATATCTGTGGAGAGAGAAATATTAACTATTTCTGAAGATGGGTCCCGACCCAAAATGTCAGCTTTCCTGCTCCTCTGATGCTGCCTGGCCTGCTGTGTTCATCCAGCTCCACACCTTGTTATCTCACACTCCAGCATCGGCAGTTCCTACTATCTCTGAGTGAACCAGATGGGTTTTTCCAACAATTGACAATGGGTTTATGGTCATCGTTAGACTCTTAATTCCAGATTTTTATTGAATTCAAATTCCACCATCTGCCATAGCAGGATTCGAACCGAGGTCCCCGGAACAATATTTGTGTCTCTGGATTAACAGTCTAGCGATAATGTGTAAGTAGGCGAGAGTTGCTATGGAGGAAATTGGGGAAATAGGTTAAGGACTGATTCTCAGTTTAGGGGTCACTGTTGGATCAAACTGCCTTCTCCACTTCAAAGACAGTGAATATGTTGTCACATCGTATACACAGGACAGCTTATCTCACAATTTTGCTAATGATTTTACTCCGTGACAGGATACCACTCTCAGCACAGAAATGGCCCTTGGTAATGTCACCAATGACAATTGCTGTGACTGTGACGTAGCAAATGATCTCTTGCCAACACGCCTGCATAGGGGCAAAATTTTCAGATCACTCAACTCATTATCACCTTCAAGCATTTTTGCTGAATTCCTCTGTTCCTCTATTATTCTCTGACCTGATCTAACTTGGCCACTTGTCTTTTAGTCTCCAGTATCTGATGAATGATCTTCTCCCATAACACTAGAAATTTCCTGTAGCCACATGTGATGTCTGAACCACTGTGTATGTTACAGAGTCATAGAGTCATACAGCACAGAAACAGACCCTTCGATACAACCAGTCCATGCTGAACATAATTCTAAACTAAACTAGTCCCTGCCTGCCTGCTCCTGGCCCATATCCCTGCAGATCATTTCTATTCATGTACTCAACTAAGTGTCCTTTAAATGTTGTAATTGTACCTGCACCCATCACTTCCTCAGGAAGTTCATTCCACATGCGAACCACCCTCTGTCTAAAAAAATTGCCCCTAGTGTCTTTTTTAAATTTCTGCCCTCTCACATTAAAAATATGTCATCTAGACTTGAAATCCCCCACCCTAGGGAAAAGACACCTACCATTAAGCCTCTCTGTACCAGTCATGGTTTTATAAACCTCTATATGTTCACCTCTGAACTTCCTACGTTCCAGTGAAAAAAGTCCCAGCCTATTTAGAGGAACACAGCAGGCCAGGCAGCATCAGAGGAGCAGGAAGATTGACGTTTTGGGTCGGGACCCTTCCCCTGTGCCAAAACGTCAGCTTTTCTGCTCCTCTGATGTTGCCTGGCCTGCTGTTTTCCTCCAGTTCCACACTGTGTTATCTCTGACTCCAACATCAGCAGTTCTTACTATCTCCATGTGAGTTATGGCCCCCCAGCCTTTCTAGCCTTTTTTTCATAACTCAAACATTCCATACCTGACAGCATCCTGGTAATTCTCTTCTGAACTCTCTTTAGCTTAATAATATCCTTCTTATATTCTGTTGTAATGCTTGAAATCTCCCTTTGGAGTTTTCATCACTTCAACCTTTCATGTATCCTGAGGGTGGGTCACTGGACCCAAAATGTTAACTCCGATTTTTTTCTTCACAGATGCTGCCAGACCTGCTGAGCATTTCCAGCAAATTCTGTTTTCATCCCTTCATGTATTGTCTTGTTGAGAAAAGAATCACCATCGTGAATGCAGGCCTTTATATCTTTGGATTTATTGATCATTGTCTAAAGTACCAGGGATGACATCGGACTTTTGTTTTTAAAGTGGCAAGTG
Organism: Ginglymostoma cirratum; assembly: GCA_024137785.1. Classification (NCBI taxonomy): domain Eukaryota; kingdom Metazoa; phylum Chordata; class Chondrichthyes; order Orectolobiformes; family Ginglymostomatidae; genus Ginglymostoma; species Ginglymostoma cirratum. The sequence goes on from JAHRHZ010000217.1 coordinate 13,753,495, forward strand.
GTCATGATCTGGAATTCATAGCTTGAAAGGTTAGTTGTAACTGATTCAATCATTTCTAAAAGGTATCGAGTTAAAAACCTGAAGGGTAAAATAATTAAGGGAATAGGGCATGGAAATGGAAACAATTGGTTAGCTTTTCCATACAGCCAGTACAGACACGATGGGCTGAAGATCCTTATTCTATGCCATATTACTGTACAATAATCATATGGTGCCTTTAATGTGATAGTACTCTTCATTTAAGTTAGAAAGCTAAAATTGCAGATACAGCTTAGTGGAAACGTAACAAGTATGATAAACAAGACAGCTGTAGATAAATAATTATAGATGTGCCAGGTCTACTTCAATTTCAGTTTATTCCACAAGGACATCTCATAAACTCAAAAATTACATACTTGCATGTGACTCATCATCATCGTTGGTGATTAGCAGGCTAATGGATATATTGATATTGAAAATTAATATTTAGAAATGGCACGCTGCAGAATTAAGCAGAGAGTGAAGAATTCAGTCTTTTGGAGGTGGTAGTTTAGAGCTTGCCCTTTCAAAAGATTGCTAGTGCAACTTATTGGCATTCAGGAACATTACCCAATGACAGGAGTTGGCATTCACTTGTGTTATTATAGCTTTTTTCATCCCCCACTCCTAATGAGTACTTGGTTCTTTAGTTGCTCTTTCAAATAATAGAGTTTTGTCTAATTATATTTGAACTGCGTACAAGCTCAAGAGCTGGAGGACTAACAGGGGCCAAGCTGTAAGCTGCAATGCACCTTCACTTAAAGTTCAGGGCTAGGTGATAGGCAGACGGAATAGAAACTGGTTAGTGTATAATTTTGAAGAAAGAATGAATCTTTCAGGGTTATTAATGAACTGAACAAAAGGTGGTGATGGAGATAGCCTGCCCCTTTCAGCAATTTGGAAAACAAATGGCCAAGGAAGCAAGGAAGCATTTTTAAAGTGGCCTTTTCAAATGGTTGCAGGTTGAACTTGGGTGCTTGAAATTCAAAGCATTGCAATCTTTTGCTGCAGTATGGAGTATCAGTTGAGTTCTTGGCACTGCAAGAATTGAGGAGGGCTAATGTTAAGGTGCTCGCTGACCTACATGAACTCCTGGTCCAGCAATATTAAAATTCCCATCTTTGTTTTCAAATCCCCAAATGGCCTTGTCCCTTCTTTTCCCTGCAAACTCTCCTCTGCAACCTCTTAAACTCTCCAGGATATCGGCCCTCCTCCAACTCTGGCCTCTTGCACGTCCTTGACTTCAATCACTCCGTAATAGTTGGCCTGGGATCCAGCTAAATAGTCCCTAAACTTTGGATTTCCCTTGCTGAACCTTTCCTTCCCTCTGTTTCTTTCATTTAATACACACGTTGAAACCTACTTCTTTTGGTCTTTTGCTCCAATCTCATCTCAGCGGCATGTAATAATGAGATTAACGTCAGAACAATGTATAAGAATGATAATGGTGTCAAATGATTAGGGAACTAGAAGGAGGCAGAAATGTTAATGTGATCTTGAAGATCGTGTATATAAACTAAACTGTAAATAAAGAGTTCTTGCAGTTTACACATCATACTCCAGGAGTGGAACTTTGGCAAACAAAAGACAGAACATTGTGCTCGAGGAAAAGTAAAAAGCAGGCATCAAAGGTAGTTAATGGATCGGATCTTGTGGCCAAGAAGGAGAAAAGAAACATTTCTCAAGACTCAGCAGGATGTTGGGGGGCATGGCAGATGCAGCAGAATGCTGGAAAACAGATCGGAAGATCAGACGGGGTGAGCAACACCCTGAAACAACCAGCAGTGAGACTAAAGCAGTCGCAGATGAAGGAGCAGCTCTGGAACTCAGGCAGAGCTTGGAAACAAATCTCCGTCTCCCAGACCTATTCCAGGCAACTGAAGACTAAGGCAGACTCAGGGATAGGAGCCAAACATAGAGAATGCCGAAGAAACTCAGCAGGTCTGCAGCATCAGTGGAGCGAGAAACAGAGTTAATGTTTCGAGTTTGGGATAACCCCGACAGAACTGAAAAGTGTTGGAAAATATATTTTTGACAGAGGCAGAGGAAGGGCAAGGGAGCAGATGGTGTAGGAACCCATACAAAAGACAATTAACAATGTTTTTGTCCAGGATTTTGCTTTTATTCAGGAATAGGTGCTTGGTAAGAAAACATTTACAAGATATAGAATGACTTGAGCCTTAAAAAAGAATTAAGGACAAAAGAATCTGTTTAATTGTTACGCTATGTAATAGGTGCCATCTTAAATACAATAGGAGCAAGACAGGGCAGTAATGAAAATGCTGCAAAATATTTGATACTTTTGGCATCTATTTCAGTGCACAAAGAAGTTAAGTTGAGTGTATTAATTTCAGGTGAACAAATCAGAGGCCAGTGGAAAGCAAGGATTCATTAATAAATGATCTTTACTGGCTGGCAGAGAACTGATTTTACATGTAGCTCAAGGCAGAATTAATTACTGTCCAGAGTTTTAGATGAGTCCTTGTCAGACATATTGTCGACCAAGAGGACTTGCCTCTAGATAAAGTGATGCAGGAAGCTGGACAGATCAAACTTTGACGGCACATCAGGACATTTGTGTGAGGCAATGAGGCAACATGGAAAACATTAGGGTTTGGTGAGTCAGGACAAAGGATGCAGAGAGAAATAAAAGGGGTGGATGGAAATTGTAGCCTGCCAATGTGGAGAAAAGTACACCAAACTCCATTTTGATGAATCTGAGATGTGGAAAGGTCACACTACACAAATGAGAGGACCACCCAGAGAGGATAGCAAAGTGTCATAACCGTGGCAAAGTGGGACATTTTGGAAATGTGTGTGTGATTCAAATGCAGGAACACAATAGAGCAGGAGTCAAAGAAGCCAAAGCAGATTTAGGAGGTGGAAATAAGCTCAAAGGAAAAACACCCCTTTGGGAAAAATCAATGATACTAGAAATACTTGAACATCAAACTGGAAGTTAACGGAATTTAGTGAATGAATGAACAACTGATAAATGATGACTTATTGTCACTTGCACTCCACAATGCACAACACAGTAAAATACAGTGAAAAGCTTCATCACAATCCGATGCTATTTTGAATAGATTTAGAACAAAAAGAAATAGTAGAAACTTCTGAGGAAGGGTCACCGGACCCGAAGCATTAACTCCGATTTTTTCTTCACAGAAGCTGCCAGACCTGCTGAGCTTTTCCAGCAATTTCTGTTTTTGTAGCAGAAAGAGAGTCCGTCTTTGATCCAGAGATAGTAGGAACTGCAGATGCTGGAGAATCCGAGATAACACGGTGTAGAGCTGGATGAACACAGCAGGTCAAGCAGCATCATAGGAGCAGGAAAGCTTGACGTTTCGGGCCCAGACCCTTTTGATCTGTTGCCTCTTTCATGTCTTGAACCCTGAGTTGACTGACCAACAATACCTGCGCCGCTTCCCCCAGTGAAGTCGCCACTCTCCAGGTGCCATCTCTCCATTGCTGGGCCCACCTCACCAATTGGCCACTGATGCTGGGTCCCACGCTGAACACACTCAGCTGTCGCTGCCGCCTCACCGATAGTGGAGATCCCATCTCCGAGTTCAGCACATCCAGGAGCTGTCCCCCCACTGCCACGCCGATAACCAGGAGATCTCCCCACTCTGGGTCTAGCACAACCAGAAGTCCCTGGCTCTACTGCCAGGCCCACTATCTCGCCAAGAGTCTAGCTCCATCTGGCATCCTCCGTGATGTCGCCTTCTCTGTCACCACTGAGAGGAGGAAGATGAAGAAAAAGGAAAAGGAGGAAGACAAAAAGGGTAATGAAAGAAAGGAGGAAGCAGCCAGTCTGGAGCGGATGGGCCCAGGAGCCTGAATGCTGCCTACCTTGATGACGCCGCCATCTTGGAACATAATAGAACATAATGGAATTGAAACTTGAGACACCACAGAGTTCGAACTTGATATCAGAACTAGTGTCAGTGCTAAAAAAAATCCAGGGGAAAAGCTTTTTGAAGATTAAATTGCAGCCATCTTCCATCAAGTCACTGGGACTTGGAGCAACATTTTTGAAGATAAAAGGCTGACTCATGGTACAAGTAAAGGGAATTTATGGAAGCTTTTTTTATGTCATTTATTGTCAAGAATGTTCTGCATTTAAGCGTACAAAATTGAAATTAATCCATCAGGTAGGCTACAAATGTAGACCAAGGAAGTGAATGTTCACAGATTTAGGAAATTGAAGAGAGGATGCCACGTTACAGAAAAAGAATAATACAAAACCTGTGCTTGTCCACAGCAAAAAAAAATGCCACTCTCAAGTCTTAGATGAAGTTAAAGAAGAAGTGGATTGCTTGCTCAGAAAAGGAACAAGTTCACCAGTTACTATGCCAGCAAGACGATGTGCAAAATGGTTAGAGTGCCAAAATCTAATGGTTCACTAAGAAACTGTGTGGAGCTAACTGAACTAAATAACGTAGATTATAAATTCAGTCTTTTGTTTCACTGGATCAAAGACTGGCAAACACAAGTAAGAAGCGCCTGTTTACCAACCTGGATGCTACAGTGGATATTGGCAATTACCTCTGGATGAAGACTCCAGAAAGCTGATTACATTTATTAAATCTTTCAGGCTTTAACAGGTATAGAGATAATAGGTACTGCAGATGCTGGATAATCCGAGATAACAAGGTGTGGAGCTGGATGAACACAGCAGACCAAGCAGCATCATAGGAGCAGGAAAGCTTGACGTTTCGGGCCTAGACCCTTCATCAGAAATGGGGGAGGGGAACAGGGTTCTGAAATAAATAGGTAGAGAGGGGGAGGCGGATAGAAGATGGATAGAGGAGAGGATAGGTGGAGAGGAGACAGACAAGTCAAAGAGGCGGGGATGGGGCCAGTAAAGGTGAGTGTAGGTGGGGGTGTAGGGAGGAGATAGGTCAGTCCAGGGAGGATGGACAGGTCAAGGGGGCGGGATGAGGTTAGTAGATAGGAGATGGGGGTGGGGCTTGAGGTGGGAGGAGGGGATAGGTGAGAGGAAGAACAGGTTAGGGAGGCGGGGACAAGCTGGGCTGGTTTTGGGATGCAGTAGGGGGAGGGGAGATTTTAAAGCTTGTGAAATCCACATTGATACCATTGGGCTGCAGGGTTCCCCGGCTGAATATGATTTGCTGTTCCTGTAGCCTTCGGGTGGCATCATTGTGGCATTGCAGGAGGCCCAGGATGGACATGTCGTCTGAGGAATGGGAGGGGGAGTTGAAATGGTTCGCAACTGGGAGGTGCAGTTGTTTGTTGCGAACTGAGCGCAGGTGTTCTGCAAAGCGGTCCCCAAGCCTCCGCTTGGTTTCCCGATGTAGAGGAGGCCACAACAGGTACAGCGGATGCAGTATACCACATTGGCAGATGTGCAGGTGAACATCTGCTTGATGTGGAAAGTCTTTTTGGGGCCTGGGACTGGGGTGAGGGAGGAGGTGTGGGGGCAGGTGTAGCACTTCCTGCGGTTACAGGGAGAAGTGCCGGGTTTGGTGGGGCTGGGGGGGAGTGTGGAGCGGACAAGGGAGTCACGGAGGGAGTGGTCCCTCTGGAAAGCAGATAAGGGTGGGGAGGGAAAAATGTCTTTGGTGGTGGGGTCAGATTGCAGATGGCGGAAGTGTCGGAGGGTGATGCGTTGGATCCGGGGGTTGGTGGGGTGGTACGTGAGGACGAGGCAGATTATTTTTTGGTTGTTATTGCGGGGACGGGGTGTGAGGGATGAGTTGCGGGAAATGCAGGTGACACTTTCGAGGGCTTTCTCGACCACTGCAGGGGGGAAGTTGCGGTCCTTGAAGAATGAGGACATCTGAGATGTACAGGAGTGGAATGCCTCATCCTGGGAGCAGATGCGGCAGAGACGAAGGAATTGGGAATAGGGGATGGCATTTTTGAAGGAAGGTGGGTGGGAGGAGGTGTATTCTAGGTAGCTGTGGAAGTCAGTGGGCTTGAAATGGACATCGGTTTCTAGGTGGTTCCCCGAGATTGAGACGGAGAGGTCCAGGAAAGAGAGAGAAGTGTTATAGATGGTCCAGGTGAACTTCAGGTTGGGGTGGAAGGTGTTGGTGAAGTGGATGAACTGTTCGAGCTCCTCGTGGGAGCACGAGGCGACGCCGATATAGTCATCAATGTAACGGAGGAAGAGGTGAGGTTAACAGGTTACCTTTTAGGATACTATCTGCTCCAAACATATTTCAAAAAACAATGTTAAATACGTTGTAAGGCATTGCCAGGGTAAATGGGCAGCATGGTGGCTCAGTGATTAACCCTACTGCCTCACAACGCCAGGGACCTGGGTTTGATTCCAGCCTCGGGCAACTGTCTTGGTGGAGTTTGAACATTCTCCCCGTGTCTGTGTGGGTTTCAGCCGGGTGCTCCGGTTTCCTCCCACAGTCCAAAGATGTGCACGTTAGGTGGGTTTTCCAGGCTAAATTACCCATAGTGTCTACGGTGGGAAATGTAGGGATAGGGTAAAGGGCTGGGTCTGGGTGGGATGCCCTTCAAAGGGTCAGTACGGACTTAATGGGCTGAATAGCCTGCTTCCATACTTGTAAGGATTCTATGATTCTTGAAATTGTCACATAGACAACATACTAGTCCATGAAGCCTCAGAATAAGAAATCTATTTCAAGTGCTTAATCCTGTTTAAAAAAAATAATTTCAAACAAGTGCTTAATTCTTTAAGAAAGCGTATATTCATAGCCCCACATTAAACGATCTCTTTATAGCCACCTGGAACCTTCAATCCAATAGTGAAATTACTGTAATTTTGACAGTGTTGCGGATCAGACAAAACCCCCTTCAAATGTGTCAAGGAGATAGCCTAGACCCTGACTCTTTCTTATTTAAAGGCAAGTGTAATGCTTTGTGTTTCAGATATAATTCAATTGGTCACACTACATGGCTTGAAGCAAAACACATTTTATTCTTAGTTCTCATTAAAATGCAAAAGAAAGAAGAATTGGAATAACTGGAAATACTGGAAAACTTAACAGAATAGATGATTTAACCACTAAACAGCAACTGTTCCAATATAGTAACATCCCCCATAAACACACCTTTGGCAAAGGCAAATTCAGTAAAAGAGGTTGTTTCACATGCAATTCTGGCAGCAGGAAGAGACTTCCAGCTTTTAGCTGCGACAGAGAAAGGAACACCAGCTTCAAAACCCTAGCAACTGCAGAAAGCTAAACTGAATCCTGGTTCTGTGGAAGCCTGATTCCATACATTCATACTCTGTCTATTGTTCCAACTTTAAAAAATCAAGGCCTCACAGGCTAATTACTTTGCTGACTTGGGACAGACCGCTAGGAACCCCTGTCTCAACCACACTTCATAAAAAAACAACCAGGGCAAAATCCATCTCTTAAAGCCCTAATATTGTCATAATAGGCTTTGGAAGCAGTGAAACAGCACTTATCCTTTTGTTAACAGTGAAATTGATTTTTTTCAACTTCAAGATGTAGCATTTTTCAAAAATGATAAAAGGCATGAGATTTAAATGACTTGATTGTTCCACAAGGTATTTCAGTTAAAGGGACACATTACCTCTTGCTAAGGGCACTTCACTTCTTCCAAAAGGACACTTTACCTCTCGAAAACCGTTATCTAGCTTCTCAACATAACTTTTTACTCAAATATTTAAAGCCTATGATTCACATTTTGAACATCCCAGTACTGAAAATTGGACCTCTTTATCATCTTTTGCATGTGCAATCATCTCTGTAAACCACAGATATGCAAGGTATAACAAGCCTCACTTCTTCCTCCAAATCCCAACAAAATTTGATTCATGTTTTGCAGTATCATTACAGCACTATTTTGGCTAAGACATGGAAATGTCCATCTTTATAAAATTTCAGACCCATGTTTCTGCGACAGTGACCAGGGGATAAATATTGACAAGGACATAAGGGATAACATCTCTGCCTTTCTTTGACATAGTTTCAAGAGATTATTTACATCCATTTGAAAGGACCAATAGAGCATAGATTTAGTATGAAAGTAAGATAATCTAATTGCTCGGAACTTGAAATAAAAATAGAAAATCTTGGAAATACTCAGCATAGTCCGAGAGATGAAAAGAGTTAATGTGTTTCAGCTTAAAGATCTTTGATCAAAATTGCCTCCTGTCTCAAAGGCAAGACATTACCATCTTAGCCATCAGTTGACCCTTGATGAAGATGTTTTTTACACATCGATTGGTTGCTTGATTTATTATTGTCACATGTACCGAGATACAGTGAAAAGTGTTGTTTTGCATGCTATATAGGCAGATTGTACCATACAAAATGCGTCAGGATAGCAAACAGAGTGCAGAATACAGCTGCAGAGAAGGTGCAGAGAGAGAGATCAGAATTAACATCTGGGAAGTCCGTTTAAATATCTGATAACAGCGGGGAAGAAGCTGTTCTTGAATCTATTCATGTGTGTATTCAAAGTTCTATATCTTCTGCCCGACTGAAGAGAGTGGAAGAGAGTATAACCAGGCTGGGAGGGGTCTTTAATTATGTTGGTTGCTTTCCCGAGGCAGTGGGAAATATCGACGGAGTCAATGGATGGACGACTGGTTTGCATGATAGACCGGGCTGTTGTTCATTACTCTCTGTAGTTTCTTGTGATCTTAAGAAGAGCAATTGCCAACCCATACTGTGACACATCCAACTAGGATGCTTTCTATGATGTATCTATAAAAGTTGGTAAGAATCTTTGTAGACATGCTGAATTTCCTCAGCGTCCTGAGGAAGTAGAGACGTTGTTGTGCTTTCTTGACCATTGCATTGAAGTGGTGGACCAGCACACTTGGGAGGTCAGGGCTACGAAGCCTCTGAGGAATTATTTTCTCTATGGAGCAATGTAGATATAATTTTATTTTGCAATAACAACCCAATAGTGTGTAATGTGCTAACAATTGCTAAGGATAAGAAAGGCAGCACTAACCATGCGCTGCTTCAAAGAATTGAGGAAAACAAAAATCACCTAAAGTAACAACTTTCAAAACGAGAATACGTTTGGAAACAAAACATTCCAATTTTGTCATTAAGTAAGATTTATGCTACATCATACGTCATTTCTGCCCCTTTTAAGTGAATAATGCTGATGGCCATTGTCAAGAACTGGGGAACAAACAATTACACATTGAAGTGGCAAGCATTGTATTTGAAACCTTGAAAGATCCTTTTACAGAGCATTCCTTTTTTTATTCCTCAAGATATGGCTGCATTCTGGGCTTTTTTCTGTATTCCATTCACATCATTAGAGACTCACATCCACCTACCCATTCTCTTTCAAGTTGCTTTTTTGACATTGGGTGGCAAACTGAATTGATGGAATGATTTTCACTGTTTAAAACCAAGTCATCACTGAAGGCCACAGTGACAATGGAGCATTTCAAAGAAGTTGCCAGAATCTTAGCAATGACAGTTTACTGGCCCATCAGAGTGTGCTTAAAGTGCGTGTGATACACAGAAAAACCTCACTTCTACAATCCATTTCTTACATGCGTTCTTGTATAATGCTGAACTTGAAATTGAAAAGATGTGTTTTTTTTTGTTAAACTGTTTGGAAGTTAGAATAAAGTTCTTGATCCTGAGTCAACTTTTACGCGAGCTTCATTTTGGAAAATATTTGGGAGATGTGGAAGCATAATTACTGGATGAGTTCTGTATGGAGCACAAGCACCCTCAATTCAGGTTTCCTCTCCTTACGATTATGATTCAGAGCTTCAGTGGCATCTCCTGAGACACAAACTCATTGTGAAATAGTGAAATGAAGCAATGCTGTCTGACCAACTGAGCATTTACACTCTGTACTCTTCATCTCAGTGCAACCTGCTTCTTATTGGCATACATCCAAACTCGCACAGTTTATTACAAAATCTGTCCTTCCTTCCAGACCAGTGATCCTTGAGGATCTTCCAAGGTTGATCCAAGTTGCATGGCTGAGGCCATGCGAGAGAACAGATTGCATCCCTCAGCTCACCACTCGCTCAATGTCACACAAACAGATCGGCTCCCATATGCAAGGCATCATAAGCACGATCAAGAGCAATGTAGTTTAAGAAGCAAGATTTATCTTCTTTCTGGTTTTGTGTGGTTTACAGACTTCTTAGAAGATGACAGGGATGATTTTATAACGTAAGTTGAAATGTTTTAAATAAGCACGTCTAGAATCCCTATAGTGCAGAAAGCAGCCAGATCAAGTCTGCACTGAACCTCTGAAAAGCACCCCACCCAGACATGACTTATCACTGTAAACCTGCATTTCCCATGGCTAATCTACTTAGCCTGCTGCATCTCTAGACATTATGGAGCAATTCAGCATAGCCAAACCACCTAACCTAACCAAAGCATCTTTGGACTGTGGGAGGAACCTAGGGCATCTAGTGGAAACCCACACAGACACAGGGAGAGCATGCAAACTCTACACAGGCTGTCACCCAAGGCTGGGATTGAACCTAGGTCCCTGGTGCTGCAAGGCAGTAGTGCTAACCAATGAGCCACCAACAGCTGTGTTCCTTTGGAGTATTTCTGTTTATATCATGAAACTCTTTATACTCTTGTTTATGGCATAAATAATTAATTTACTGACGGTAATTAATTTTACAAAGCAATGTTCATAAATATGTTACATTTACTAGTAAAAAAGCAGCAAAATGTGCATTATTTCCATAAGATCCTGTTAATTTTGATGTGTTTTTCAATGAGGGCAAGCCAGAATGATAACTGATAGGCAGTTCATGGAATCTTTTAATTCACCTAAATGGCCCACAGACGAAAAGGCTTGACAAGCCATTTTCTAATTACTCCGATGAGAATATTTTCTCTTTTTATTCTCTACCATGGTCACCTGTGGTCATTTCGCCTAAAGAAGAATGACAGGAATGAGCCAGGGTCTTAGTTCAAGCAATTTTCAAAGGGCAGTGAAAGATTAACCATGCTGGCACAGGACTGGAGTTACATAGTCCTATCTGAGCTCTGGGCCATGACTTCTATTTGATGGGTCCACACCTCTGGGCAAAGTCCTGCAGCAACAAAAACAGAAGTTGCTGGAAAAGCTCAGCAGGTCTGGCAGCATCTGCGAGGAATAATCAAAGTTAATGTTTCAGGTCTGGTGGCCCTTCCTCAGAACTGGTCCTGCAGCAGTTTTACGAGGTCTTGGCAGTGAAACTCTCACGTCCTTAGCATACACATTCGGTGCAGTGCAAGAAATGCAGGCTAATAATGAATCAGTTTAGGCATATTACAAACGTATCTTTCACGGTCCACATGTCTTGACTTGGGACTTGTACCAAGATCTTCTGGCCTCGAGGTAGAAATGGAGGCACCATGATAGAAGATCTCCTGTAGACTTAGGATGTGCAGTTTTTACACCAATTTGACAGCTCCATATTTATTTTTGATAAGACCAATGTCTTATTTACAGTTGTTTTTTTTTAAATTACCAATATGCCATGATGGATTGAGATACGCATTTTCCTGGATTATTAGTGCAGGCCTCTGGATTACTAAATCAGTCACATTACCTTCTGCTACTATATCAGTACCAGCTTAATGTGGCATCAAAAACTCCAATCTCTGGGAATGGAAGGTTTGAGTTATAAAAATCGACTGGGAAGCCTGGGACTTTTTCCACTGGACTGTAGGAGGTTGAGGGGTGACCTTATGGAGGTTTATAAAATCATAAGGGGCATAGATATGGTAAATAGCAAAGGTCTTTTCCCTAAGGTAGGGGAATTCAAAACTCCGGGGCATATTTTGAAGGTGAGAGGAGAAAGATTTAAAAAGGTTATGAAGGGCAACTTTTTTTGCACAGAGAGCAGCTAGTGTGTAGAATCAACTTCCAGGAGAAGTGGTGGAAGTAGGTACAGCTACAACGTTTAAAAGACATTTGGTCAAGTAGATGAATAGGAAAGGTTTGGAGGGACATGGGCCAAATGCAGGCAGCTAGGACGAATTTGGTTTGGCAAAATGGTTAGCGTGGACAAGTTGGACCTAAGGGTCTGTTTCCATTCTCTATGATTCTATAACTCTATGACCAAGTTTCTCTGGGCTGCTACTTTCCAATATGAGGCAGAGTCTGAGTGTATTTCAACAACATCTGGTCGTCATCACAAGTTCTGATAGTTCCCAACCTGACAGATTGCAACTGCACTGAATGTTAGCAAACACTAAATGGAAAAGATATTTCTCCATTCTATTGTGGTTACCTTTTTGATTCTTCTTTTGTCCCTGTCGATACCTCAATATCCTCCCAACAATTTGGGTGTGCATGAGGAGATAAGTGAATACCACACATCTGTGACTCCTCCCTCAGTATCATTATGACACCTAGCTCTGCCTCAAGGTCATTGCAATCCTTTAGATACGATTCTTGTTTGGGCTGTTGCTTGGAATTCTTCCACCCTGACTGTATCTTTATCACGGCAGCTGTGGATAAATGCCCAGTTGGTGTCTTTTGCATCATTCCTCCCCTTAGTACATCTTGCCTGACAGCGTGATGCCCGGAGCCCGGAGTGAGAGTTGAGCGCGGATGAGGGCCAGTGATTCTGTTCTGTCAAGATTTATATCCGGTGATGTTTATTAGCTCAGCCTTTGCTCAATCTTTAGCTCCTAGCTAAATGCCTGGCCAAAGTTCGTTTGGCTAATTAAAAAGTTGTCAGTTCCTAATTAAGGTTATGTTCCGAATTTGTAAAAGGTAAAGTCAACAAAGTCTGGCTGGACCATTGAGCTGCCCTCTCATTAGAGAGAGATGACTGGTTTAACCTGAGGGTCACTCTACATCAGGCATGGGGACAGGTTGAGAAGGACAGTCCTTCATTCGATCCTCAGCTGATGCAGGAATTGAAGCCATGCTCTTGGTGTCACTCTGCGGCACGAGTCAGCCAATTGAACTGACCAATCCCCATAGACAACGCTTCCATTTATTGAAATAAAGAGCACCAGTGAGTGATAATACAATAGATATTTTCTAATCTGCCTGCTTAAAAATGTTATTCCAAACCTCTTGAGTAGCTGGGACTGGAATCCAAGAGTCCTAATTCAGAGGTAGGGACATTACCATTGTGCTGCAGGAACCCAGTGTTATTATCTCACTACCCCACTGAATTCGAAGATGAGTCCATGTGTATGTTCGTCAATCATTTTCAAACATGTAATTTCTCCTTACGTAAACATCAATAGAAGAAGGGATTGGAGATAGTTCAAGTTACATAAATGACACCACGTTCCACTGGAGAGATTTTGGTATTTCATGATCTTTGATGAAGGCTTGCTTTCTTAATGATAATGAGTGCTCCGTTGTCACAGCAGCTCCTTTGTGATAAAGTAAATCTGTGCTCCAGCAAGCAGTAAGTCTTTCAGTGAAGACAGCACATTTGTTCTATTTTAATGGAGGCACTTATCTTCATGTTGAAAATGCCTTCAAAAGATGTTCCCCATGAATGTACATCAAGAGAATTCAGTTTTTTACCTCACCACATCCAAATGGCATCATAATTATTTTTTAATTAATCACTTGTTCCCAGAAAGGACAGGGGTGCCATGGAAACAGATTACTCTCTGGTTGAGAGCATGTATGCTGATTCCTCTCAGGCTAACACTAAGATAAGTAAAATGGTCTTTTCATTAGAACAAAGAAAATTGCACAGTGACTTGACAGTGCGATTTTAAATTATATGGGATTTTGATGAGGTAAAATCTATTTCTACTGATTGTAAGTTGGTAGCTTGAGACACATTTACAACATCATCGTTACCAAAGTAAAGCTATGGGTTAGAGACCGTTTACTGTACAGAAGGTTGATTGGATTGAAATGGCCTCCCGGAAACTGTAACAGAAGAGAACCCATCTAAAAAAGAGGCAGCACAGATGTTTGACCAAGGGAACTTTAAATGGCTTCAAGAAAAAAGTCGTAGTGAGGAAAAGAATTGATCTTTCAGTGGACTGACATAGACAGGGGCTGAAGGGTCTGTTTTAGTGTTGTAAGATTCTAAATGAGAGATTGTCTTTGCTCAGTAACTGAGTACACTTTTGAAGGAGCAACAGAAAACTGGGGAGAGGGGAAGTGGAGAAATGATAAGGTTAGTCAATGTACACCCCCCTTAAGGAAGTTGCCTGAAACTCCTCCTTTCCTCTGTTTTGCAAAAATCTTTAAAATGGCAGAATTTTGTAAGAGGGTTCTACACGGATAGGGAGTTGAAACTTTAGGGACAGCTATTGACCTAGCTAAATGGCCCAGTCAGATTGAGACCGAGGGAGGTACATAGTCTTGGTCATCTCTCCCTCACCCTCCCTTATAAATTGTTTCTTCTGCTGGCGCTGAACCTATGACTGTGGGGCTTATGAGAGCTGTAGCATTGGATGGAGCCTTTGCAGCATAGCATGGTATTTTTGGGTCAATGTTCCTTATCATGAGGCTAGGCCAAGCCAGCAAAGAACTAAAGGTCTCTTTCAGTCTGGAATATCCTAGAGCAGAGGAAAACAGCATGATTTTAGGGATGGTCAAAAGTCTGCTACTCGAGTTTCTACTCAGGATTGGAGAGCTCCCAAAACTCCTCATTTTGCCTCATTTCCATTTTCTTCCATACATCCTCAATGCTTGATGTGGGAGCTGCTTCCAGAAGACAGAAGTGATGGCATAGTGCCAATGTTCCTAGGCTCATGATCTGGAGCTCCCTGATGTTCTGGAGATACACACTCAAAGCCTGTTGTGAGATTTGGTTTCAATAAAATCCGGAGTATTAGGGTGTCCACTGTAGTAAAAACCCTCCAAATTCATTCATGTCCTTTAGGGAAGGAAACCTGCCATTCTTACTGCTGGGCCTTGAAAGCCACTCAGTTGATGGGCAACTAGTTCTGGCCTTGCTAGATATGTCCTCATTCCATCCAAGAATAACAAAATTGTGTCGGAGAAGGAACATGTATGTCCATTTTGTTTTCTATCTCTCTTTATTTGGCTCTGAATAATGATGCTGCTTCATGGTGACATGGGTTGTGATATTTCTGATGTTATTCTGTTTTTAATATTTTTAGTTATGCATAGTAATTGTGCCCTGCAGCAAATTTCCATTAGGATAATCAAAATGTGTGTGCCTGAATATTTTTATACTCACTGTGCTTCAATGTTCTGAAGTATCGACACTCACAACCAGAAAACTTTCCCTTTTTTGATTCCATCGTGGGAACTTCTAATATGGAAATATGAAGCACTTTGTTGTACTTGGCATGTAAAATATTTAAGTATTACTCATTTATCATGCTTGGAATCACTGCTCAGTAATTTTCAAGGTCCTGAATTACGGTCTTTGCAGAGAAAATTTGAGATAGTGTTGTTTGTCAGTAATTTGTCTATTAGCCAAACCTTGAAATGCCAGTGATTTTCTTTCAAGTAATCATTATTACTTTAAACTATTCAAAGCAACTGTCTTTTCTTTCAAAGCAAACATTTTATCCTTGGTCCATTGAGTTGGACTTGATCATACGTTGGGATTCAGGATGAGGCAGAACCGAAAAGTTAATTTGGATTGCCAGTCCAGCAGATTTCACATCCCCCTCATAGATAATGTAAATAATAACTACACTTGACATAAAATGATCTTTTCCAGCCTTGTCAGAAGTGTATGATTGTACATTAGGGGAGGGACAGTAACTGGATTCTTAATTGAGAGTCATTTCTTATTGAACAGATCCTTGCTTTTATTCATTTGGAGTGAAGGTACTAAACAGATATGGGTTTGGATTTTCCTGCACCATTTCAACTTAAATCAGTCACAATCTGACAGACACACTGTCGATAATGACCACGATAGGGAATCTAACCGGCGAATGGTAATGATGAGATAGATTTTCCTCGCTTCTGTTCCATTAATCACTGGCTATCCTCTTGCAATCCATTGCAACAAAATAGTAATAGGGAGGAAGGATAAAAATTCCCATTTGACATTCTTACACTACCTTTCCTTCATTCCATCCCCAGTTACTATTGCTTTCAGGGACTGCCTGCTGACAGTGGCTGATGGACCTGACATAACAGAGGCAATGGACCTACAGATGGGTTGGAATGAGAGGTATAAGAATAATAAGGGTTTACAGTGACCTGGGCCAAATGCTGGCAAATGGAACTTGATTATTTTAAGATACCTGGTCGGCATGGACTAGTTATATCAAAGGTTCTGTTTCTGTGTTGTACAACTCTATGATGCTCTGAGAGAATCCAGAGGTAGGAGCTTTCTCATCCTCTGACTGTGTCTCAGCAGTGGACCTGTGCTTTAGAACAAAGTACAAAGAACAAAGAAAATTACAGTGCAGGAACAGGCCTTTTAGGCCTCCAAGCCTGCACCGACATGCTGCCTGGCACAACTAAAACTCCTTACCCTTCCGGGGACCATATGCCTCTATTCCCATCCTATTCATATATTTGTCAAGAAGCCCTTTAAAAGTCACTATAGTGTCTGCTTCCACTACCTCCCCCGGCAGTGAGTTCCAGGCACCCACCACCCTCTGTGTAAAAACAACTTGCCTTTGGTCAAGGACAACTTAATTCTTTGTGTATTTCAGTCTTTGTGGTCTTTTAAGTACGGGTTTAAAGTCTTCTAGTGCCGCAATGGTAATGCTACACTATCAATTGTTTTGTGCATTGCCCTATTGATGGCATGGTGCCCACAACTGGCCATGAAAACTGGGCCAATTCCACAAGATTGGCAAGCGGTAGGGGTGGTTTCATGTACCAACATCCCACCAAAAAAGGGAAAATTCCACCCACTATGGGCATAGCAAATTAACTGACCAGTAGCTCAGATTTGAGTGGCATGAGATCTTTGTCAGGACTTGGGTGCCACAAGCCTTCTCCTTGGGCAGTTAATGTTCTGTGGAGCTAAGAATTCATTCATCTTAGAACATCATGGAATCAGTGGGAGCCAATAAATCCTTTCAGTTGTGTACATTGTGGGGACTCCCTGGACACTGTATTAACATGCAATTCCTTTCAGTTATGGCTGTATACCACCTGGATATTCTCTTGATGAACACCATAGGTCGATGCATGTATGCTTCATGGGTCTTGTGGATGATGATGGTTCTTATTTCAGCAATGCCATTCTTTTATCACTTTTTCCCAATGCTCACTGAGCTAAATTTCAAATAGATCAGCAACAGGGACAAACACTCTTCAGGCACCATTGTGTGGAGCACGGAGTGCAAACACGTGTCAGGAAGTTTCTCTGGTCAGTATTTCAGTAATCTTGACTGCTCATAAAAAGAAATGGGCTGCCAGTCAAATGTGAATGTAAAAAGATGAAATAGAGAATGAGTGACAAACTCTAGCTTCTACCTGAGTTTCCTTTCCATCAACATGTGGGCAAGTGGGCCGAGGAGTGGCAGATGGAGTTTAATTTAGATAAATGTGAGGAGCTGCATTTTGTAAAGGCAAATCAGGGGAGGACCTCTACACTTAATGGTAAGGTTATGGAGAGTGTTGCTAAGCAAAGAGACCTTGGAGTGCAGGTTCATAGTTCCTCGAAAGTGGAGTTGCAGGCAGACAGGATAGTGAAGAAAGCATTTGGCACGTTTACATTTATTGATCAGTACATTGAATATAGGGAGGTCATGTTATAGCTGTAGAGGACATTGGTTAGGCCACTTTTGGAATACTGTGTTCAATTCTTGTCTCCCTGCTATAGGAAGGGTGTTGTGAAAACTTGAAAGGGAAGGGTTCAGAAAAGATTTACAAGGATGTTGCCAGGGTTAGAGGGTTTGAATTATTTTTCCTGGACTGACAGAGGCTGAGGGGTGACCTTATAGATGTTTATAAAATCATGAGGGGCAAGGATAGGGTGAATAGCTAAGGTATTTTCCCTGTGGTGGGCGAGTCCAAAACTAGAGGGTTTAAAGTGAGAGGGGAAAGATTTAAAAGAGACCTAAGAGACAGCGTTTTCATGCAGAGGGTGGTGAGTGTATGGAATGAGCTGCCAGAGGAAGTTGTGGAGGCTGGTACAATTACAACATTTAAAAGGCATCTGCATGGGTTTAGAGGGATATGGGCCAAATGCTGGCAAATGAGACTATGTTTATTTAGGATTTCTGGTCATCATGGACGAGTTGTACTGAAGGGTCTGTTTCCGTGTTGTACAACTTTATGATCCTATAACAAAATTAATGTTGGTCGTGATGGGAGTCTTTGCTCTGTGATGCACATTTGAGGACAAACTGGAAGGATCAGTGTGGAGCTGGAGGAAAATAGCAGGCCCGACTGAAACGTCAACTTTCCTGCTGCTATGATGCTGCCTGGCCTGCTGTGTTCCTCCAGTTCCACACCGTAGTATCTCTGACTCCAGCATCTACAGTCCTTACTACCTCTGAAAGGATCCATGGCCACTTTCCCTGTCCATTATTTTTTGTGAGTTCTTAAAATCAAGCAGAAGGGAAATATTACTGTAGATTCCATTTTGTGCCGTTGTTCAAGACGAATTTCACTGCTAAGAAGTTTATCTCCAGGTAGTGACTGAAGGTAAAGTTTGTCTCAAGATGGTGATGGGAGGAAACCAGGGCCAAAAGGAGTCTTTACGTCCATCAGCACAATTTCTGTGCATGTTTCAGCTATAATTTACAATGGAATTTCCGCCCTACAATGACCCTGAGAGGACAAATCATTCTTTAAAATACCCATGATTTACAGTTCCACCCAGTCCCTTTACTGAACACTCCTTACCCTTGATTTCAGCCAATTTAACTACATCCAAGGGGCATTTAATGTGTTCATGAATCATTACTGCAGAACATAAATGAGTGGTGCCATGGAAACAGAGTACTCTCCGGTCAAGAGTATTTGTCCCACGTACACTTTTGGTCACAAAGAGTGCTTTTTATCACAATGCAAACCCATCCTCCCTTATGTTTGAGTGCCTGGTCTCAAAGCGCTGATGCATTAACTCAACCTCAGCGTTCTTTATCTCTCATCGATGTCTTTACAGCACCCAGATTATCAGACCTCATTCTTTGGTTCCTGTGCTGATTATGTGACAGAATTTCTGCCCGTCCTCTTGGCAGCTCAACACTCTGAGAAAAAGTACTGGATTATTAGTAAAAGTGCGGTGTGAGGTACCAGGGGAGATGATATTACATCTTGTATTAGAACATTTTTCAAAAAAGGCCCCATGTCTTGCTATTCGGTATTCATTATTATTAATGTAATCACATACGTTGATATTATGCTCCAAAGATATCAACTGTATCTGTTGGGATACAACACTTTTGTACACATTTAGCTGACTGAGAGCATCTCAAATGGGTCAAAGTTTCATCAAACATTCAGAAGCTGGTATTTCAAATTCCAGGAGGCCAGAAGAACATAGCAAGCCAGGCAGCATCTGGTGGAAAGGAGCAGTCAACATTTCAGGTATTACCCTTCTTCAGGACTGGATGTGGGGGTAGGGGGAGCTGCAGATAAAGGGAGTGGAAGGGGTGGAGGAGGAATGGCAGTGATAGGTGGATGCTGGTGGTAGGTATGACCTGGTTGGTCGATGAGAGGGATGAATCCAGTTGGTGGCTGGAAGGGAGGGTCAGAAGTTGGAATGGAAGGGAGGAGGTGGGGCTGGAAGGGGAGATGGGGGATGGATGGCAATGTTATTTGAAATTGGAAAACTCGATGTTGAGTCCTCCAGGCTGCAGGGTGCCTGGGCAGAAGACAAGGTGTTGTTCTTCAAATTTGCATCTCACTGCGACACTGGTGGAGGCAGAGGACGGATATGTTGGAGGGGGAGTAGGGCAGGGAGTTGAAATGGGCAGTGACCGGGAGGTTAGGTTGGCCGTTATGGGCCAGACGAAGATGCTTGGCAAAATGGGTACCTCGTCTACATTTGGTCTCACCAATGTAGAGGAAACCACATTGGGAGCGCTGGACGCAATAGACTAGGTTGGAGGAGATGCAGATGAAGCTCTGTCTCACTTGGAAGGACTGTTCAGGGCCCGGAATAGAGGTGAGGGAGGTGCTATGTGGGTAGGTGCTACATCATTTCCGGTTACAGGGGAAGGTACCGGGCGGGTTGGAGTGGATGGTGGGGAGCATAGGGCGAACTAAGAAGTTGCGAAGGGAATGGTCCATGTGGAAGGCAGGCAGGGGTGAGGAGTGGAAGATGTTCTGGGTTTGGGCTCTAATTGAGTTGGTGGAAGTGTTTTAGGATGATATGTTGGATGTGGAGGCAGGCGGGGTAAAAAGTGAGGACAAGGGAGACCCTATCTTTATTATGTTTGTAGGGGGTGTGATGGTTCAGACCTGTGAAGCGGGGAATGGAGGAGGCACGGTGGAGGGCTGTCTAGATGACAGAGAGGAAGGGGAGAAGGGTGTTGTTTGAAAAAGGCGGACATCCGGGATGCTTGGGAGTGGAACGTCTCCTCGTCAGAGCAGAAACGACAGAGATGGAGGAATTGGGAAAACGGGATGTAGTTTTTGCAGGATATAGGACAGGAGAAAGTGTAGTCTAGGCAGCTATGGGAGTCTGTGGGTTTATAGTAAATGTCGGTACGTAAGCTGTTCCAGTTCTTCCAGCCTTTGCAGGTTTTTTTTGGCTCATTTCAAATTCCACTTTAGAGATTCTTAGAATCACTGAATCCCTGCAGTGTAGAAGCAGACTATTCAGCCCATTGATTCTACACCAACCCTCTGAAGAGCAGCCCACCCCTCCCTATAACCCTGTACTTCCCATGGCCAATCCACATATCCCTAGACGCTATGGGCAATCCACCTAACCTGCACATCTTTTGACGGTGGGAGGAAACTGGAGCACCCAAAGGAAACCCACGCAGACACAGGGAGAATGTGTAAACTCCATACGGTCAACAGAGAATGGAATTGAACCCAGATCCCTGGTGCTGAAGAGCAGCAATGCTAACCACTGAACCACCATGCTGGCCAGTTGCAGTGCACAATCCCGGCTTTTCTTTAGCTCCATTGCAATACTGAAAGAGTCAGTGCTACACTGTCAGAAGTATCCTCTTTCATAGGACAGAATATTCCTATGAGGCATCTTCTGTCCTCTCAGGTACAAATCAAAGATTCAGTGAAGAACGGGCAGTTCTCCTGTAGAAATAGAAATTGCTGGAGAAACTCAGCAGGTTTGGCAGAATCTGTGGAGACAAAGCAGAGTTAATGTTTTGAATCTGGTGAGTCTTCATCAGAACTGTTAGTGACAAGGAAAAAGTGGTACTTATGCTAAAGCCAAATTGGAGAAATTGGTAGGATTGGAGGTGAAAGGGGAGAGGTGAGCAGATAGGTGGAGACAGAACTCAGAGAGAGAGAGATATGAAAGGGGGAGATAAGCAAGGAGATCAGACATAGCTGGCCAGGACAGAAGAAAAGCTGAATAAGCGATAATAAGAGCTAAGTGTGCGAAATAGTTTAGCTGTTCTGAATGCAACCCATATAATGTGATAATGGGAATAGGAATAGGTGAGAATGGGTGGCTGCGCTAAAAACAACCATCATTACAGTTGAGGGGGGATAAAAAAAGAACATGAAGGATGGAATCAGGCTCTACAGTTATTGAACTCAATGTCAAGTCCAAGAGGCTGCAGGTTCCCAAGTGGAAAATGAGATGTATTCCGAGCTTGCGCTGAAGTTTGCTAGAACACTGTGTTTCATCTCCCCACTGTAGAGGTAGCCACATTGTGAACAGTGTCCAAATTGTGTTTACAATGTGCTGTCTTCTACATTTTGCAGATAAATCGCAGACTTGGTGACCGTTTGGCAGAACATCTAGTCTCTGTCTGCAAAAAAGGCCGCCAGCTTCCAGTTGCCTGCTGCTTCAACACACCCCAGCATGTTCTCACGCCAACTTTTCTATCTCGTTCCTGCTGCAGTGTTCCAGTGAGCCTTATCGCAAGCTCGAAGAACAACATCTCATTTTCCACTTGGGGACCTTGCAACATCCAGGGGTCAACATTGAGTTCAATGACTTTAGAGTCTGGTTCCATCTTTCCATATTTTTTACCCAGCCCACACCCAGCCCTGTTATGACAAGGATTGCTTTTAACACAGTCACCTATTATTTGTCCTCTTAGTCCCATTATCACATTATATGGGTTACTTTTAGTATAACCACCAATTTTCTCGCTCTTAGCTCTTATTATTATTTTTTCAGCTTTTCTTCTGTCTCAGCCTGCCATCCATGATGTCCTTGTTTACCTATCTTCCACATCTCTCTCCCACTCAGCTCCATCTCCACCCAACCTCTTACTTCACCCCTGCCACCACATATCCCCGACTTCACTATTTCTCAGCATAAATACCACATTTTCTTGTCTGCGAACAGTTCTGATGAAGAATCACTGGCCTCAAAATGTTAACTCTGATTTCCTCCCACAGATGCTGCCAGACCTGCTGAGTTTCTCCAGCAATTTTGTGTTTTTTGTTTCAGATCTCCAGCATTCGCATTTCTTTGTTTTGTTATATATTTGTTGTATTTAAGGGATTTCTCCCAACATCCCACTCAATATTTATCCTTCAACAGCATCGGGTAAGATTACCTGGCCAATATGTCATCACTGTCTGTGGGATGTCGCTGGCGATGAATTTGGAGACATGTTTCATGTTACAATGCTGGGTATACTTCCAAAGTACTTTGGAACATTTTGTTACAGAGCAAAGGAGCAACAAGAAGGCATGTCCATCCTTTCATCTAAGAACTGTGTAGAAATTTTTAGAAAAGGGTAACGTGGGCATCTTGTCAAAATTGTCCTGGTGCTTTGTAAACAATCCTCATATTTTGTACAGCACTCTCTTTGCACTTAACAATAAACTATTTATGGGCTCAAATTAGCATTGAGTTGATGTACCATGGAGTGTCTGCCTGCTGCCTGGTGGACATTGATCCAGGCAGCCTGTGCTTCTTGGAGCTACAGTCACATTATAATGTGAAGGAGAGCTTTGATCACGAGTTCAAATCTCTGAAGTGGAGTTTGAATCTGTGTCTCCTGACTGATTAAATTTCACTCATGTATAATGCATAGATATCATTAGGGTCAAATCATTAGTGAGTGAGCTCTATTGGTGGGGACCAAGGATAATGCCGGGACCAAAAGCAGGAGATGGGGATTCTGCTGTGGGAGACTTGGTTCAGAACTTCATCAGGGAATACTGCATAAGGTGGCTGACAGCTGTACACAAGTGAACGTATGGTGCATTGAAGAGCCTGCATTCCATCTCAAGGATTCCACCAAAGTCTCAGCACTGTTGTGGAAACTCTGATTCTGCTGTCAACATGGTTGTAGATTCCAGCGTTTCTGGGAACCTTGCCAGGCATCTTAAGGTGAGCTTAAGCAGACTAGGATCACTGAGGTGCCACGTTAAGGCAATAGGATTGGCTTAGGGAGCATCAAGCTGCTATACTGTCTGAGCTGCCAGCATTTGTTCCAACCCCTACCAGTCTGCCAGTTCCCTTTCTGTTTCTTGTCAGGCAGTCAGACCAAGCGACCTACACCCATGTCAAGATGGTTCAGTCTGAATCTGTGCCTCCTCGTCACAGAATAACTCAAGGACCTCTCCAAGCAGCCAGCTGCAGTGTCCACCGCTGAAAGTCTGCCAGCAATGCTGCCATCATTGGGTTAGCATTCCTGAGGTCATACAAGCCATCAGATGGGAAGCAGAGCAGAAGGGAAGGAAAGATGTGTGTGGTGTTGGGGTGCTGTGATTTAAACAGCCCCTTTTTCTGTCCAGGGTGTATGCAAAAATCTAATTGAAGTGCAGTGTCAATCTCAAATCCCCATCCACCAACAGTCTCACATTCCTTACTTACCATCTGTCACTGGCCATCACCTCATCCCTTTGGCTACAGTGCTAAAGACAAACAGAATGTTCATTCCAAAACAGATTTATAAATGGAATTATGCCCCGCAGCTACAGATTTAGGCTAATCTTGTGCATTCCTTCTTTGCCTGCCTTCCATGGGAAAATGTGAAGTTGTTCATTTTGCAAGGAATAACAAAAGAACAGAATATTATTTAAACAGAGAAAAACTGCAGAAAGCTGCCACACAAATTGACTTGGGGTTACTTAAACATGAAACACAGAAAGCCAGCACACAGGAGCAGCAGGTAAGCAGGAGGGCGAATGGAGTGTTGGCTCTTATTTCAAGAGGGTTGGAGTATAAGAGTAGGGAAGTCTTACAGCAACTGTACAAGGTGCTGGTGAGATCATATCCGGAGTACTGTGATCAGTTTTGGTTCCATCATTTGAGGAAGGATATTATTTTGTTAGAGGTAATTCAGAGAATGTTCACTAGGATGATCCCTGGTATGGAGGAATTGTCTTATGAGCAAAGGCTAAGGTACATTGGGACTCTACTCACTACAATTTAGAAGAATGAGAGGTGATCATATTGAAATGCGAAGGATTCTTAAGGGACTTGACAGGGTAAATGTTGAAACAATCATTCCCCTCATGAGAGAGCCTAGGACCAGAGGGCCCAGTCTCAGAATAAACAAGTGCCAATTTAAGACTGAGATGCGGAGGAATTTCTTCTTATAGAAGGTTGTGAGAGTGTGGAACCTCTTGTCACAGAGAGCTGCGGAGGCAGAATCCTCGTGAATATTTAAGGCTGAGATAGTTTCTTGATCAGTAGGGAAATCGAGGGATACGGGGTAAAAGCAGGAAAATGGAAGTGAGGAATGTCGATCAGCCATGATCTTACTGAATAGTGAAGTGGGCTTGCAGGCCAAATGGCCTACTCCTTTTCCTATTTCTTATGGTTTTATGGGCCCGAAGATCCTGGCTAGGTACAGCCTCCTATTGAGAGCCATTCTCCCTCTCCCACCTCCCTCTTCCACAGCAGTTTCCCATTCCCCAGCATTATTTGATTCTAAGATGTTCACACTGGGGGATGAATACATAAACCTTGAAGTCAACTAAAAGCCTTCAACATCTTCGATTTTGCTCCCTGATACACTTTTGATTCCTGAGGTCGTTATGGAGAGCCCAGAAATAATGTGCAGGAGGGATATGAGCCAAAGGTAGGAAAACAGAGTCAGGAAACAGATCAGCCATGATGTCATTGAATGGTGGAACAGGCTGAGTGCCTACTCCTGTCTAAAAGAAATAAACCAGTGAGTAACCTGAGGGTCATTGATGTTTCCTTAAATAACTTCCGACGTTGCTTAGGGAGTGATGGGCTATGGGCAATGGTGTGTCCTTATGCTCCTTAATGTGTGAGGTTGGGAGTCATCACCTGGAGTGTAGAGCTCCAAAATGGTGCCAATTGCCTTAATTTACCGATTACAGTGATAATCTACCTCCTCTATGTACACTGGCCAAATGATTGTTGTAGTATGTTAGCCACATTACCGAGCTGGCACCTTCCCCACTTTATATTGGATTTGTGTGCACAAGCTGTAGGTGCCATTTTAGAATACAGAACCTGCTAAAAAGAACCATACTGAGGAGACCAATTTCCCCACTAAGCTATCTGGTTAAAACACCATTTTCAGCTGACTCCATTTAACCTTACCAACCACGGAATAATAAATAGCTTAATAATGCTTTCCAGTAATTTTGTGAAATGTTTAATTTCTATAATAAATTTAATGATGGTGGCTATTACATTTTAAGGTTGAAAATGTACCTTTCATGATATGGGCTTTAATGATAAATCTGCATTTATTACCAGTATCTAATTGCTCTTGTAAAGTAGGTGTTGAGCCTTCTGTCTTATTTTTCACTTACTCATGGAATGTTGGCATCACTGGCAAAGGGCAATATTAGTTGTCCATGCCTAGTTGCTCTTAGGAAGAGGGTGGTGAATTGCGTTTTTGAACTGTTGCATTATATACGGGAACAAAAAAAAAGTTGCTGGAAAAGCTCAGGAGGTCTTGCAGCATCTGTGAAGAAAAAGTCAGAGTTAACGTTTTGGGTCCAGTGACTCTTCCAGACCCAAAACGTTAACTCTGATTTTCCCTTCACAGGTCTGCCGTGCTTTTCCAGCAACTTCTGTTTTTGTTCCTGATTTACAGCATCCACAGTTCTTTCGGTTTTTATGTTGCATCATACATGTTTGGCAGTGTGTCCCTCAGTGTGTCATTAAGTGGAGAGTTTTTTGATGTAGCAATGACGAAGGAATGGTAAAGAATGTTTAAGTGAAGATTAAATGTAACTCAGAGTGCTGTTCATTTGCTTTGTTGACCTTGTCCTGCGAGGTGGTGCATGTGATTTTGGTACATTTTGTTGAAAGAGTTTCAAAAGTTCCTGCAGTGTGACTTGTGGGTGGTACACACTGCAACCACTGTGCACTGGTGGCGGAGGGATTGAATGTCTAAGGCAATGAACTGGGTGTCAATCAAATGGATTGTTTTTATTCTGTACGATATTGAGCTTCTTCAATGTTAGAGCTGCACTCATCCAGGAAGGTGGAGTTAACTCCACTACATTCTTGGCCTGTTCTTTGTAAGTGAAGGAATAGTTCTGGGGAGTCAAGAGATGAGTTACTTGCTGCAGGATACGCCATCTCTGATTTGCTTTTGTAACCATTTGGACTGAATCGGTTAAGTTTCTGGTTAATGATAATGACTTGGATGCTGATTGTGGAGAAATCAGATATGGTAATGCTATTGAAAGTGAAAGGGCCTCAGACTCTTTTTTGGTGGAGATGGTCATTGCTTGGCACCTGTGTGTTGCAAATATTACTTGCCACTTATCAGCCCATGCAAGGATATTGTTCAAAGCTTGTTGCTTATGGCCATGGACTTGTTCAGTATCTGAGGACCTATTAGAACTCTGTGCACACATCAGCAAACATCCCCACTTCTGATGAAATGATTGAGGGAAGATCTCAACGAACTCGGGCAATGATATCCTGGAGTTGAGATAATTGGTCTCACTACAACTATCTTCCTTGGTTCCAGGTCTGACTCCAGCTATTGAAACACATTCCCCTTGTGTTGATTCTAATTTTACTGGAGCTTCTTTATACCATACTTTGTTGAATGTGGACCACACAGGAAGTTACTCGCACTTCACGTTTGAAACTCAGCTATGGTTAAAACAGAAAACTTTGGAAATATTCAGCAGGTTTGGTTGCATCTGTGCAGAGAGAAAGAAATGAACATGTTGGATTTTATGCTTCCGTCCCCTTGTTTTCAGCAGGTGAGAAGGCATGTAAACTATGTCGGATACCCTCACACTGACCACTATAATGTGTGGGATATATAAGACGCCTACAAGACCACACACCCTTAGGCTTATTAAGGCCTTAAGTAGCCAATTATGTCTACTCAAGTCTCTGAAACCCTCTGCATTTTGCCACCATATTCTGAGTAATGACAAACAGCAAAGGTGGGAAGGCTATTTTATTAACATGACTGGTTAAAAGACCAGAAAGAAGGTGGAGGTATATGTGCATCCTTTGGGCATAAGACAGCACCATATGTACACAAGGGACAAACCCTCCACCCAACATGGTATTGTCCTTCATCATAGTAAGAACTGCCGATGCTGGAGTTGGAGATAACACAGTGTGGAGCTGGAGGAAC
>JAHRHZ010000217.1:13791018-13834241 GCA_024137785.1 Ginglymostoma cirratum
ATGCTGCTTGGCCTGCTGTGTTCATCCAGCTCTACACCTTGTTATCTCAGATTCTCCAGCATCTGCAGTTCCTATTATCTCTAGCTTCTGTGTTAGTTGTGTTAGCATCACAGACTAATGTCCAAGTTCACCATCATTTATATGGGCAGCAATAGCTAAACCAGATACAATCTGATGGAGTGGTTGTCCTGAGAATGAAATCTTTTCCTTGGAAATATTCTGAAGATGGATCTTGAAGGTTTCAAGTGATTATGTAGATGAACAACGTCACTAATTCTACTCTGTTTAGATTTTATGTGGGATTGCTTTGTGAGTGGGCAGGCACAGGATTGAGTCCTCAGCTCTTCCTGGAAGGTTGGATGGGTTCCCTGGTCCTCGTTAGTCCATGGGGCACCGTGGACCTGAGAGTTGCAAATTTGATTTTGATTTGATTTATTGTAGCCACGTGTGCCGGAGTACAGTGAAAAGCTTTGTTTTGCAAGTACTACCGGCAGATCATAGCAAACAAGGTCATACAGATCATCGGAAAATACTCAGACAAAACAGCTGGTCAAAGAAAACTTTTAAAAATACAAATATGCAGTTTACGAAAATGTGCGATTGCGTGTTTATATATATCACAACCCAAATTTGAATGCATGCTGTTTATTACTAATCTGTACACACTGAATTCTACCACTGATGCCAACATGAACATGGGTGGCAGCAGGCTTGAAAGGATGGAGTAGGTGAAGCGTGGGTAAGCAACCTGGCTCATTTGGTAGGGAGCTGAAATGAGAAAGGCAGTGCTCTGAAAGCTCCTCCCAACCCCAATGGACTAAGGATCCTGCGACCTATCTGATGTGAGGACATGTATGTGGGTATTGAGGTGTACCGATGATTGGGGTCCATACACAGCAGAATATATTGCCCCCCTCGACATCCATCCCCAGCCTGTGGAAGCTTCACGAAAGTATAGCACTGGATTGCAAAGATTAAACTGATAAAAGGCTACATATTTCAGTGTTCGGTGCAGTTCTTCTTCAGGTTTGACAGTGAATGAGTGATAAATAAAATGTTGTGGGGGTGGGGAATGAGGGAGCTTGGGGGTGTGGGGTTGGAGTGTCGGAGGAGAAATGGGTGCAGCGGTTGATATGCTTTTAGGACACTACTTGGTGATTTAAGCAGCAAAATCAGCAATTCAGTTCCTCTTGCCTGAAGGTAGAATATGACTGTGTAATTTTCTTCCTACACTAGGCAGTCCTAGCGCTTCTTTGAGCTCCCTATTATTTCCGCGAGGAATTCTTTTGTCTGTTTGAACTGCGACAGTGGATCTAGCACTGAAGTGTTTACCCTTTCAGCAACACTCTGACTTGATTACGTAAATAACTTCAGGCAGATTGGATTACAGGTTGCCCAAATACTTCATTGTGCGATCAGAAACCTTTGTTTACTGAGCTATACTTGACTCATCCACCCAAAGGTGCAAGCAAAGTTGGAAATAAAGGTGCATTGGCTTTAGGAAATTAAACCCAGTCCCATCTCTGCTGTAAGTATCCAGTTCTGCTTGTTTAATTTTCAAATCCTGATTTCTGGGAAGCCCTGACGGAGATTATAGAAGGATCACAAGGCGCTAGAGAAAGCATCCATGCCTTTGGAAGAAATTCGTCCATGATTGAGAGCATAAAATGTGAAAAAAGAACTTGCATTTATATAGCACCTTTCACAAGCTCAGAACATCCCCAACATCTTACAGCTCATTGGGTGGAGCTAATGTAGCCATGTAGGGAAATACAGTGGCAGTGTAGGAATAAGTTACTGCAGATGCTGGAATCTGTACTGAAAATAATAAGTGCTGGAGATCACAGTGGATCAGGCAGCATCCATAGAGAAAGCAAGCTAACGTTTTGAGTCTAGATGACGCTTCATCAGAGCTGATGTGATGTGCAGATGGGGCAGCATTTATGTAATGGTTGGGGGGAGGTGGAGTGTTGTGGGAGAACGGGTGTTGATAGTGCAGATTAAGTGATCGGAATGTGAGAAATCTCGCTTTCACAGTTGTGTTTCCTTTCTCAGCGAATTTTCTGTCACCATGTCCTCTCCCCCAGCATGGGAGTATCTGTTCATTCCTGTCTGGCAGTTAGATGCACCATTGTTTTGCCATTCTCATGTTCCAATCACTTAATCTGCTCTATCAATGCCCTTTCTCCTGCCACATTCCACTGCCCACCCCCCAACCATAGCATGAACACTACCCTCCCCACATTTCACATCAGTCTGAAGAAGAGTCATCTAGACTCGAAACATTAGCTTGATCTCTCTACATGGATCTGCCTGACCCTCTGTTATTATTCATTCTGTTGTTATTCATTCACAGGATGAGGACATCGCTGGCTAGGCAGCATTTAATAGCCATCTCTAATGACCCAGAGGGAAATTAAGAGTGAACCACATTGCTGTGGGTATGGAGTCACATGTAGGTCACACCAGGTAAGTATAGCATTTTCCTTCCCTGAAGGGCATTAGTGAACTAGAGGGGTTTTTCCCCAACAATGGATTTACAGTCATTAGATTCTTTATTACCGATATTTACTGAATTCAAATTCCACCATCTGCTGTGGCAGGATTCAAATCCAGGTCCCCAGAACATTATCTGGACCTCTGGATTAACAGTCCAGTGATAATACCACTAGGCCGTCACCTCCCCTGTATTTATTTTAAATACAGTGGCAATGTCGCACATAGCAAGGCCTCACAAACACCAATGAGATGCATGATGAGCTAATATATTTTAGTGAGATTGATTTTGTGATAAATATTGGCAAGGACACTGGGGAGAACTACCCTGCTCTTCTCCAAATATTACCACAGCATCTTTTATGCTCACCTGAGAGGTCAGACAGAGTCCCTGGTTAACATTGAAATGTGAGCATTGCAGAAATGTTTAAATTAATTGGCTAGGCAAATCCTTTCATCAGTCTCACCATTTATTCTTCCATTGTAGAAAATTGTTCTCAGGATTCGGGTGGCCTCTGACATGTATTGCCATCTCAAGATGTCTCAAGAAGGAGTTGGGAGTTCATTCTCTGTGAACAACTGCAATTCCTGTAATGGTCATGCTTTGGGATTTCCAGGATATTAACTCTGATGATGGAATACCATTGTGTGTCCAAGGCAGGACAACGTCGGATTTTGATCCGTAATCCCACTACTGTCTTTGTCCTCTTACTGGTGGGGGTTGAAGGGGACAGACGAGCCTTTGAAGTAACCTTGGTGAGTTGCATCGTATTTTAAGACTGTCAGCATCCTGCCAAACTGGTCTCTACCAGCATTTATGCTCCACATGAGCAGTTCATCCTGTAGATTGTGCAGACTCAGCTATAGTATGCCTGTGATAATTAGATAGCTACTGAGATTAGCAGTAAGATGCTGATCGACTGCTCTGTTCCACATGCCATCAACCTTCTTGAGAGCAGTTCTGAGTGAACTGTTCCAGATGAATGGCAAGTATTTTATCACACTCCAAATTTGGGCTTTCTCATTACCTTTCTATAAATTAGATATGTAGTGTAATGAATGTATTAAAAATTGATGATTCTTTAAAAAGCACATGAACATTTTAAAAATACTTCTTGCTGAAACTTCTGAAGTCCTTTCCCATATTTTCAGCTCCTTGCTAGTACCTAGAATCATACAATACAGAAGAGGCCCATCGACCCATCAAGTCTGTACTTGAAGACAATGGTTTCTGGGTGCGCACATTTCCAAAGTGTGTCCTTGCCTTATGCAGTATTCTTACAGGACATCTTTGCTCATTCAAAAAGATAGAGGAAGGAGACAACAACCTTCACATGGTTCTCCTGTTAAAGTAAGTTCTGCAAAATGAAAATCTGCAAAAAAATCCTGTCAAGAAAGTGACCAAACGCCGGCCAATTGGACTCCTGTTCCAGACAGTCAAAAAACAATAGAAAGTGGATTCTGTAATGGATAGCATAGCTGAGAAAGAGAACCAGAGACAAGAATACACCAGCTCAATGTTGAAGACCTCTCCTGGGCAAAACACAAGCTACTACCAAAATAACTTTCTGACAGGAATGCGGACATAGTCATCCTGCAAGAAATGCACAGGGTGGAGCAGCCCAGCTGTTGAGTCCACATTCCTGAGTGCCAACCCATTGTAGTGATAAAATAGCATGTAGCCTAAGGCACCTACAATAAGGAAAGCCTCATCAAAGGCAGAAAAATCGGATAATGGGAACATAACCGCAGCTGAGGCCATTCAGCACTTTTAGTCTGCCCTGCATTATAGATCATGGCTGATCATCTCCCTCAGAGTTATATTCCCATATCCCACAATGTCATTAGTATGTATATCCCACCTCCATCTCCGTCAAATTAGTTACAATGACTGGCACAGATGTTTACAAGCTGAAGAATGACCTGTGGCCCAATCCAGTCTGCAACACACCCAAACATGACTTCAACAACCATGGTGGCTTGTGCAGAACACAAAAACAACATTGTGGAAGAACAACGATCAGACTGGGCCTCCGTGTAAGCGTCAAAACTTGTGTAAAGTGGCCTTGCACTTTTTATACAGCCATGTGGAAGAAATGGCCACTCACCTAGCTGCTTAACGACCTGTGACAAGAATAGTCAACCGCTGATGTGGTCCCTACAAGTGCTGTCCATCTTCCTCCACTCTGAAGATTGCTTGATTCTCCCTCAAATTGGCTTTGAACCACCTTCTACAAACTCAAAGGGAAAACACAAACATGTTGGAATCTGGCCAAGAGTAACTGGGAGGTCAACAGCAGGTACTCATAAACCACCAATAACTAGATACCACCCCTCTCTGAAAACTACAAACCCTTTCCTTGATTTCTTAAGCCAATGGCCCTCAAATTTGTTCTAAGAGGCTTCAGAAAAGCATTCATCCCCGGCTCCTGCAAGAATACAGGAAAAATCAAGACTTTCAGGTGGCAATGGTGTTCATTAAGTTCTTTCATGAAGGATCAGTGCTGGAACCACAACTGTTTACAATATTTATGAATGGCTTGGGTCAAGATAGTGAGTGCACTATTGACAAATTCACAGATGACACAAAAATAGTTGGAAAGGCAAGTTGCAGGAGGGATACAAACAGTTTACAGAGAGATATTGATACGTTAAGTAAGTGGGCAAAACATTAGCAAATGGAGTCCGTGTGTGAAAATATGAAGTTGTTCATTTTGGAAGGGAGACCAAAATAGAAAAAGCTGCAGAAAGCTGCAACACAAAGGGACTGGGGGATACTTGTACATGAACCACAGAAAGCTAGTACCCAGGTGCAGGGGGAAACCAGGAAGACTAATGGAATTTTGGATCTTATTTCAAGGGGTCTGGAGGGTGGTTCATGTGTAGAATGAACTTCCTGAGGAAGTGGTGGATGTGGGAACGTTACAATGCTTCATAGACATTTACATAAGTACATGAATAGGAAAGGTTTGGAGAGATATTGTTCAAGCGCAGGTAGGTGGGACTAGTTTAGTTTGGGATCATGTTCGGCACAGACTGGTTGAACTGGAGGATCTGTTTCCATGCTGCATGACTGTATGACTCTAAGTCAGCAATTCTCCATAGTTGTATGCATTTATGTATATTGATGTTGGAACATTTCTATTTCATTAATTAAACTAGACCAAGACTGAGTTATTTTCAGCAACTAGGTGATAGCAAGAACTGCAGATGCTGGAAGTCAGAGTCAATACAGTGTGGAGCTGGAGGAACACAGCAGGTCAGGTCACATCAGAGGAGCAGGAAAGTTGAAGGTTCAAGTCAGGACCCTTCATCAGGACTGGAGAGGGGGAAATGGGCTCAGAAATAAATGGGGGGGGCTAGTGGGTTTGGGGAAAGGTAGGTGAGATGGTAATAGGTGGATGCAATGGAGATTGGTCAGTGGGAAGGGTGGAACGGATAGGTGAGAAGGGAGATAGACAGGTAGTGATAGGTCAAGGAGGCGGGGATGAGAGGGAGGGATAGACATCGAATGAGGCCGGGGGCTGGGAAGATTTTGAAACTGGTGAAATCTATGTTGAGGCCATTGGGCTGTAAGGTCTTGAGGTGGAATATAAAGTGTTGTTCCTCCAGTTTTCATGTGGCCTTATTGTGGCATTGGAGGAGGCCCAGGATGGACATGGCACCTGCACTCTGTATGCCACAATCAACAATACCTTCTGGTTGCCAGCCATTTCAACTCCCCCACCCACTCCCTTAGCGACATGTCTATGCTGGGCCTCCTCCAATGTCACAATCCCGCCTACCTTCCCCCCCATCCCCGCCCCCTTTCTTTCTTTATTTCTGAGCTCCCTTCCCCCTCCCCAGTCCTGATGAAGGGCCCTGACCCGAAACGTTGACTTTTCTGCTCCTCAGATGCTGTCTGACTAGCTGTGTTCCTCTAGCTCCACACTGTATTGACTCTGGGTTATTTTCAGTTGCTTTTTCTAAAATTGAAGGAAAAGGTCCGTGTGTGTCTTTTTCAATCACAGTGTATAAATAGTTAAGTGTTCATTGAATTGGCAAGCATATCCTTTTTACAAAAATCTGTTGCAGTCAAACAAGGAATGGGACGAGGGGAACTTTCCTATCTTTCCTCACCTGACTGTGACAGGAAAGAAAACCTCTTATCATAATTTAGAAAGCATGAGCCAACATGTTCCCAGCACTGTGGTGGTAACAAATTTGGTCTCCTTATCTCAGGAAAGATATTATTGTTGCAGAGAGATTGCAACAAATGTTTACCAGGTTTGTCCCTACGAAGAGAAATTGGGCAAACTGGGCCAGTCTCTAGATTTTCAAAGAAAAAAACCTACAAAATACTTAAAGGGTCAGACAGGAAGCAGATGCTGGTAAGTTTCCCAGCTCCCCACCGCCCCCCACCCCCAACCCCAATGGGATGTCTTAAGCTGGAGGGCACAGTTTAAAAATAAGGGGATGTCTCTACACTCTGAGATGAGGAGAAATTATTTTACTTAGAGGGTAGTAAACCATTGGAATTGTCTAACACAGAAGACAGTGGAAACTCAGTCTTTGAGTGTGTTTAAGATAGAGATTAATGGATTTCTGATTACCAGTGGTATACAGGGATATGGGATGGGGTGAGCTTTTCCAGCAACTTTGTTGGATTAGTTATGATAGCATTGAAGGGTGGGGCAGTCTCAAGGGACTGAATAGCCTACTCTTGTTCCTATTTTCCCGTGCCATTAAAGAGTTTTCATGTTTCTACAGCTAGGGTTGCAGACTGGCTACTAGGTGGTGGTGCGTGGCTTGGACGAGGCTTTAACTGAGCAGCTAAGCCTCTGACAGAAGGTGGCGAAGGTCAGGGAGAGCACGTTTGTTTCTTTGGGTCCTTTCTGCAAAGGAGCAGTGTCTTTGACGAGCTAGACAAGTGGATCGACAGGCCATGGACAATGGACAATGGCAAAAGGAGCAGAAGGTCGGGATTTGAGGAGGAAGCTCCTGATGTTAGCTAGAGAACCTCGAAGGGGAATTGGAGCAGACATGCAACTGATGGGTACCTGGCCTGATTGACTGGCAGTACCGCTGAGCCATGGAGGCCTCATGGAGTGAGAGTGGGAAGGGCATCGTATCAGCCAGCAGTTGAAGCAGAGTTCCAAAAAAGTGGGTCAACATAAAGAGCCAGGACCATGAATAGTACAGAGCAAAACTACTGATGGTGGCTAGAAAGCTGAGAAGTAGGAGCCAAGGAGTCAAAAGCTGGAGGAAACCTAGGCGAATGATCTGGGCAAAGCCCTGAGTTCAAGAGGCCATGAAGGAAGACAATTCTCTTTTAGGAGACAATATGGCCTGCCATTCCACACCCCCTGTTGTTAGTCACTAATAGACCCCATTAACAACCAATCACCCTCCCAGCCTGATCGTTATCAGCTCTTTGTCAGTCCAAATGCTCTTCTCTCTCTTTGGGCTCTATCCTATCGTTTATTTCCTAACCCATACCCCGTCCCTTTTTTCTGCATATAAACTGATGTTTTCCCAACCACCATCAGTGCTGAGGAAGGGTCACCGGACCTGAAACATTAACTCTGTTTTTTCCTTCACGGATGCTGCCAGGCCTGCTGAGCTTTTCCAGCAACTTTGTTTTTGCTCCTGATTTACAGCATCCTCAGTTCTTTCGGTAATTGGTGTAGTCTGGTCACATAAAAGATCCACTGCAACTGAGCGCATCACCCAGCTGGTTACAAGTCAGGGATCAAGCTTCACAACAGTATCATGACCGATATTCAGCATTGGACGAATATCCATTGTAAGTAGTTCGTTATGGTTTTTCATTAACGTCTAAAGATTCTTGGAATGATTAGTCCATTTTTATAGTTCTTTTGCAATGTATGCCTGTTACAATTAGCAAAGGTTGCACTTAATGGCCATTTCTAGTTGGCCTGAATGATTAATTAGCTCATTTTAGAGGTCAGACAGGTTTGTATGGGACTGGAGTCACAGGGCCAAAATGGATAACTGTAGAATGGTTTTTCTGAAAGAAAACATTCATGAACTGTTTGGATTTTTATGACAATCCAACAAGAGCTTCATGACCATTTTTGCCAGAAGCTTTATTTGCAGATTGTTAGAATTGAATTCAAATTTACAGTGGGATTTGAACATTCATTTTACTTGTTTATTTTTAAGTTTAGGTCTTGAGTCTAGTAACACAATTGGTACTCTACCCAACTGCAACCATAGTAACAGAGTTATGCATTCCAATGACTGTTACCATGGCAGTTTTCATGATTCTTTCATTCTCTAGCAGTCAAAGAACCATAGTTCAGAGAGCAGCACAGCAGGAAGTCACTAAGTTCATCACATCTATGACAGTTCCTTATTGGAACAAACCAAAACTAACCTTGTTGTCTTTTTCTTCCTCCATAACACTGTATCTTTTACAGCTGCTAATGTATGGCTCAATTCTCCTGTAAAAGAAACACTGTCCCTGCCTCAAATGCTTTGTTAACAATGTGTTCGATCAACCCTCTCTCAAAAAAACAGCTTCCATATTTCACATCATGTCTGTTTTAAACTGTGGCCAACATCGCTGACCATCAAACTTATCGAACCAATTTAAAAAGCCTTTGTTAGATATCCTCATAATCTACTATTTTCTATTTAAGATCCTAAGTCTCTCTGTTCATTTGTATTCTCTGAAAAATTTCCATTAATTGTGTGCAAACTTTCTCTTGTCCCAAAATGGACTGCATTGGAAGAAAACAGAGCAAACATTTAAATGGATTTTGGAAATTGAAGAGGTGTCACCCTGGACTAAGTAAATCAGTTTGCCTAATCTGGAGAAATGAAAGCAAAAGATGATAGATGTGATGCAGAAGTTGGAAGAAGGATAGAGATAGCCAGAAGTAATTTTGTGACAACAAAGATGTGTTAGCAGGAAGAAAATGCAAACTTGCAACAGGTGAAAATTTCATATATTTAATCTAATTTCCTGTATGACTCAAAAATAATAATTAAAGATCTATGGAAGAAAGAGGGGCCTTTGTAATGGGTTGACAAGAAGTAGCTAAACATTCCATATACACACCACAAGACAAATGAAGAGGTTCTTGGGGGAAGGATGGAACAGTATATACTGTGGAATTGAATAATCAGCCATGATGAGAATGAATGGTGGAGCAGGCTCAAAGGGTTGAATAGCCTACTCTTGATCCTACTTCCCAGGTGTCTATGCCCTTGCTTGAAATTGCAAGCAACATCAGAAAAGTAAATATCTCGACCATTTGATCAGAGCTGAAAAACTATAACACTTGTCTAGAAGCAAAATTGAGGGCAGCAGGAAAAGGGTCGACCGAGGTGTAGTTGGATTCAGATGTCATGGAGCAAGTGTAGACAAGCTGGTGTATTGTGGGAGGTTGGTGCAAGATAGACAAGCTTGACGTACCATGAGGACAGATCTCCTGGCAGGAGTAGCTACAAGCAACATGCTCGTTCCTCTCCGTTTGCCAAATGTACTTCAGTGAATTATGAGATAATGGTCCAGCCCGAAAGCCCAAAACGCCTCTATACTGAGAACAGATATATGGCCAGCACTTCTTCCTTAGTGTTACCAGTTTTAACCTTCTCCAGTCCCTGCAACTCCTGTTTATGCCAACTACTAACTGTTGCTCCAATGGGACCATTGAGTTAGCTGAAGTTGCTGTCACTTTAGCCTTGCTCTTTGAACAGATTTTTCTTCATCCTGAATTCTACCACGAGACACTTTGTACAATGTTATTTGATTTGCCTTGACCATTAAATAATTAGTGTTTACATTGAATCAGCAAGCAGCTGAATATTTTGGCAATCGTGCGTCTATATTTCTGCTGACCATTTGACACATGAGTGTATTCACAGTAAATGATTGCATTTGGATTAATTTAACAATCCATTTATAATCATCCATTTACATCACAGTACATTAAATAAACCCATTTTTTTCCTTTTTGTACAAAAAGTAGGCTGTGTATGACATTAATTTTTTTTGTCAAAATTATTGTCAGAGGTAAAATAGCCAAATGTTTGATCAAAATCCACTACTCATCCCACTATCAAGGAATGAAAATCCTTGAGGTTCAGTTTATGCTGGAAATTCTAGCACCCCTTTGTGGGCTATATTCAAACAATGTTGCAAGCTTTACTTGGTATCTGTGATTGCTTCTCTCAGTCAACCATCCAGTGCAGCAGCAGTTTTCAAACCTTATCCCACGTGTGCCCAGGGGTCTGCAGATGCTTCCTGGAGCGTTGACGAATCAATGTGAAAGTGCTTATGAAGTGTGGCTGGCTTATCAGATAGCAGGTCTGAGTCACTGACCAAGGGTGCCATGCTCAAGGCTATGTGAATGTGCCAGTTGGAGGTGGGTATGAGCCAGCAGTTGGGATTAGACTGCAAGCATCACATCTGCAGTGCAGAGAGAGCTGGCTGTCTCATCTAAGAGTAATGCATGGATCGAGGAGTGCCAACACCACAGCCAAGATGACCAGGTAGACCCACATGGGCACCATTTCACTGATATCTGTGTGTAAATACCTGCTTACTTAACAGAAGTATTAAGAGACCTTGCATGAAACACTGTCATATTCTTATCATTATATTTTATTATAATTCAAT
This sequence comes from Ginglymostoma cirratum, assembly GCA_024137785.1. Classification (NCBI taxonomy): domain Eukaryota; kingdom Metazoa; phylum Chordata; class Chondrichthyes; order Orectolobiformes; family Ginglymostomatidae; genus Ginglymostoma; species Ginglymostoma cirratum. Next base: position 13,802,144 of record JAHRHZ010000217.1, read on the forward strand.
GGAGTATTTGAAATTAAACCTTATATGAAAAATTGTGCTTCAAGTAAAAAGATTTGCAAAAACAAAATGCTGGAGAAACTCAACAGGTCTGGCAGCATCTGTGAAAGAAAAAGGGTTAACGTTTCAGGTCCGGTGACCCTTCCTCAGAACCTTTTGGGTCACCAGACCCAAAATGTTAACACTGATCTTTCTTCTCAGATGCTGCCAGACCTGCTGAGCTTTTCCAGCAACTTTGTTTTTCCTGATTTACAGCATCCGCAGCTCTTTCGGTTTTTAAAAAGATTTGCAAACCATTTGATATGTATTCCTACGCTCTGATTCCCCAATAAAGGACTATTGCATGGGTTCCTAATTATGAGTGAACTAAGTTTTTTATGAAGCAATTTGGATGCTGCATATTGGTATTCAATTGGTGCCAAACAGCATTACACAATGGCCTGCTCACACCCTGTACCCAGTGTTTCTGCACAAGCCAGTTAGAGTTAACACCCGGGTATTGCTTAGCCTTTAATATGCTTGAAGGCAACATTTCTTAATAAATCAGCTTGTATCTGTTTCCTGTTTACTGAAAGTTAAACTGAATCATTGTCGGATGTTTAATTTTATATGAACTACTGGGGAAAGAACAAATTAGATCTGATATTAAGGAAGGCAATGAGGACACTGAATTATTTCTCTGGTACAAAGGAGCCAATGTTATCAGTTAGAAAACAAATATTGGGAATGGATTATCATGTATTTAAGCTGCTTCTGTCAGAGGGGGGCACTCGTGCTCTGTACTAAAATCTAGTTTCACCTAGCGAAAGAAAGTTTATCAACGGCTTCTACAGGCTACACTTCAGAAACAATAGGAAAACAATTCTCCTGGCATCTTCCTTTACATGTTTCCCTTATGGACAAAATTGTGACAAATAGATTGCATTGACAAATGTCACGGTGGCTTGTCAAGTGTTGGCAGCTTACAAATATTCTCTGGTCCTGCCATTAACATTTACATCAAAACAATAAATTTCAATGTGTTATGGCCAGCTTCTTCTTCTCTGTCAATGTAGTTCAGCTGAAAGGTCAGTTCATCTTGCGGATTTGATATTTGACGTCAAGAAGGATTCTGACAACTAAGGGCCATTGCAGCAAGAATACAACATTAAATTGTTATTATCTCAGGTTTTTGACATTTAGGTTGCTTCTGCTCAGTCAAAATGTAATCAGCCCAGAGAGAAGGAAGATTGACATAACATTTTCAGTTTGTCACCATACACGTTCGCAATGGGGATGTTGTAGATTGCAATTCAACTTCAGAGGCTTCATCCTGAAATCTGGATACAAGGCTGTTGTGTTGGTAGTCCCATATTTTGGATGTGAGTTTAATCCAAAGCCCTGCCTTCCCTCTTGGGTGGATACAGACGTTCCAACAGCATTAGTCTGAGAAACAGCTGGGGAGATCTGGTCAGCATCTAACGCACAACCAATATCTAAAGCAGATTGAGATAGTAGGAACTGCAAATGCTGGAGAATCTGAGATAACAAGGTGTAGAGCTGGATGAACACAGCAGGCCAAGCAGCATCAGAGGACCATCATTTCTGAAGAAGGGTCCTGACCCGAAAAGTCAGCTTTCCTGTCCCTCTGATACTTCCTGTCCTGCTATGCTTCTCCCGCTGCACACTGTTAAACATGATCAAGACCCTTCCCAGTGTGGTTATAATCTCTTCCAACCTTATCCGTCAGGCAGAGGATACAAAAGCTTAAACACACATCAACAGGTTCAAGAACAGCATCTTCCCTGCTGTTATTAGACATCCGAATGAATCTCTCCAATTCCAAACTTAATGTTGATCTTGTTTTTTGTGTACCTTCTTTGCAGCCGTATTCCTCACTCGGTTCTATCACCCTGTGATCTTTGTATCTTATGATCTGCCTGTACTGCACACAAAGTAAAACTTTTCACTGTACTTAGGTACATGTGACAACAATAAATCAAAGCAAATCGCTGATACACTCCTGTTTTGTCAGACTTCACTCGGCACAAATTGCCAGCTGCGTTTCTCTACACTACGGGACAGACAGTTGCCTTCTGCTCTAATTTGGGAAGAACCCAGAAACAATCAATTTCACCCCTTATCGAAATCATCTTTAACCAAACCATTGCTGACCCTGATTCTTCCCACAGACCCAGCTGAGCCCCTGTCTGGCGACATGTACATTATGCCTTGTCCTCAGGATTGTTTCTTTCTGTCATTTATATGACGAAGTGACTTAAATGTGAATACAAGTATGGTTAGTAAGCTTGCAGATGACACCAAAATTGGTGGACAGTGAAGAATGTTATCTTAGAGTACAATGGGACCTTGATCAGATGGGCCGATGGGCCGAGGAGTGGCAGATGGAGTTTAATTTAGTTAATGTGAGGTGTTGCATTTTGTAAGGCAAATCAGGGCAGGACTTATATAGTTAATGGTAGAGCCCTGGGGATTGTTGCTGAACAAAGACCTAGGGGTGTAGGTGCATAGTTCCTTGAAAGTAGAGAAGGTGGTGAAGAAGCTGTTTGACCCATGAAGGCAAGAGTGCCAGTGCATTGAGAGTAAAGGAGTTAGGATGTCATGTTGCAGCAATACAGGACATTGATTAGGCCACTTTTGGAATACTATGTTCAATTCTGGTCTCCCTGGAATAGGAAAGATGTTGCTCAACTTCAAAGAATTTAGAAAAGATTTACAAGGATGTTGCCAGGATTGTAGGCTTTCATCTATTGGGAAACACTGAATGGGGGCTTTTTTTCCCTTGGAGGCTGAGGGGTGACCACATAGCGGTTTATAAAATCATGAGGGGCATGGATACAGTCAATAGCCAAGGTCTTTTCCCCAGGTCAGGGGAGTTCAAAACTAAAGGGCATAGGTTTAAGGGGAAAGATTTAAAAGGTACCTGAGGGGCAAATTTTTCATGCAGAAGGTGGTGCATGTATGGAATGAGAAGTGAGAGGAAGTGGTGGAGGCTGGCACATTTACAACATATAAAAGGCATCGGGATGGGTATATGAATAGGAAGGGTTTAGAGGGATATGGGCCAAATGCTGGCAAATGGGACTAAATTAGTTTAGGATGCCAGGCAGCATCAGAAGAGCAGGAAAGTTGACATTCTGGGTCAGGACCCTTCTTCAGAAAACTGCATCTGCAGTTCTTGCTATCTCTAAATCAGTTTAGGGTATCTGGTTGGCACAGACATGTTGGACCGAAGGGTCTGTTTCTGTGCTGTACAGCTCTATGACTGAAGCAGAGGATCTAGAGGTGACTGTGTAATTCTATGACTACATATCAAAAGCATCACAAGGTCCTGAAAGTGTAAATCTTCCTTTCTCTAGCGATAGGGTGGAACATTAGCTGCTTTATAACTGACTGGGACCAGCATGATATGTCAGCAATTTGCATAGTAGTGTCAGCTATGGCTCGGTTAGGAGCACTCTCACCTCTGAATTAGTGAGTTGTTGCTTAATCCTCTCAGTCAAGGACCTAAATACTAAACTCCAGCCTGGTGCTCCAGTGCAATACTGAGGAAATGCTGCACTGTTGGAGGTGCTGTCTTTTGGATGAGACATTAAATTGAAATCCCCTCTTCCCTCTAAGGTGGGTGCCAAATATCCCATGAGTTTATATTGAAAAAGTGTGCAGGCATAATCCATTGGGCCCTGCAGATATTTATCCTTCAATTTATCTTTCAAATCCAGGTGATCGGGACGAATTACCTGGCATTGACCTAGGCACCAGAAGAGAGAACGGCAGAAACAACCCTGTTGACCCTGCAAAGTCCTCCTCACTAACATCTAGTGCCAAAATTGGGAGAGCTGTCTCACAAACTAGTTAAGCAACTACCTGACATTGTCTGTAAGGTACGATTCTGTGAGTATGACTATGTCCCAGACGCCACCATCACCATTGCCATCTCACCGGCAGGACAGACCCAGCAAAGGGGGCGGCACAGTGGTATACAGTTGGAAGGGTGTTGTTCTAGGCATCCTCAACATTGATTCCAGACCCCATGAATTCACACGGCTTCAGGTTAAACATGGGCAAGGAAACCTGCTGATTACCACATACCGTCCTCCCTCAGCTGACTAATCGATACTCCTCCATGTCAACAACACTTGGAGGAAGCACAGAGGATGGCAAGGGCATAAAATGCACTCCAAGAATGGCTCGGCAGCACTACTACTGATCGAGCTGGTCGGGTCCTAAAGGACATAGCTGCTGGACTGGGTCTGCAGCAGGTGTTGAGGGAACCAACAAGAGGGAAAAGCATACTTGACCTCATCCTTACTTGGAGTTGCATCTGTCCATGACAGTATCAGTGAGAGTGACCATTGCACAGTCCTTGTGGAGACGAAGCCCCACCTTCACATTGAGAACAATCTCCATAGTGTTGTGTGGTGCCATCACCGTGCTAAATGGGATGGACTTCGCACAGATCTAGCAACTCAAGACTGGGCATCCATGAGGTGCTGTGGACCAACAACAACAACAGAATTGTACTCCAGCACAATCTGCAACCTCTTGGCCCAGCAAATCCCCCACTCAACCATTACCATTAAGCCGGGGGATCAACCCTGGTTCAATGGAGAGTGCAGGAGGGCACCAGGCATTCCTGAAGATGAGGTATCAACCAGGTGAAGCCACAAAACAGGACTACTTGCACGTCAAACAGCAAAAGCAACAAGTGATAGACAGAGCTAAGTGATCCCACAACCAACGGATCAGATCTAAGCTCTGCAGTCCTGCCACATCCAGTCATGAATGGTGGTGAACAATTAAACAACTCACTGGAGGAGGAGGCTCCACAAATATCCCCATCCTCAATGATGGAAGAGCCCAGCACATCAGTGCAAAAGATAAGGCTGAAGCATTTGCAGCAGTCTTCAGCCAGAAGTGCCGAGTGGATGATCCATCTCGGCCTCCTCCAGTGGTCCCCAGCATTACGGATAGCAGTCTTCAGCCAATTCAATTCACTCCACATGATATCAAGAAATGGTTGGAGACACTGGATACTGAAAAGGCTACGGGCCCTGACAACATTCTGGCAATAGTACTGAAGACTTGTGCTCCAGAACTTGCTGCTCCCCTAGCAAAGCTGTTCCAGTGCAGTTACAACACTGGTATCAACCTGGCAATGTGGAAAATCACCCAAGTATGTCCTGTACACCAAAAAGCAGGACAAATCCAAACCAATTACCGCCTGTAAGTCTACTCCCGATCATCAGTAAAGTAATGGAAGGTGTCATCAACAGTACTATCAAGCAGCACCTGCTCAGCGATAACCTGCTCAGTGAAACCCAGTTTGGGTTCCTCCAGGTCCACTCAGCTCCTGGTCTCATTACAGCCTTGGTTCAAACGTGGACAAAAGAGCTGAATTCCAGAGGTGAAGAGAGTGATAGCCGTTGATATCATGGCTGCATTCAACCAAGTCCGGCATCAAGTAGCCCAAGCAAAACTGGAATCAATGGGTATCAGGGGGCAAATTCTCCATGGTTGGAGTCATGTCTGACACATAGGAAGATGGCATGGTAGTGGGAGGTCAATCATCTCAGCTCCAGGACATCTCTTCAGGAGTTCGTCAGGGTAGTGTCCTAGGCCCAACCATCTTCAGCTGCTTCATCAATGACCTTCCCTCCATCATAAGGTCAGAAAAGGGGATGTTCATTGATGATTGCACAATTGCCATTGGCGACTCTTCAGATACTGAAGCTGTATGTGTACAAATGCAACAAGATTTGGACAATATCCAGGCTTGGGCTGACAAATGGCAAGTAACATTCATGCCACACAAATGCTAGGCTATGACCATCTCAATAAGAGACAATCTAACCACCTCCCCTTGACATTCAATGGTGTTACCATCACTGAATTCCCCACTATCGACATCCTGGGGATTCTCATTGACCAGAAACTCATCTGGACTCACCACATAAACACAGAGGTTACAAGAGCGGGTCGGAAGCTGGGAACACTGCGGTGAGTAACGTACCTCCTGACTCCTCAAAGCCTGTCTATCACCTACAAGGCACAAGTCGGGAGTGTGATGGAATACTCCCCACTTGCCTGGATGAGTGCAGCCCCAACAATACTCAAGAAGCTTGACACCATCCAGGACAAAGCAGCCTGCTTCATTGGCACTGCATCCACAAGCATTTACTCCGTCCACCACTGATGCTCAGTAGCAGCAGTGTATACTATTTACAAAATGCACTGAAGAAATTCACCAAAGATTCTCAGACAGCACCTTCCAAACCCACGACCACTTACATCTAGAAGGACAAGGGCAGCAGATATATGGGAACACCACCACCTCCAAGTTCCCCTCCAAGACACTCACCATCCTGACTTGGAAATATATCGCCGTTCCTTCACTGTCGCTGGGTCAAAATCCTGGAATTCCCTCCCTAATGGCATTGTGGGTCAACCTACTGCAGGAGGACTGCAGCGGTTCAAGAAGGCAGCTCACCACCACCTTCTCAAGGGGCAACTAGTGATGGGTAAGAAATGCTGGCCAGCCAGCGACGCCCACATCCCACAAATGAATTTTTTTAAAAAAGTATCATTAAAGCAAACCAGCTGCCATGTTTCCAGCATTCTGAAGTACTTCATTAGCTTTAAGATGCTTTGGGATGTCCTTTGGTTATGAAAGAAGTTGTATAACGCCTTCTTTGTATTTTAGCAACATTGCACTACAGGTTACATTCAACTTTTGATTAGTGTTGAACCCTTCCTTAAATAAACTATCATATTCATTAGAGTTTAATCTTGACTATGGTTATATTATGCTTTATTGAGCCTTGATAAGTGAGATTCATATAACATACAGGAATTTTGTTTCTTTTTTCTTTATTTTACCTAATAATAACAAATTCTGCTTTAAGTGAAAAGTTTGAAAACTACACCTCTGAGTGATGCGAAATACAGTTTCAGAATTCTGACATTATTTGAAAAAATGGAACCCATTCGCAGCACTGTCACCTGCAACATTATAACGAACAAAAGACCTTGACTTATAGCCTAGACATGATGTGATGGGAGGGACTGAAACTGAGTAAACAGAAATGTAAATGTATTAGTTCAGATTGAATGCAGACAATGATGGTGACAAGTGTAAGACAGGTTAGTTTTGAAGAGCTTTCTGCAGACTTTTACTTCATGATTTGTTTATAGTATGTTTGTGTTAACATATTTCATGGTGAAAATGGTTGTTGCTCGCAATGCTTGGTTAAAGCATTCTAGCATCATATACAGAATCATATAGCACCATAGAATGCCATTCAGCCCAGCCTTTCTTCATCTCTTCTCACTGTTTGAAAGAAGGGCAAATCAGGGCAGGACTTATACACTTATTGGTAAGGACCTGGGGAGTGTTGCTGAACAAAGAGAACTTTGGAGTGCAGATTCATAGTTCCTTGAAGGTAGAGTCGCAGGTAGACAGCATAGTGAAGAAGGTGTTTGGTAAGCTTGTCTTTATTGGTCAGTGCATTGAGTATAGGAGTTGGGAGATCATGTTGCGGCTGTACAGGACTTTGGTTAGGCCACTTTTGGAATACAGCTTTCAATTCTGGTCTCCCTGCTATAGGAGAGATGTTGAACTTGAAAGGGTTCAGAAAATATTTACAAGGATTTTATTAGTATTTGAGGGTTTCAGCTATCGGGAGAGGCTGAGTAAGCTGGGGCTATTTTCCGTGGAGTTTCAGAGACTGACGGGTGACCTTTATAGATGTTTATAACATCATTGAGGGGCATGGATAGGGTGAATAGTCAAGGTCTTTTCCCCAGGGTAGCAGAATCCAAAGCTAGAGGGAATAGCTTTAAGAGGCAAGATTTAAAAGCCACCTAAGGGGCAACTTTTTCACAGAGGGTAGTGCATATATGGAATGAACTGCCAGAGGAAGTGTTGGAGGCTGGCACAATTATAACATTTAAAAGGCAACTAGATGGGTTATTAATAGGAAGGATTTAGAGGGATATAGGCCAAATGCTGGCAAATGGGACTAGATTAACTTAGGATATCTCGTCAGCATGGACGAGTTGGCCTGAAGGTCTGTTTCCGTGCTGTACATCTCTATGACTTTATAAATACTGTGTCCAGCTTTGGTCTCTGTGTTATAGCAAGGAGAGGTCTCAGAAGAGACTTACCAGAATGGTGGCAGGTATGGAAGATTTGAGTTATAAAGAAAGGTTGGATAGACTGGGATATTGTTCGCTGGAACATAGAAGATTCAGAGATAACCTTACAGAGATTTATAAAATCATGGGATAGATAAGGTTAATCGTAGGAATCCTTTCCCTACGATGGGGGGTTTCAAGACAACAGGACACATTTTTAAGATGAGAGGAAAGAGATTTATAAAAGACATGAGGGGCAAATGTTTTACAGAGGGTGGTTCCATTTGTGGAATGAACTTCCTGAGGAGGTGATGGATGTGGATACAGTTACAACATTTAAAAGACATTTAGATAAATACATGAATAGGAAAAGTTTGGAGGGATATGGGCCTGGAGCAGGCAGGTGGGACTAGTTTAGTTTGGGATTATGTTCAGCATGGACTGGTTGGACTGAAGGGTCTGTTCCTGTGCTGTCTGACTCTATAAGTATCTAGTTAATTTTACTCCACTTTACTCCTTCCCATAGTCCTAATTATTTTCCTTTTTAAGTATTTATCCAATTCCCCTTTGAAAGTTACTTTTGAATCTGCTTCCACCATCCTCTCAAGCGATGCAGCCCTGAACATTACCAGCTTCAGCCTAACATAATTCTCATCATCTTCCATCATTTTTTTGGTCAATTGTCTCAACGTATTCTCTGATTACCAACCTTTCAGCTAGTAGAAATGGTTTCTCCCTATTTTCTCCACCAACCTCTCACAGCTGAGAACAGCTATTAAATCATCCCTTAACTGAGGAGAACAATTCTATCTTCTCAAGTCTTTGAATATAACTAAATGTTTTCACCTGGTACAGCTTCTTGGTTTAATGTTAATGCAGTTCTTTTGTGTGCTTTTAATGTAGTTTACTGATGGACTGAGTCTAAGTCAATTCAGCATCTGACTCAACCTTCAGACAATAGCTTGAAAAAGCTGAAACAAAAAGCTGGGTCAATCAACTTCAAGGCTGTGTTCAAAAACAATTTGCTTTGAATCTGCTGCAATCAATTTGTTTTTCTTTTAGCTGGCTTTTTCTAATTGCTACAAATCATTTTAGAAAGGTCAGTAAGGTTTTACACATTTAAAGTCTCTGGATTGCTTCAGGAATTCTGGTTCAGCTTGCTGATTTGCAAACTGACAATAAAAGGCAGAAATGAAATGCTTTCACTCTGCAATGATTACTTATTCATTCCAGAATCTCTCAGAAATGAGCCAACTTATGGTTAAAGTCCTGTTGGGTTTGTAAGTTGCTTTCAGCAGTGACAGTTCCTGCAATGTTTTAGCTGCAACTCATCACCACCGAGCATTTATTTCAATCATTTAAACACTGGTGTAGGCAGTGAACAACAAGACTCAAGGGCTGATTCAGCAACAGTGAACTGATTAAATTGTGTACCTGAATGCTCAGCTTAAGGACACCAGCTCAGGGCTGAACATCATGTTTATTTTTGAAGGACTTGTCCCATTCCCTTCACCTGTCATAGCCCCTGGTGGTTTGTCTCAGAACCTTGAAGAGAAAGACATGAAAAAATGTCGAATTTAAACCTTGCACAGGATCGTGAGAGGTTCTGTGGGGGTTCTTATGTAATTCCTGTAAGAATCCAGCATCAACTCCATTATCCGCAACATTCCCAACATTCAGGGGCTGGGAAGATTCTGCCAACGGTCACAGGTTAACTCACTGACTTTTCTCTCAAATTTCTAAGGAAAACACAAGTCTTTTTTCTAGCCTTACCTACTTGGACTACAAAAACAATGTAAGACTTTTTTGGGGATAGTAGGAACTGCCGATGCTAGAGAATCTGAGATAACACAGTGTAGAGCTGGATGAACGCAGCAGGCCAAGCAGCATCAGAGGATCAGGAAAGCTGACATTTTGGGAAGGGTCCAGACCCAAAATGTCAGCCTTCCTGCTCCTCTGATGCTGCTTGGCCTGCTGCGTTCATCCAGTTCTACACCTTGTTATCTATGTAAGACTTTTTTTGCAGCTTTGATGGCCTGTAGGTTGCCAAAACTAAACTTCAGCTGATATGGATCTTTTCTTATGAACTGAAACTGCTTTCTGGCCTTTGGCTTCGCTCTCCATAGGTTATAAATGGCCAACTTATTAAGTACATCAGCAGTTTTCTCACCAGGTTGTTTTGACTCGTGACTAAATAAACTGAGTGTCCGACTTCTTGAAAGAAAGACACATCGCCTTCACAGAACTGAAAACCAAAAACCCTTTTGCCACTACTTTGGAATGCAAATTCCCAAACAAAAATCATATGATAGGTTTATCATACCATACAGCCTTTTACCCAAAGCCCGACCATCAACCCACCCCCACCCCGACTCCCATAGAAAGAAAGAGCAGGAGAAGGTTCGAAATTTTAAATGTCATTAATGTTTCTCATTATTCTGACCTAAAGTGTAAGTTTGGTGAAATAACTGCACAGAGGTCTATATCCTGTCACCAAGTCACCTTTTATTTACATGTGCACAGTACACTGACTGTGACCAGCCAGCTCAGAGTCAGTCCCTGAAGTGAGGACATTCTAAATCCCCTGTTTATATTCGTCATCCAGGGCTCTCTCATTGGCCCACATTAACAATCCCAGTCAAGGATCTCATAGTCAAATGAGATCCACCTGGTTCCAACATGACAGGTAGAAGCAGGTCCAGTAGTAACTTACAAAAGGGAATCCTGAAAAGAAAAAAATTGTAACATCACAGTGAAAGTGCAGGAGGTGCTGATTTACTGGATACTCCTCGGAAAGACCAAACACAGATACCATGGTTTAAATGGCCTCCCTCTGCCTATTTGATGGTACTCTGACCCTAGACTATGTCTGCTGTCCATTGTGAACAACAACCATTTCAGCCAGTAATTTTATTATGAGGAAAAGATATAATTCACAAGAAGTAACCGCGCAGTAATGGTAACAGACTCTTCCTTGTTATTCTGTGCCATGTCTATCTATATTTTTATAATAAGTAAATATATACTCACATACACAGCCAACTGCAGACATCTAAATCTATGTGTGCATATATACACACATTATATACATATAGGGCTCTGCTCTTGTCTCATATATTCTAGTGACACTCATTCATTAACACAATGGCAGTTAATATAGAACATATTCTATGTTAGACCGTGGCCTGAGAAAGTGATGAAACATTGTTTATGTATCAGATACAAGATAGATAAAAGGAGAAAGGTATATTGCTGAAGTCAAAAAATATTCCAGTAGGTGTAATATAACCTAGAAATGGATGCATAGTTTGAAATGCATTTGGAAAAATTATTGAACAGTTTAAGGAAAAATGTTAAATTGTAAGAAATAAAATTGCTGGGAGCTCTATTGATTTATTTGTACTAAGTACCATGCATCATTGTTTTTATTTTTAACTTGGTCTTTCTATGTAACCAAATGTAATGTGTTACATTACATATCTCTGCAAAACGGTAGCTTAAGTACTATTTCTGTTCTGCCATGCAGATTTTGAACAAACAGTGATATTTAAGGCCTGGAAAATGTATTCAGTTTGGAAACAGTTGCATAGAAATCAGAGCAAAATATCTATCCATCCAGGTGAGGAAAGGCTTAAATTGTGCAGAGTGAGATTCTTTTACGGTACAAAACAAAATGCATAATTAATATTATAACCTTTGGAAGTCCACAATTTGACCCAGTTTTCACTTAAGATTTTTGTTATGAGTTTTAAAAGAAATGTAGGAAGATAATACTTGTGGTAAGTATCAGTATTAAATTGGTATTAAGTATAGTCTAGGGTCAGGGTACCATCAAATAAAACTAGTATTAAAGTGGTTTAAAAAAAACAAGGAATGGATAGAGAATAAAGAACAGGCTGCATCTTTCAAGTCCATAAGATGTCTGGAATATTTTGCAGCAAATGAATTTTCACTGAACTTTAATCACTGTGGTTATGTAAGCAAATGCAACCGCACATTTGCACAAAGCATAGTCCCTAAATGACTAGACAGATATGGCTAAGTCAGATTTATCACCTTTTTGCGTTAGAAGTTGGCTACATTTCAATGTTTCCCTCAGTTGGGAGGCTAGTGAAAAAATTTTGGGAAGCTAAGGTTTGCACGACAGCGAATATGAATTTCAAGGAAAAAGAAAATCCCCAAATCAGAAATTATCATTTGAATGAGTAATTAATAATAATAGCCATTAAAAGTGCTGAACAACTGACTTAAATAATAAAACCGTTTTTTTGGTTAAGAAGCAGAGTTAGAGAGAGATGGATTAGACCCTGATCAGCAGGGGAAAAAGGTTGGGATTAGACTGAGCTAAGGAGTTAGGTTGAGCTAATATTGACATTGGTTCACCTCTGGTGGGTACATTCCAAGCTGACTTTGGCAGAATTCATAGGAAAGTGGGGGTTAGATATGAGTTGACTCTCAGCTTGTTTGCTAGATAGGTTTAATGGGGAGTTGGAGGAAGGTCATAGAGGATGTGGGTTGGGATGGTATGTATCTAGCTCAGTCCCACTCACTCACCCAGTTTACCCCTCCACTACAGATCACACCCACACCCTAACCCAATACTCTCCTTCACTCATTCATCCAATGTCCCCAGTTGCTTCCTCACACGCCTCCCACTGAAACCTGACTGAAATTTCTCCCTTCTCTCCCCACCACCAGTCGTTCACCCAACGCTCACCCACTCTCTAATTGTTCCCTCTAGTCACGTCTCCCCTCTCTAAACTGGTTTCTTTCTGAAAGCCTCCCAATCTTCTTCAGCTCAAGGCTGCTGCCTCAGGTATAAATGTTTCACATTGCACTGCTAAAAGTTCCTCATTTCATAAGCTTGGATGGTTTGTGATGTGGAGTAGCACCAACAGTGTAGGTTCAATTCTCTCGCAGGCTAATGTCACCATGAAGGTCTGCCTTCTCAACTGTGACTCTCACCTAAGGTGTGGTGACCCTCAGGTTAAACTCACCACCAGTCATCAGGTGGCACAGTGGCTCAGTGGCTCAGTGGTTAGCACTGCTGCCTCACAGCACCAGCAACCTGGGTTCGATTCCACCCTCAGGTGACTGTCTGTGTGGAGTTTGCAAATTCTCCTCATGTCTGCGTGGGTTTCCCTTGGGTGCTCTAGTTTCCACCCACAGTCCAAAGATGTGCAGGCGAGGTGGATTGGCCATGCTAAATTGCCCATAGTGTTCAGGGATGTGTAGATTAGGGGGGTTATAAGGTAATGTGTCTGGGTGGGATTCTCTGAGGGTCAGTGTGGACTTGTTGGGCTGAAGGGCCTGTTTCCACACTGTAGCGATTCTATGTCCTATGATCATCTCACTAATAAAAGACCAGCTCTGGCACTATGGTGACTTTACTAATCAACAATTTGAAACTGGTGAATTCCATGTTCAGGCCATTGAGCTGTAGGCTCCTGAGGTGGAATATGAGATGTTGCTCCTCCAGTTTGCGGGTGGTGCCATTGTGACACTGGAGGAGGCCCAAGTGGACGTGTCACCTGGGGAGTGGGAAGGGGAGTTAAAATGGTTGGTGAATGGAAGGTGTTGTCATTTGTCGCGTACAAAATACAGATGCTCGACAAAACGGTCTTTCCGAGTCGAAGTTTGGTCTCACTGATGTAGAGGAGACCACATCGGGAACAGCAGATACAGTCGACCAAGTTGATGGATGTACAGGTCAACCGCTGTCTGATGTGAAAGGTTTGTTTTGGGCCTTGGATGGAGGTAAGGGGGGAGGTGTAAGGGCAGTTCCTGCGGTTGCAGGGAAAGGTGCTGAGTTTGGTGGGGTTAGTGGGGAGTGTGGAGTAGACAAGGGTGCCACGGAGACTCGAAAGGCAGATAGGACGGGGAGAAAAATATCTCTTTGGCTGTGGGTTGGATTGTAGGTGGCGGAAATGACGGAGAACGATACAGTGGATGCGAAGGTTGGTGGGGTGGTATGTGAGGACAAGGGGGATCCTGTCTTTATTTTTGGTGGGGGAAGGGGTTTGAGGGTAGAAGTTCCAGAGATGCGGTTGAGGGCATTTTCAGTCACTGAAGGGGGGACATTGTGGTCCGTGAAATAGGAGGGCATCTGGGATGTTTGGGAGTGGAATACTCCATCTTGGGAGCAGATGCAGCGGAGGCGGAGGAACTGAGGGTTTTCAGAAACTGCAGGTCCTCCCCCTCTGTCGAGGTAACCTCAGGGTCTGAAATGGATGCACTTTTGATACTGTTGCCACCGGAAGTAGATGAGAAGACGTTCTGGATGCAAGACATGGGCCACAGTCCGGTTCATGCGGCTTCTTCCTGAGTCTGAGTGGGAGGAACCAGAGCTGGGGTGACACTGTTGCAAGAGAAGTTACAAGCAAAAGATTGGGCCTACATCCCCGGATGTGGGAGTTGGGGTATGTGGGTGTGGGGGGGTGCAGGTGTAGTGATTGGGACCAGGTGGATCTTGTTAACTACAAGATTCTTGATTGGGGTTGTTCACCAGGAAAGCCCTGGCTGACCAATATAACCAGGGGATTAGAAAGTCCACAGTTGAGGACTGACTCTGAGCTGGCCAATAAATAAAGAGTGATTTGGTGATGGGGCAATGGCCTCTGTGCAGTTATTTCACTTGCAATCTGAGATAGATAAACTTTTGTTAAGCAAGGATATGACGGGATATGGGCCAAAGCTAGGTATATAGAGTTAGACCACTGGTTAACCAATGACCTGATTGAATAGGGATAGGCTTCAGAGGCTGAATGACCCATCTGCCAATGTGGTATACTGCATCCGCTGTACCCGTTGTGGCTTCCTCTACATCGGGGAAACCAAGCGGAGGCTTGGGGACCGCTTTGCAGAACACCTGCGCTCAGTTCGCAACAAACAACTGCACCTCCCAGTCGCGAACCATTTCAACTCCCCCTCCCATTCCTCAGATGACATGTCCATCCTTGGCCTCCTGCAATGCCACAGTGATGCCACCCGAAGGCTGCAGGAACAGCAAATCATATTCAGCCTGGGAACCCTGCAGCCCAATGACATCAATGTGGATTTCACAAGCTTCAAAATCTCCCCTCCCCCAACCGCATCGCAAAACCAGCCCAGCTCATCTCCACCTCCCTAACCTGTTTTTCCTCTCACCTCAAGCCACACCCCCATCTCCTATCTACTAACATCATCCCGCCCCCTTGACCTGCCCGTCCTCCCTGGACTGACCTATCTCCTCCCTACCCCCCTACCTACACTCACCCTTACTGGCTCCATCCCCGCCTCTTCGACTTGTCTGCCTCCTCTCCACCTATCCTCTCCTCTATCCATCTTCTATCCGCCTCCCCCTCTCTCCCTATTTATTTCAGAACCCTCTTCCCCTCCCCCATTTCTGATGAAGGGTTTAGGCCCGAAACGTCAAGTTTTCCTGCTCCTATGATGCTGCTTGACCTGCTGTGTTCATCCAGCCCCATGCTTGTTATCTCGGATTCTCCAGCATCTGCAGTACCTTTTATCTCTCATTCCTATCCCTATTTCTCTTTACCAGATATAAAAATATTGAAAATTAGTGGTGGCAGTGTGCTGGGGATGTCTGTTTGACTGACTCCAATTGGGTAATGAGTCTTTTGGCTATCCAATCAAAGTAGGAAGGCAAGGTGGCACAAGGATGGAAGGGTTGGCTGATTAATGGCTAGAACTTTGGGGAGAGGTGTCATGTGACGAAACCTTCAGGAATAAATTTAATCACAGTTGGCCACCCATCGCTAATCATTAGGTTCTTTCTAAAATGGATTATGTTTAAAGCTGGGCAATAAATGTTGGACTTGCCAGTAACACCCAAGTCCTAGAAGAGCTTTTCTTTTTTGTAAAGTTCTGTTTATCTTAATGTCAGTTTTCTTTGTAAATCGCACAGCATTGTAAGCAAAGCAGCATAAAGTTACCCTTTTGCAGCAAGACTGAAGAATCAAATTAATTTGATGTGGTCTGTAAGACCTTATGCAGCTACAGAATGATTATGTTGCACAGAAATCAGCACAGTAACAAATCCATGGCGGCTCAGCACCGTTCACTTAGCTGCACAAAGGGGCTCATTTGAGGAAAATTACCACATAAATCAAATTCATTATGGTCTGTGGACCATTATACCAAAAACTAGATTGGATGCACTTAGTGCAAGTGCACTTAGGAGATTCATCAATATCAAACCGCTATAAACTGAGGCCCATTTACTTTGCACACATGGCCTCCGTACCTTTGCACAAGTTATGGTGCAAATCACGTTTGTTGTGAATTCAAGGATGACCCATTTAAAAATATACGTTAGCTACGTGATTACTGGAGCTACTGCAGGGGAGATATTTATGCAGAATTTGTATGAGGTCTGAATGAATGCATGCTGGAAATAGTTTGTTATTTAGCTCTTATTCCCAAGTGAAGCTGTTAGTATAATTTATAAAGAGAAATGGGTCAGAGATAAAAACTACTTTGCTCCATGGCTATTTAAGAATGATGGGAATGGATCATTCTGGGACTTGATACATTACTGAACAATTCGGATAATTGCCCTTAATTGTCCATGTCATTTATATGAAACAAAATTATGCTGATTCACCAACTGGCATGGCTGTTCATTTTAATGGCACAGCATGTGAAAAAAACAACCCCATCTTTAAGCTCGCTGTATGTCATTTAAACACTTCTGAGTAGGGTTTTCATTTGTCAGGAATGGAGGTACACATGGCCAGCTCATGCCAGCTTGTACCTGTGGTCTGGCAGTAAGTTAGGCTAATTAGGAATAAAACAAAGAACTGCGGACACTGGAAATCTGAAAGAAAAACATAAATGGCTGGAGCAACTCAGCAGGTCTGGCAGCATCTGGAGAGAGTGAAAACAGAGTCGACATTTCGAGTCCAGTGATCCTTCTTATCTCTGTACCTGTCTCCACAGAAGCAGAGATAGTAGGAACTGCAGTTGCTGGAGAATCTGAGATAACAAGGTGTAGAGCTGGATGAACACAGCAGGCCAAGCAACATCAGAGGAGCAGGAAGGCTAACGTTTTGGGCCTGGACCCTTCTTCAGAAAAACAGATGCACTTAGAGCTGCTGAGTTTCTACAGCCATTTCTTTTTTTGTTTCAAATTTCCAACATCTGCAGTTCTTTGTTTTATTCCTAATTAGCCAAACTTACTGCCAGACCACAAGTACAAGCTGGCATAAGCTGGCCATGTCCCCCTCCATTCCTGATGAATGAAAACCCTGCTCAAAAGTGGAGAGGGTTTCACCCCTCTACCTCACTTCTCACTTTAACTTGCTGATCTGGACTGCACTTTCATGTTGAATCACCATCTCCATTACTTATCTACATTTCAGATGACTACTACTGCTGATCTGCAGTGCAGTAGGCTATTAACTGGCCCTTAATTGGTCAAAGAATCTATTTCGATGACAAATAAGAGATGACTCTGTCAAGTTGCATTGTGTGACTGTCTCCTGCAAGGGACATGATTTGAACATTAAAAACAGGTCAGGTTCCCATTTCCCATCCTCAAAACAAGCATCAAACCCCGTGATCAATTTTACTCTAATTCCAATGTGCTGCTGTGTAGTCTCTTGGGTCACCTTCCAATAGCAATACAAGTTGTCAGTGCCACAAAGATGAATGACAATTTAGAAAGCATGGGTCTTGATAGAATGTAAGTTTGATTGATATTCCCTCCTTTTTAGATAGGAGTGGATTATTCAACAATTTGGAGTTTAGTTTTGACTTTCCACCTGTCAGTGACGAATTCTCTGTTATTCATCACTGTGCAAAAAAGTTTTCAAACCCTAGAACAGACAGTGATTTGGAAATTGGTGACACTACACTTCAGCGATGTGTTGTATTTTGGTTTGGTGAGGTGGGTGTTGGGAGCGCCGGGGGGATGGTGCCAGAAACCAAATCTCAAGTTAATTGTCACTAAGATGGCATTCAGCATTAGTGACAATAGACCAGAGTGGGAGTCATTGTTTTTCTCTATGTTCAGGGGGTATTGGCAGAGGTTGGTAGCAGAACTGGATGCTCCAGTTGGTGAGTACTGTTAAGAACTGGAGGTTTGAAACCTTTCACAAAATGGCTATTGGACCAGACCATGTTTGTCATAAGCTGGTAATTTGACGTAATGAAATTTGAACAACTGACTAATTAATGGTTGATGACTTTGTGCTCTCAGATGAGGCTATCCAAGCACTGAGAAAATGAATTGAGATGCTGATGATCATCTCTGTGTTGGGGGAGGGAAGAAGAGTTTACTGAAATGTCCCGAATAAAAAAATCCTATCCCATTACCATCATGATTGCTGCAGTGCATATCTAGGAAAGTGCAGAGGTGGGGGAACAGCCAATGTAAAATGAGTGAGCAAATGTGAGTGTGAGTGAGCATGAGGCAGCGGGCATGAGGGATAGTGAGTGAATGTGTGAGTGAGTGAGTGAGTGAATGACTGTATGTGAAACAATGAAGGAAAACTGTCTACAAAGTCAATCATTTTGCCCTTGTACATTATCTTGCCTTTCAGCCAAATGAATAAATCTCTGACAAGTTTGATTGAAAATCGATCCTGGAACAACAAGCCAACTTCAGCTCACCTGACTGCACCTTGAAGAGTCAGTGAGTGAGCTCTAATGAAAACAAGGCAGTGATGAATAGAACTGCTGCTGCTATTCAGACATGATGGATGCATGGAATGAGAACAGTATGTGGGGAGTTTTTCACTCGGGTGCAGAAACAAAAGAAAAACAAAAGAGAGGAAAGAAAACAAAGATACCAAAAGATTAAACCTCTAGTCATTCGACCCATCTTTCCTCTTTTTGTGGACAATCAGGATTGCATCCTAATTCGTCTTCATCAATTAGAATGAAGGTCTTGCAGGTTAAGATCCTCCTGCAATTTCTATTCTCCTCAAATTGTTTGGTCCAGTCATTTATGGAGAGTGCTAAGGGGATGTATATACATTGGTCCTAGACCCCACTTCTCTTTGGAGTTTAGGAAGTAGAACTAATCACACATGAAATGATTGAGATGAATAGCACATCCTGAAGAAAGACATTTGCTGACGGGGTGAGATGGAGTAAAGTGGAAAGAGGTTGGTGTAGAACATAAACGCTGGTACAAATCTGCTGGATTGGATTGGCACGTTGCTGCGCTGTAAGATTCTAGGTAATTCTAAGTTAGAACTCGAATCTATAGGACTAACCTTATTTTTAGGAAAAAGAATAGATAGCTATCATCACTACTCCTCATCATGAAATTAAGTGCAGTTGCTAATCTCTATGGAGTAAGAGAGTTACTAGACCCTATTATTCTCCTTTAAAAAAAACTTCTATTTATTTGCCTCTTCCCATATTAAATTCTGACACATTAGACAGCATTTCCCAGCTGAGACTCTGCTTATCCTGTCGATCAGTGTCATTTTTCACTGTGCATTTACAGTCTCAGAAGGTGCATCTTCCAAGTTTATATCCCTCCTTGCAATAAAAGCAAAATAATGCGGATGCAGAATCTCAGTTGAACTCACCGTATAAACAAAAAAAACCAAAAGAATTGCGGCTGCTGGAAATCAGAAATGAAAACAAAGACAGAAATTGCTGGGAAAACTCAGCGGGTCTGGCAGCATCTGTGGACAGAAATCAGAGTTAGTGTTTTGGATCCAGTGACCCTTCCTCAGAACTGATAGGTAGCTATGAAAAGGTTAATATTTATACAGGAGAGGCAGTGGAGGAGAGGGGAGAGTAAATGATTGGTAGAGATAGAGCTCAAAGAGAGAGAAACACAGTGGGACAGACAAAGTTATGGTTAAAGGTCAGCCTGGAGGAATGAATAGCTACTAATGGGGGCTATTAGTGGCTGACAATGGATTGTGTCTGGTAGCAGCCCATGTGGTGATAAGGCCTGGTGTGTGAGGGTTAGGACTGATGGCATGGCCTCAAGACTTAAAATTATTAAACTTGATATTAAGTCCAGAAGGCTGTAAAGCTCCCAAACAGGAAATTAGGTGATGTTCTTGCATGTTGTTCTTCTGTGGCTGGATCATATACAAGAGGAAAAATACTTAAAATCTGGAGTTGATCACTGGGAAGTGAAATTGGTAAATCACTTTTCATTCAAAGCATGGTAGGGCGGTATGCAGGCACAGTGGTCAGCACTGCTTCCTCACAGCGCCAAGGATCTGGGTGTGATTCTAGCCTCAGGCGGCTGTCTGTGTGGAGTCAGCATGTTCTCCTCCCATGTCTCTGTGGGTTTGCTCCAGGTGTTCCAGTTTCCTACTGCAGTCCAAAGATGTACAGGTTAGGTAGATTGGCCTTGATAAATTGCCTATTGTGTCCAGAGATGTGCAGGCTAGGTGGGTTAGCCATAGTAAATTTGGAGTTATGGGGATAGGTCTGGGTGAGATGCTTTTTGGCGGGTTGGTGCAGACCTGATGGACGAATGGCCTCTTTCCACACTGTAGGAATTCTGTGACTCTAGGGTTCACTACTCCAAAGGTTGTGAATTCTGGCTTGATTGAAATTTTGAACTATTGCTCTGTCAGATCATCACAGTATATGAAATAAGAAACGTCAGTCATAACTAAACTGGATAAGCAGAGTGGCACCGAATGGCCTAATTGTATCATTTCAATTTATTGGCCACTTATTTTCAGTACCAATGTGAAGCTTTGTCTTCTCACATCACCTCTATCGCCTTGTTGCGCTGAATCATTTGTGGTGTAATTTATTATTTATAAGATAAAATTGGCATCAGTTATAGATTCAGCTGTCCCATCTACCTTCTGCATTCCTACTGATAGAAATAAGGAGGAAACTGCTGAGGTCCGAAATGTGTTCTGTCATCTCAGTTTCCATGTAAATGTGACCTAACCTTTTTGGGTCATATGCTTGCTCTACACTCCACTACTGAACTGCGCACAGGGGTTAAGTTTGCTGGGATTCAAAGTCAGGTTCCTGACTTGAAGCAATCGAATTCCCATCCGTGGGTGAGGTTAAGATTGTGGGTCATATGTCAATCATAGAATCCCTATGGTGTGGAAACAGGCCATCCAGCCCAACAAGTCCACACCAACTCTCTGAAGAGCATCTCGCCCAGACTCACCTCCCCCTGCCCCCAATTTATCCCTGTAACCCTACATTTCCCATGGCTAACGAACCTAACCTACACATCCCTGGACACTATAGGTAATTTATCATGGCCAATCCAACTAATCTGCACATCTGTGAGAGGAAACCGGAGCACCCGGAGGAAACCCACACAGACACAGGGAGAATGTACAAACTCCCACACAGTTTGTCAGCATTGTTGTTTCAACTACTTGACAAAGGAAAAGTACCCTCTCCCTGGCCTACTCTGACAATGTCTGACAAGGTAGATTGGCCATGCTAAATTGCCCATAGTGTCCAGGGATATGCATGATATGTGGGTTAGCCACGGGAAGTGCAGGGTTACAGGGGTAGGGTGGATATGGGTGGGATGCTTCCCTGGAGGGTCAGTGTGGACTAGATGGGATGAATGTCCTGCTTCCACACTGTAGGGATTCTATGAATAACAAAGAGCCATTGAAACACAGTGATGAGTAACAGCAATACAAACTATTGGGACTTAAATTGTCTCCCCAAGGGAATTTGATTCTTTACCATTTAAATCAATCTAGTCACCTGTCCAAGTGGAAAGTTAAGCAGGCAATATTCTTGGCATCTCATTTCTAAGGGAGAAGTGGCACAAACCTTGAATACCCATCAGTGGAGATTCCATTATCATCCATCCATGGAAAAGGAATGGGGTTAATGGTGGAAGATGAAACAGATAGATTTACTGGCCTGAGCTACCAAAGTAAACTGCAAATTGCATTGCAGTTTGGGTAAAAATAAAATCTCTCGCTGTTTTTTAAAGGAATCAATTGAGTAAAAGCTGAAATCAGTGATTACCTTTGACAGTCACAGATAATGCTGCCTGCAGTTGAATGGCGACTCTGTGCAACATTTGGATAATGGTCACTGTGGGGAATCTTATTCCCAGCATGTAGATTTTTTAGAACATGTTGAGCTCTAATTATCTGGCTAGGAGGCATGGATGGTAACATAAGGGCAAATTCTAAATAATTCCCAAAGACGTTAAAACATGGTGCTCAGTATTTCCAGCCTCAAAATACAGAGGCCTGACCATGGCTACTGTATAGAAAGTACACAATGCAATGTCCCAGGGGAAACAGGAAACAAGTAAGGTTCGCAGATAGGGCCTGCTTAACAAAGTTCCAATTTAAGTTTGATTGCAAACAACAAAGCAACAAATAAGCCAGTAAGTCATGGTGTCTCAGTGGTTAGCACTACAGTGGCATAGCGCCAGGGACTTGCGTTCGATTTTACCCTTGGGTGACCGTCTGTGTGGACTTTGCACATTCTTCCCATGTCTGTGTGGATTTGCTCTTGGTGCTCAGGTTTCTTCCCATAGCCCAAAGACATGCATGTAAGGTAGATTGGCCATGCTAAATTGCCCATAGTGTCCAGGGATGTGCGTGCTAGGTGGGTTAGCCACGGGAAGTGTAGGGTTACAGGGGTAGGGTGGATATGGGTGGGATGCTTCCCTGGAGGGTCAGTGTGGACTAGATGGGCTGAATGTCCTGCTTCCACACGATAGAGATTCTATGAATAACAAAGAGCCAATGAAACACAGTGATGAATAACAGCAAATTTGGACCCCTTTAAAATGGTGGGCCAAACATCTGTGTGTAAGATTCTTCTTATAGAGCAGAATATCACTGGTGAGTAATACGGAAGATATAAAAGCGAAGGTAATTGTTCAGTTCAACCAATCTGTGCCAGGTGTTTAACCTCCATGTGACCAAATTATTCTAATTATTTTGACCCATTCTGCTCCCTTATCCCTGTATCCACTTTTCCAATCCAAACATAGGGCAGTATTTAACACTCCCCGAAGGTGAATTTGGAGGGGGGGAGGTGGCATGATTGGGTAGGAAGGTGCAGGATGGATACACCAAAATCCCAAAGCTATCACCTGATGTAAGTCTGTGCCAGAAAGGCTTGTTATTCAGCTGTCCCAACTAGGCTGTAATTGAGGTCCTCAAATGGGCAGTTAATTGCTAAAATCAAATTTTAAAAAAAACTAATTGTAGCCAAGATAAACTTGTCAATCACAAAGGGTTAAACTTGTCTTGATATTCCTAGCCTGTACCACAATTCTATTCTTGTCAAGCTATGACTTTTACTCACTCTCTTTTCTTATTCTGGATGACTATTACAAGGTCTCAAAGTAAAAGAGAAATTATTGGAAATACTCAACAGGTTTGGAGCTTTCTTCAGTGCTCACTGGACTCTGATTTCTCTCCACAGATAGTGCCAGACCTGGTAAGTTTCTTCATCCACTTCTGTTTTAGTTTCAGCTCTTCAGCATCCACAATTCTTTATTTTATTTTAGTTTGGGTATTTCATTTGGCACCCAATCTATGCTGCTAAAACTATTTACCCCTACAATTTTAGAGGGAATCAGCGCTCATTTTAATTGTTTCAGCAAGTTGTCATTCCCAAGCCTGAAGATGGTAGGACTTTTAGATTCATGAACTTAACTGTGGTCTATTATTTAAAGAGTCCAGGTAACATTTTAACCAGAGACAGTAGGAACTGCAGATACTGGAGAATCTGAGATAACAAGGTGCAGAGCTGGATGAACACAGCAGGCCAAGCAGCATCAGAAGAGCAGGAAGGCTGACGTTTCAGGCCTAGACCCTTCTTCAGAAACATTTAAACCAATCCATTCAACGCACAGTTGAATGAGCCTGCAAATAAAACATTTATGATTGGCTTAAACTTCTTGTAATGCGGACAGTGTACTCTGCTGGATCACTATCACCATCTTATTCTGCCATATGTAACTTCGAAAACCCTTATTTTCCATTTAGGACAATTCATTGCATTATGGCATTTTGAGTTGCAAATGAAACACCTGTCGACCATACCCCAGGCATTCCTGATGTACATTCTGATGTTATCATTCCCAAATTACTGTCATGCATTATAATTGCCAGAGGCATCTCCATCCTTGCTCACTTTTTTATTATTGTCCTTTTTGCATTGAAACTTTAGGCTTATTCCTGCGTGTTCTCACATTGCCACTCCCATCGAACTCTCCACTGGTTTGTGTTACTCCTAAATGTCCTATTAAACCACGAGACTGCTGGGAATGAATGTTTTCCTGGGAACTTTTTTTAAGGCTTCTGACATCTGTTTTAAGAGTGTCTCTTTCTGAAAATCTCCCTCCAGTTAATGTGAGGAGTCGATCCATTTTTGACACCTTAGCACAGTCTAACAATTTAAATCACTGAATCAGGAGTCTACAAGTGGAATTTCACATAGTCTGTTAAATTCCATTATATACTCTTTTATAGAATATTCATCGTACTTTCTAAATTTAACTAAGTTTGACTATGAATCATATACATTTAATAGGCTATGTTTCTTAAATTTTGTCCATAAATTTAAATAGATTTTCCAAACCTCCTTCAATGTCCATTTCTACAAATGCTTTGCATCTGATCCTGCTTCTACTAGGTTCCAAGGATGCATCTCACTTTTTATTTTGGTGCATATAAAGCTGCATTCACATATCACTTCATCTTCCATTGATTGTAAGGTTCAACTTCAGAAAACATTGGTAGGAAATTATATCCTGACGCTCTGCATGTGATTTCAGTCATTCTTCTCAAAAATAACAAAAACAAACAGAAGTTTCTGGAAAAGCTCAGCAGGTCCGGCGGCATCTGTGATGATAAAACCAGTTAATGTTTCAGGTCCGGTGACCCGTCCTCAGTTCTGTTTGAAGGGTCACCAGACCCGAAACGTTAACTGATTTTATCTTCACAGATGCTGCCAGACCTGCTGAGCTTTTCCAGAAACTTCTGTGTTGGTTCCTTATTTACAGTATCTGCAGTTCTGTCATTTTTATTTTCCCTCAAAAATAACGCCAGTTACAATCTTTGTTAGTTTCCACATTAAGCAACTATCCTTTGCTAGCAAGGTCAATGTGGCTCCAAGTTGGTCAGGCAGTGAGATAGAAATCAGAAAGTTTTGTTTGTGGATATATTTTATTAACTACTCAGTCTTATGGCTCCTTCCACGTAACAGTCCCACCTGTATCTCTTTTATATCTCTAAGGTCATTGAAGGGACAAATGAATGAATGAATTAATGACTTTATTAATGAATGAATTAGCTTTATTGTCATATGTACTCACATGAGTATGGTGAAAAGTTTACAAAAGAACCAAGAAGGTACAGATTCTTGAGTACAAATTCGTAGAAAAGAAATAGAGATTCCAGCATTACAGACCTTGAAAAGTACAAAATCAGAGCAATAAATTAGAAAAATAACGAAGTAATGAGTTCAGAATAATGATCCTTCCATGATAGCAAAATAATAAATAAAAAGAAATTTTAAAATAGAGAAATTTTAGTCTGTTTCACGGTTCTGGGCTCAAGGGCCCGACCTCTCTGTTGGAATCCCAGGCTGGAATTCCACAATGCTGAAGAAAATCCTTATAGTGTCACAGAACATAGCCAAAGCCACTGCAAGCAGACCCAGACTGACACTGACAAGAACAGCTACTGAGAGGCGTCCGGGGCACGGACCACCTCATCTTCAAAGCTGCTGTCGAAGCAGCCTAGTATAAGGACCCTCCAGGATGCAGCCACGAAGAAGTGAATTATGCCAGTCACCAGTGTAAATGCTTCTTGCTATAATCAATGTGTGCCTGGTAATCCGCATATTCGCACCAAAAAGTGACCATTTCTTTGCACCAAGTATCAGCTGAGTCAAACTGGAATGAGCGCCATGTGAAAGCTGGTCTGACATAATTTGCCTTAACACAGACACAAATCCTGGAAGCTCTGTAGTCAGTAAACCTCAATCAAGTCAAAGTGAAGTAGCTTTCTCACAGATCCCAGCACAATAAATCAAGGGCAGCCTCCTGTCCTGGTCCAGAGCCGCCTCAGGGTGGTAAGAGTCAGGGTCCTTTCCCCATGAGGAGTGGGGAGCCAAATGTCAGCCAGCACATCACCTCTCTTGACTCTCATTACCCCACTGCAGGTTGGTTTCCTCCTGGAATGACAGAGAGAGAGACAAGTATAATGGAAGATGAAAATGTGTGGCCCAGCTATTTCTGTTGGTGCAGGTGGAGAGATAGCCTGACCAAGTGAAACTAGATTTCACACAGGATTCACAGTGTTGGGGGTTGGTGTGGGTGACAGCGAGATGAGATCGTGAGAGTGGTAGAGCATGATCCGCAGTGAATGGTGGGTACAGCAGCAGAAATAAAGTGAGTATGAAGTATTAGAGAGAAGGTGGTGGCCAATAGGCTGGCCAAGTGGACTTCTTCCTGTGGTTCTGGGCATTCCTGCAGATGGACAAAACTGATTTAACTTGGGTGGCAGCATTGGTGGCATGGTCTGGTGTTATGGCCTCCACTGCTGGTCCCACCCTGTGTACCACCCCATCCAGCAAGTTCTCCAGGTCCCTGTCTGCAAAGCAGGATGCTGATTTGCCCCTGTCTGGAGCAAATGTCGAGAACCGTGCATGACTGCTCCAGACTGACTTGTCTGGGTGCAGAACTTACCTTTTAAAGATGGCATCCATGCAGGGGATGCCAGTCAATTTCAGCACGTCCAATGAATGTTGAGTTGTTTGGGGAATGACACATGGTAGGATGGGGTGGAAGGTGCACATTATAGGGGCGGGAATGGCAAATAACATGGCGAGTTTGGTAAGATCTGGCGAGAAAACCTGCTTGGTCTTGTGCGAGAATACCTCTGACAAACGTAGCACAACTTGTACTTAGCCAAAAAAGCTGTAAAATTCAACCTAGAGTGTTGTTTCAGTGTTGTACATGGATTAACATCATGAAGTGCCCACTGCACATGGTAAAGTAAGTAAGGACAGTACCAGAGGACTGTAATGCTGATCTTTCATTAGAAAGAGGTGACTGGTGGTGGTTCAACCTGCAGGTCAGAACATGAGAGGAGAGGTTGAGAAAGAAGGACTTTCATGGTAACCTCAGCCAGTGCAGGAATCATCCTTGCACTGTTGGCATCACACTGTATTGCAAAGCAACCATCCAGCCAACTGAGCACGCTGCAATTATGCCAACACCAATATAGCGTTTAGTCCCATTACACCAAATGTGCATGTATGCTAAAGGTACCATTTTGGAATGCTAAGAGTGCAAGACAGTTCAATCTCTCACCCTATGTCTTTGCACCAGCACCAATTAAATAACTTAATCTATCTCCATTTGCTGCAGTCTGTCCTGCGAGATTTGCAAATTACATCAACGGATCAATGTGTTGGAAATGTTCTGACAGGTAATCTGTTAGAGTGGGATTGATTTGTGCGCGGTTCTGATAAACAATACAACAGGTTTTACAGGGAAAACTCCCTCAGCATCACTGGCTGATTGACGTTCAAAGCAGGTCCTGCAGAGTGAATTAACATCTTGCAAAAATACCAAAGACAGTTCATACTCTTTGGCACCTTTCAGTTGCATTAAATACTAGCAGAGAGGAATGCGGATGACCCAAATCAGATCATGTAACCCTGAGTTTCTAGCCACAAGTCAGATGAAGTGCAGTTACTGTGAAAATAATCACTTTAAGGGAACTGACACAGAAGAACATGCCTCATCAGAAAATCCACAAAGGACTTATTTTAACCAACCATGCACATTTTTGTGAAGCTTTCATTTAAGTATTTTGGTGCTCACTGGGGAACACTAATCAGGCTGGCAGTTGTTTGGAAGGTATCTTTCCTAAAATGTTTTGCAAGGGCAAAGGGCTATGCAGTTGTTGCTGACAGTAATATGTTCCCATAGTGGTGTGCTCCTCATTTACGGTTAAACATTGCTGCACTGTGTAGACAGGCTCAGCCCCAGTCTCTAAGGGCCATCCGACACTTTGCCAATTTAATGCAGCAAAAGCACTGAACCATGATATGTTGATTGGACAGAAGCTGAAGTTAATTAGAAGGTGGATGATACAGCCAGATGATCCTAGCTGTTCTCTTACCCATCTCAGGACAGGGCTACCTTGTCTGCTCTATTGTTTTACTAAACTCTCTACCATTCCCACGCTACACAATTGCTTTACCCAAAGGTTAACCAAGCCAGCTAGGAAATTCAGCTGTGGGGGCATCACATCTAGACACATTCCTCCACCCACATAGACTTTCCATCACAGGTTATGAATTGAAATTAAGAGAGTCGGCACTTTGTTCTCATGTTTCCCCTATCTCCCTGTTCTCAATCAGATTCCATTTTCCCATCCTATGCATGTTACCAGCAGCAAAAATGGCATTTTGGAAGTTGGACTGGCTCAGACACTTTAGATATTATAAAGGACGTTTGAATTCTTTGTCCTTCAAGGCACAGATGACTATGTGCCTCATCCAGAGTGTAAGTCACCCCACATAATGTGTTTGTGTCCTTTATAGGCTTCATAAAGCAATCTCCTCACTGCCATTGCATTATGTGTACTGGGAGATGTTGGAGCTATTATGAACATTGTAGTGTATAAATCTGTCATATATGATCTGCTAAGTGGTATGGGAGAAATGACCCATATCATGGCCAATAATAAGGGAGCTACAAGTTGAGGAGATAGCATGTTACATAACCATGATGAGAGAAGTGAGAACCTTTTAATAAGGTGTGGGGTTCCACAGCACATTGCAGATTGTAACAGCAACACCAGTAATAACATAGTAAGGATGTGATGTTTCATATGAACAAAGTATGTGTTATATTGAAATGGAATAACAATGGATGCGATGTATATCCCTGGTATGGTGAATGAAATTGAGTGTATTGATACATTGAGAGTGGTGGCACGTCAAATTGGTACAGTCAGGATGGATTAGTCTTATAATAAATCAGATCAATATACTGCTCAGTGTGGTAAATCCAGTGTTTCAGTATGGGTTTTCTGTTCTTCGTGCCAGCATAGGTCAGACTTCTGGGTTGTTTTTGAGAAATATTTATTAGATGAAATGAACTGTACAACATGCTTTGAACTGTACAAATTCCAGTCTTCCAACATGGTCCTATCACATATCATTGAGGTTGGTTACAATTATGACACAACATACCTCAGCGGCTAATCCAAAGATTTAGTAGCCCTGTTTCTACATTTAGTCATGGGAAAGGTGTGATATTTCTTATTGGTATAAGAAAGGGTGCAAACTGGAGTGATACATCAAACAATTGCTGATTATATATGCATTAGTGGAAAAGAGAGTCAAAGAGTTGAATCACTTTTGCCTTTTAGGCACAGTTGTCCAAAGTGAAATTATAATCCACTTTTCTTCAAAATTAGCTAAAAAGTTTTACCTGCAGCTTAAGTTAGAAGCCAGTGACGCTCTGCCCTTTCAATTGTCTTATTTTTCAGTCTTCATACTGTGATATACTAGGACTGTTTTCCAATTATGAATGTTTTTGGGCAAACTATTGCCAGTTTCCTAGGCTGGCCAGTGTGACTTTAGCTTGCAAATGAATCTCAAATGATCCATGATGAGTTACTGTGGGGTTGCAAATGGATTGCCAACTGTCATGGTGTATTATCAAGTTGTAGAAGGGTACATTTTTGGAACAACTTGTACGTAGAGTAAAAAAAAAATTGACATTCTACAGATCATTGAAACTTACTAAGTGCCTTTTAAGTGGCACTTTCCTTTAAATCAACTATTAAATTGTTGTAAAAATGGCTGCTTGATGCAAAAGAAAGGTATGGCTACTTAAGGTATTTTAAGAGTGAGAAATTCTCACACTTTAATCATTCACCACGACTTTTCCTAGAAATATAAGGAATAGGAACAGAAATAGGCCACTCAGCTCCTCAAGTCTGCTTCATTATTCAACTAGATCATATTGATTATGCCTTCAACTCCACTTTCCTGCCTGTCCCTCATAACCTTTCACTCCTTTGTTGATCAAAGATTTGTCTACCTCAAACTCGACTGTGTTCAAAGACACAACCTCCACCACTTTGTGGGGAAGAGAATTCCAAACATCATCTCCATTCCGAGAGAGGGAAGAGTGCCTCGTCTTTGTCTTAAATGGGACATTCCTTATTTCTAAACTAGACCCATAATTTGTAGAATTCCTACAGTACAGAACAAGGCCATTCAGCCCACTGAGTCTGAACTGACCCTCTGAAGGGCATCTCATCCAAACACAGGTCCCACCCTATCTCCATGACCCCACATTTCCCATAGCTAATCCACTTAACCTGCACATCCCTGAACTCTATGGGTAATTTATCATGGCCAATCCACCTGATCTGCACATCTTTGGACTGTGAGAGAAAACTGGATCAGCAGTCACAGGGAGAAGATGCAAACTCCACAAAGTCACCCAAGGCAGGAATCAAATCCAGGTCCCTGGCGCTCTGAGGCAGCTGTGCTAACCACAGAGCCACCATGCTACACATTCTCCACACATTCATATCAACTCTCAGCACCTACCCTGAAAACTCCCCTCAAAATCCTACACAGTTTAGTTAGACCACCTCTCATTCCTCTAAGCTCCGATGAAATGTCTAAACTGCCCAATCTTTCCTCATAAGATAAATTTCTCAAACCAAGAATCAGCTGAGTGAATCTCCTCTGAAATATTTCCAATGCAAGTGTGTCCCTCCTTAAGTAAAGTGAATGCTCTGTACAAACGTAGCAAGACTTCCCTACAATTATGTTACAGCAATATTTACAATAAAACCAACATTCTATATGCTTTCATAATTACTGACTGTAGTTGCGTGCTAACTTTTTATGTTGTAATAACCTTCTGCACCTTCACTTCATCCATGTGCTGTTGAATTGTGTTTTTGACCAGTAGTAAAGTGGTCATGAAAATATTTCTTGGTTTCCCTTTGCTCCATTAAGATTCTAATCAGTTCACTTTGTTTTTGGTGCTCCAGGTATAGATACCTTAGCACTGATCACTGAAAAACCAGGGCCACTCACCAAAGGTATTGACACATACGTAACAAAAAGTTCAGAAGACTAGAATTGCAATTTTGCAATCTGATGCTTCAGAATCAGAAACTATGGGTTTGACCCCACTCTGGAGACTTGTGTTCATAATCCTGGAGGAATGCTGCACTCTTTCAAAAGAGACATTAAACCAAGATTTCCCCTCTGCCAACTCAGGTAAAAGCGAAATATCCTGTGGGAAAACTTGGAAGGAAAGCAAGGGAGTTCCCTATAAATACTGGTAAAAGGCCGTTTGTAACAATAGTGCTATGGCTGGCAGCCACTCACTACCACTTGTGATAACAAGGTGTAGAGCTGGATGAACACAGCAGGCCAAGCAGCATCAGAGGAGCAGGAAAGCCGACATTTCGGGTCTAGACCCTTCTTCAGAAAATCAGTGAGCCAGATGGGTTTTACAACAATGGCTGATGTGTTACAGTCATCATCACTGAGACCAGCTTTCAGATCCAGATTTGCTACAATCCAGCTGTTTCCTGGTTACAATCGTTTCCAATTACAAATTTGTTGAATTGCACGGTCATTGTTATGGGATTCTGAGCACACGTTTATTAGATTCTGACACCACCACTATGCTACCATTCCTACAGATGTGTCTGTCTGTTCACTTCGTTAATCTCCATCCATATTAGGGAATGTTTTTCTGCTTCTTGTATCTAGTATACTGATGACTATTCCTCTATTCTGTCTGGTTATGTCTGTCCAGTCCTGAACTGTTCTCTGTAAATCTATCAGCACTCTCCTTTCCCCAGAGTTGAGGTGTCTGGGGGGTGAGACATTAATTCGGGAGGCTGTCAAAACCATACCCTTTTCTGCCCACGAGTCAGTCTGTGTAATGGTTGGTTCAGCTTTAAGCAGAGCTAGGCGTGGGGATGTCTGTGAGTGTGTGTGTGTGTGTGTG
>JAHRHZ010000217.1:13834641-13871966 GCA_024137785.1 Ginglymostoma cirratum
CTCCAGCATCGGCAGTTCTTACTATCTCACTTACTATCACTTTCTCTTTGGAGGCACTGGCTCATAGCATGCGGTGTTTTGTTGCCTTATCAGTAATACAACAGTTACCTATTTTACATGGTGTCTTTTGTGTATGTTGAATGTTCCAAAGTGCTTCACAGGTGTGTTTTGGAATAAAATTCAAGACCGAGCCAGATAAGATGTAAGATGACGAAACTACAATTTTTGTCAAAAAGTTTCAGTTTTGACAAGAAAATTCCATTTTGAAGAAGAATAAAGCTGGACTTGAAATGTTAACTCTGTTTCTCTCTCCACAGATGCTGCCAGACCTGTTGGGTTTCTCCAGCACATTGCAGAATGGGATGGTGTGAGGAGGTAGAGAGTTTTAGGCAGGGAATTTTGAAACGTAGGTTCTGAGCAGCTGAGAGGACAACCTTGAGAAGAGTGCTGAAGTTAGGGATTGTCAAGAGGCCGGAGCTTGAGAAGTGCAGAGATCTTGAAGGATTGCAGAATTGAAAGAGGTTACAGACAGATTGACACAGGATGTAGACAACACATTTCCTTTTCCACAGTATTCTTCATGTAACAGGAGGTGCAGGGCATACCTACAGGGCAAGATACTACCATATCTTACATTCCCTGCGTGTATGCTGGGCTCCCAGTCACTATTTTTATCACAGCAGAAGATCAGGAGTCCTCTGTGATAATTAGTGTTACACATGTGATGATCTGCAGATTCCTGAAATATTGAATTACATTAAAATGCTGAAATTATAAAGGTGCCACTTTGTTTTAGGTTAAACAAAAATGAAGAGCAAATATGTTTTCAAACAAATATGAGACAATAAGCCAAAGAAATTTCTAAGAACAAGGCGGGAAAGGAAAGCATAGTAAATTATAAATTCTATAGACATGCTGGGTCACATTTATGAACTTTCGTTGGTAATAGCTAAACAATTTGATTTCCTTCTTGCAGTTACAAAGGATACATGATCAAATATTACAATATAACAGTGCCAATGACCTTCTGAACCATTTCAGAGTTGTGAGATAACAAGGTGTAGAGCTGGATGAACACAGCAGGCCGAGCAGCATCAGAGTTCTGCACCTTGTTATCTCAGATTCTCCAGCATCTACAGTTCCTACTATCTCTGAAACATTTCAGAGTTGTGTTTGAATTATGGATAGTGCCGGGGTTCTTTCATGACAGAGCACTTATGTCAATGCAAAGCATATTATTAGAATTTGGCTGGGAGGCTGAAGTTAGTCTTAAACTGGTTTGTAGCAAAATTTCAATCCAAATTCAGATGTTCTTTATATCCAAAACTGGAGTTATTTGGTTTCCGTTATTCAAGGTAATGCAGCAGCCCAGATTTTGCACTTGTAGAGATGGCAAGGCTGTCATCAGCCATGTACTTCCATGGTGCTAACAGCAAAGTTTTGGGCAGAATTTACATCACAGAGACAGGAATCAGGGGCTGATGGCCAAGAGAAGCGGGTGGATGGATTTCTTGGTCCCTATGCCCCCAGAATGAGAGTCAGTGACTGATGCTTAAGAAGGCTGATCCACTGTAACACTGCACTGCAGGGGTCCTGAGCAAGTGATACTACTCAATAGCAGGGAGGAACACAAGAGGGGGTCAGGGTAATGACTTGGAGGCAAGTGTCCTGGATGCACATAGGGGACCCCTCTCCTAAAAGATTGTCCTCCCTTCCTCCCTACATTTTCCACAGATGTTTGTGCATAGCCATTGTTTTATGGTGTATTCTTCAGGTCAGTAGACCAGTTAACAAGCTTAATGTCTCATTCATTTGTTTATTTAAGAATATCACATGGCCTGCCAATTTTGACACCCATCTGCCTACTCTGTTGTGAAGATCAGGTCAGTGGGGGTTAGGCAGGAGCTGATGAATCAGCACGGTTTATATGATACTACCCTACTGGCCCCTGTAA
This sequence comes from Ginglymostoma cirratum, assembly GCA_024137785.1. NCBI lineage: Eukaryota > Metazoa > Chordata > Chondrichthyes > Orectolobiformes > Ginglymostomatidae > Ginglymostoma > Ginglymostoma cirratum. Next base: position 13,836,596 of record JAHRHZ010000217.1, read on the forward strand.
ACACACCTGGTGGCAGTCTGTAAAACCCAGCTCCAGGCCTATGTTGGGTCAGAAACATGTCTCGGGGGAGAAAGCTGAATAAATGTGTAGTTTTCAAACTTTAACTTTGTCTGGCAGTATATATTGTCACTGTATTGTACTACCACCATAGTAAAGATACCCACTTTTACTGGAATACTGTTACTGTCATAAAATTATTCTTTCTTTGAGCTTCAGACTCCTTGTGCAGGGTAAAGTGCCCTGGAGCAACCAGCAGTCGAAGGTTCAATCTATTGATGAAGCAGATCAGAATGCCTTCATGCTATTGCAGAAGAACTTACAGGCAAATCTCTCTCACACCTACTTCTGTGGCCTTATTAAATTCACTTGTAGTAACTTGCTGCAAGTGATATTGGATTTACATCATTTTAAAGCAACCTGATAATTTAAGAGAGCTTCCTGAACAGAAAATAATGGCACCAGAGGGTAGGTTTTTCCTACTTTCATAGAATCCCTACAGTATGGAAGCAGGCCGCTCAGCCCATCAAATCCACACCAACCCTCCAAAGAGCATCCCAACCAGGCTGACACCCCTATCCGATAATGCTGCAATTCCTATGGCTAATCCACCTAGCCTGCATATCTTTGGACTGTGGGAGGAAACCGCAGCAGCCAGAGGAAACCCACTCAGACATGGAGGGACAGTCACCCAAGGGTAGAACTGAACCTGAGTCCCTGGCACTGTGAAAGAAAGTGCTTTTAATACCTCCAGCTCAGCAAAGGAGTCCACACCACTAGGCACAGTGGGTAGATATAGCAGCCTGAGTTAGTGCAGTTTCCCAGGCTGATAGAAATATCTGTCATTGCTGAAAGATGGGTCAACACCTATACTCCACCAGTGGATGTGCCATCATTGTCTCTCTGCTACCTCATATTCACAGAGATGCCACTTGCTTAGTCTACTCCTGTTACTGCACACACTTTCTCACCAAGGATTAGAACTCTCACTATGTAATGTAGCATGTTCAATCAATGGCTCTCACCCATCCCATCCCGCCAAATTACTAACCCCTCCTGCTTTCTGCACTTCCTGCCCACTCACTGACCCTACATCTAGATAGGGCATCTAGGCCCAAAGGACTCTGCGAATGACAGCCAACTCTTCCAGGCTAACAAGGCCAGCATCAGAGCAGGCTACTCCCACCCCAGTTGTGCAAACGGAACTGTGTTTAGAAGCAGCTGGAGAAAACTAGGGAAACCCTTAGAAGGTATGGGTGACCCTTTACTGTAAATATTCTTGCTCTTTTGTGAAGGTACGTTGTCTTAATTTTCTGCTCTGGCCTCTTTGTAGCTGTTGGAACTGGTGAAGTTGCACCTAATTGACAACTGAGCAAGCTCTTTAGACATCCCAAGGTTAAGAAAAGTGGTAATCCCTCACAAGCAGCCAACTCCTTGACTGAAGACATCATCAGATGTTCCAGATGTTGATGACTACAACTGAAGCGTGCATCTTATGTGGAAAACACAGGCGATGGGCAGGGATTGTGGTAGGGCCTGCCCTCCATAGATCATCCAAACCTGCACCCACCCTGTGAAAGAGTGAATAGAATCATTGATGATTCCACACATCTCTGCAGGCTACGCTTCATTCTATCTTTCATCTGCTCAAAGGAGTGTGTTATTATTCAAGGCTGGGAAGTGTACAATGGGATGTTTGCAGCTCTGCTCTCCCTTGTTCTTCTGTGGCCTGTTGAGAGAAGCTGCATAAAGTGCTATGTCTCTTAGGTTAAACAATATCTTGTAGATTTACTCAAACATTTCAAGGCAATTTCACAGCCTGTGAAAAGAAAGCAGTTTCCACTGGTGTTCCAGCAGGACTTAGTATCGAGTCTCTTGTTGTTTGTGGCATGTACTCTTGATTTAGACCTATACAGAGGCGACCACGAGGCCAAATATAATGTGAGCTCATTCTGGTGTGAAGCAATCATTAGGCAATTGTGATTGCCCACTTATCTTTGTTAGAACCTCTTTCAATCAATGTGAAGTTCTGGAGAATGAATTTTTCACTTTGCTCACGATAATCCTAAAGGCCTCATTACTGAAATGGGTCTTTCTATTCTCGACTCCTACCAATTACTGTACTTGCCATGGGAAATATTTACAGGTATAAATATGATGCCAATTTGCGTCTTCAGATTATCAGTGTAGTCTTATTTTCCCAATGGGCTCCTCAATTATTCATTAATAGGAACACATCCTAATCTATCAAGGTCCCAAAATAAGCTTTGCAAGGAACTATGTGCTTATTTCATTGAATTAGTCAGATTCAGAGGTAAGAAGTGTGAAAAGTTCTATTTTTTTCAAGGTTTTAAAGCCAATTGAATTCCCTAGCAGTAAAAAAACACATTTGTTGTCAATTCTTTGATGCAAAGGTTCCCAGAATAAATCAAACAGATTTCACAGACAGGAAATTTTTAGGACTTTTTTTGCAGGTGGTGGGACTTCACTGTGATCTTGAGATGGCCCTGCCCCCTTCCCATCTGTAGTCACTGGAGATTTTAAAACTATTCCGATTAGATACCCAATTTTCTGAGACTTGGTCATTCCAGGAGAATGTGTAAGGCAATTACCAGACCAAAGATTAGAGGCCACTAAAAGTATTTTCTCTGTCAGGGAAGTCCAATATTGAATCTTCACTTTGGAAGGTATGTGTTCTTTCAGAAACCACCATGGACGAGCAGATCTTCTTCACACCTTTGCTGTTGTCCCAGTGTGCATGCACGCACACACTCACTTTTGACAGTTATGACTGTATTGTGGTGGGCCTGCCTCACTTGGGAAAATTAACCTTTTTGGGATTTTGCCCTTGTTTCCAGCACATCCTTCCTGTCTGGTTAATACTTCGGCAAACAGCCAGACTAGGATTTCTAATCTCATACATCAGTGGCATGGTGGCACTGTGGCTCAGTGGCTAGCACTGCTGCCTCACAGCACCAGGGACCTGGGTTCAATCACAGCCTTGGGTGACTGTCTGTGTGGAGTTTGCATGTTCTCCTCGTATCTGTATGGGTTTCCTCCCACAGCCCAAAGGTGTGCAGTTGGGTGGATTGGCCGTGCTAAATTGCCTGTACTATCCAGGGATATGCAGGCTAGTGGGATTAGCCATGGGAAATGTGTGGATTTGGGTGGGATGCTCTTTGAAGTCAGTATGGACTCGTTTGGCCAAATGGCCTGTTTCCACTCTGTAGGAATTCTATGACCATCTTCTATTATCTGATCAGCAACAGAGGAAAGCAACCAGTCTGATGTTTGCAGTGCCTGTGCTGATTGGATAGATCTTCTTAAACTAGCTCTCTGAAATTCTTTTAAAATTATGAAGAGCTTTGCTGGTCTTTGACTATTTTGTCAATTTGTGTCAATGGTGAAAATATTATCAGCTTCAAATGTTGAGAGAAATTAGGGTAATTGACTTTGTGCAGAGGAATTTTGGAGCACAGAATGGTTTTGGGAGAGATTCCTATATCTTTCAAAGGAAAATTGAATAGATATTTGATGTTGTACACAATTTACAGAAAGAGATCAAGACAATTTGATCAGTATTGGGGCCAGTACAAAACCGATGGGCCAGACAGCTTACCTCTGCATTGTAAAGATCTACCTCAGTTGAGTAAAATGAAATTTCTATTTGGACTTAACTTTGAGCTGCCTTGCACACTGGCAGGGAAAACCAATAAAGCAACGGCCTTATTTGGTATTGTAAATTGATGCATTGGAGATCTGGGAGGATGAGACCTTTTCTCTGATTAGTCATTCTGAAAATAAGAGACAGCAGCTCAAGAACATTTAGCACCCAATATTTCCCTGAATGATCTCAGTGATCTTGCTGATATAACTTGTGTCCACTGGGAAGGAAATAACGGATTGCGTGCAGATTCATTTTCAGCACAGCTGTCTTTTAACTTACATTGGTTTGGGTGATGCATTGAAGTGTCATCGTTTTGCCAGATAAAATACTATTGCGTACCCTGGGGTAAATGTGACAGGCGTATCTCCACAAATGTCCTAAGAACAAGCCAAGTGGCTTTGACTTTGATATTAGTTACTCCACTTGGACGCTTTGCAGAGACAACCTCTTTAGCACCTCTTTTATTCAGAATATCAGTCATACAGTAATACTAATTCTGTAGAGAAAAAAAGAAAAACGGGCAGACCAGAAAGTGCTGGAAGTATAACTACTTGGATAATGCTGGAAAACCTGTAGAACAAGGTCCTACAGACAGAACTGAAGTAAATGATATGTGTTTCAGCGACAAAAACTGAAAATGCAGGAGAAGCTCAGTAGTATCTCCGGAGAGAGAAACAAGAGTTACCATCTTGAGTCCATTATGACTCATCTTCAAAACTGAAAGGATCTATTGTTAGCCAAGGGGAAAATATTAAATAAAAACCAAAAGAACTGCGGATGCTGTAAATCAAGAACAAAAACAAAGTTGCTGGAAAAGCTCAGTAGGTCTGGCAGTATCTGTAAAGGAGAAAACAGAGTTAACGTTTCGGGTCTGGTGACCCTTCCTCACTGGACCCGAAATGCTAACTCTGTTTTCTCCTTCACAGATGCTGCCAGACCTGCTGAGATTTTTCAGCAACTTTGAAGGGAAAGATATTGTTCAGGATATTGGGAAAACATTATTTTTTGGGTAGTGCCATGGTATCTTTCTTATCAGTCTAATCAAGAAGATGCATTCGCTGGCTATCTTCTGAATCAATCAGTGCTTGGTAATACATTGAAGTGTCAATTGTGATTATATATACAGGTTCCTAGAGTGAAATTTGAACCTTCGACTTACTAACTCTGAGGCAATATTTACAAAGACATTGCCATGTGAACAATGCGCTAGACTTTAAAAATCCTTTCAAAAGCTACTTCCTCACTGGATCGCTCACACCCATCACCCTGTATCATATTTGTTAGGTATCGGTGGGATGGCACGGGCAAAGAGGTATTTAACCAACCCAGTAATCCAGAATCTCAGGCTAATGTTGTCAGGCCGTGGGTTCAAATCCCACCATACAGCTCGTGAAAACAAGCATGGGGCTGGATGAACACAGCAGGTCAAGCAGCATCATAGGAGCAGGAAAACTTGACGTTTCGGGCCTAAACCCTTCATCAGAAATCAGATTTTCTGATGAAGGGTTTAGGCCCGAAACGTCAAGTTTTCCTGCTCCTATGATGCTGCTTGACCTGCTGTGTTCATCCAGCCCCATGCTTGTTATCTCGGATTCTCCAGCATCTGCAGTACCTTTTATCTCTGATACAGCTCGTGAAATTTGAATTCGATAAAATCAGGAATTTGAGGGAAAAAGCCTAAAGGCAATCATGTAATCCATTGTCTTAAAATGCAAAGCGTTGTCCCAGTGTAATATGACTTCTAAAAGGAAGATAATAAAAATTTTAAAATGGCCATTGCATGTACAAGATGGCTCCTAGAAGTCATATGCTTGTTACTATTTGACACACAGTCACCTTAAAGGCAGACAGATTGGAACATTATGTTAATATTGATATAAAGGGAGATGTTTGCTATTGAGTTAACCCTCTAGTAAGACAAAGGATACTTCTAAAGCTCTGAGAAAAGCAATAGTCTGGAAGGACCCCCAAATGTCATAATTGATTTTGGTTTGTGGAACAATAATTCATCAAAATTCAGCATTAGCAGCCACCTTAAATTTTGATCTTTGTAAGATAGGATATGAGACACTATTTTAAACAGAAACTCCCCACAGAAGAACTCTGAGAAGCATTCTTGGAGAGAGAAGCAGGTTCAACTAGAAAGAGCTCAATGGCAAGGGTTTCTAAAATCAGCTACAGTTCTGCTGAAAGAGGCCAGGCCATCTGTAAATGCCACCACTCAGCACTAGTGAGAAACAAGAAAACCCCCCCTCCCTCTCAGAGCCTGTCTTATTTATTGATTCCACTCATACGGGCAACTATTCAACTACACCAGCCATCACAGCTGCTGAATTCTGACTTCAAGTTTTCAAGCCATTCATTTTGGAAAGATAGTCTTCACGCAAGCAGCGGGCCTGTGACAATAACATACTGGCTTCACTTTCATCTTCACATGTACCTTTTACCTGTATCAATATCCAAACTTTATCTCTGTATTTTAGTTAACAACTGTATTATTCCTTTATTTGGTAATTTCAGCAATAGTTTGTATAATAAATGAGCCACATATTGTTCAAAATTAAATCTGTGGTGCTGCTTATTTTTGATTAAAAAATTAAAAGTGGGCTACAAATGAGCTACACACATTTGCAGCTCATGGACAACTCTGCTGGCACGCCTGAAATGGTTGTGATGAAGCCTTTCATGGTAGATAATCCCGGACCCTTAAGTCCTGCTCCAGGCGCCCGCGCACATATCCAGGTTTTCCTGAAGAATATCTGCAAGTCATCATCTTGATGTCTCCTGAGCTCATGTATTGATTCTGAAGGCTTCTTTTTTCGAGAGAGGATTCCCGTCCACTCTTCTGTCTCTATGACAAAGCATTATGATTTTATTCCAGTCAGGGTTCATTGAGGCCAAAGCTTATTGAAGGGGCAAGATTCTGTTGGCATAATTGTGTTCAGACCCTGCAGCTAGGTGAGAATTACAACAAGCAAATAATTTGCATTCTGTCTGTCGGCTTGCATTGTTATAAAAGTGCAAAATATTGGTTTTATTTTCTTTTCAATTTCCCAGTGAATAGTCGATAACCACTGCGAATCAAAGACATTTGTAAATGTACTTACACTGGGACGTACTCAGGAACTGTGAAGTGGAACGTATCCATTTTATTGCAAATGGTAGGGAACTGTTGCCAAGGGCAGTGTTTATCATGGCTGAACTGAGATAGACAAAACACATTGGAAGCTCTGCTTCTCTCGCTTCAGAAAGCACTGCATTAGGAAATGGTTCCCAGGGAAATTATTTCTTTACCTCCTGAGATCCCTGATGCCACATTATGCTTGCATGTGTATGTATTCGGCGAGATACTATAAATGCAACATTCTTATCTGAATTGAATTACCTCATTGCTTGAGTAATTCTGATCTTAACCAAAATTGTTCCAGATCTGTTTTAAGCTTTATAAATTTTTCTGTGTTTGTTACACAGACGTAAATGTACAGGAAACAAAGTCACCCCTGCATTAAACAGTTTCTATACTGATTTTTTAAAATACTTTTTTATTCAAAAAGGAAATGTAGTCAGTATTGCAATGTTATTTAAATGATTTATTTAAATGGAACATGGGGTGTCAACGACAACAGAAATGAGAAATGAGACACAAGGACTGAAGTCAAGGAGCCATTAAGCAACTAGACCTATTGGGTTGAGGTTTTACCTGACTTGAATCATAAGATCATAGAACCCCTACAGTGTGGAAAGAGGCCATTCGACCCATTTAGTCTGCCCCGACCCTCCAAAGAGCATCTCACCCAGACCTACCCCCCCATCCTGTCCTCATAAACCTGCATTTCCCATGATTAATTCACCTAGCCTGCACGTCCATGGACACTATGGATAATTTAGCATAGCCAATCCACCTAACCTGCACATCTTTGGACTCGGAGGAAGAAGTATCTTCCAAACAGTGATCTAATAAATAAGATTGAAATGGGGAAGGGGAAGGATGGTGGTTAAGGATGGAGGGATGGATGTTTTTGTGTGAGGCGCTAATTGAGTAGGCTGCTTTGTCCAGGATTCTGTCAAGCTTTTGGAATATTATTGGAGTTGCACTCATTCTGATAACCAAATGAGCTTTAAATAAAGGAAATTATTTATTCCCAAATACTTACTCAGAATTAGCAAAATGTCACACACACGGTCCCACATAACCACACAAAAATGTGACATAAAGATAGAAATAATCCAAATTTACTGTTGACAGTTAATTCAAACTTTTGTTTATAATCTCTAGTCACGCAGAAAATAACCCTTCCTGTGGTTTCTTGAATATGTTTGGCCTTTTAAAGTTAAAACCTGAGTTTTGGACATTGAAGGGTTTACAACAGATTTCTAAACTGGTCCACCAATTTTACCAGCTTTCTATCATGGTAAACCTCCAAACAAAAGCAGAAATTGCTGGAAAAGACTTCTGAGGAAGGGTTACTCGACCCGAAATGTTAACTCTGATTTCAGTCCACAGTTGCTGCCAGACCTGCTGAGCTTTTCCAATAATTTCTCTTTCTGGAAGCTAAGTAGTCTATATTGAATAAGCAAAGGGGACATCTAGCATTCGTCTGAACAGTACGTCAGTGTCCATTTTAAACAAGGAAGAGACAGTTCCAGAAACTTCCAGATGCTTTATGGTGCTCAAGCTTTTCATCAGATTTGAGAGTTTCTAGACTATCAAGAAATGCTGAGAGTCTCAAAGTACTTCTGTTGGTGCTTTGTGCAAATAGTTCATCCTTTGTTGTCTTTAAACAAAGAGACTCCTGCATATTGTCTGTAGTTTCCTCTTTGGAATCCAGAAGTCACATTCTCTCAAGTTATCCTTGTGTCTTTGGTACCCCTCCATTCCCAGCTGCTGGTGCATCCACAGGTTTGAACCTTTTTCCTGTGACTCTTAAGAGTACAAAAAGATGAAAAGGGGGAAGGGTTATAATAACCTTAAATTTAGAACTTCCTACTGGGGGAGCATGATGCCAGAAAGCACAACTTCAACTATGGAAATCTTACAATTCTCTTCCCTAAAAATGTTGTTGAAGCTACAGTCTATTGAAAATCCCAAAACTGAAGGAGTAAGATGTTTGTTAGTTGTTAGAGGTAATGGCCTAATCAGGAAATCAGAGTCAAGGAAGGTCGATGGAGTTAAGATATGCATCAGCTATGACCTAGCTGAATAGCAGAAAGGTGAAATGTTCCACTTTCTCTGGACTGAATGACTTACAGCCCTTAGTTGAGGTGGAGAATGGTGATGTGGGAATATAAGTATGGGAGCTGGAAACGCTACAAGGAGCTGGGGTAGATCAGTTCTCTGACCCAGTCCTGCTGTTTAGGTGTTTTATACCCTGTTCCACCATTTTATTCATATCAGCTCAAGATTGGAACCATTATATTCAACATAATCTGTTGATTCGAGTAAAAAATATTGGGACTGCACTAGGCGCCATTACTAAACCTTAACAACAGCCCCTTAAGGGATCATTTGCACAGCCATAACCAAGATCTAGGAGCCATTCACCCCCACTACTCCCCAAATTTGGAGGCAAGTGGTGTGGAATTGGCAAAATTGCTGGAAGTGCACATGTTGGCTCCTGTGAGAAATGGGAAATATAACATTGAGTGGGGTAGAAATGCTCCTAAGTTTGGGGCAGAGGTATTGGGATAGCAAACAGCAAACCTCCCTCAGTGACAAGACTGAGTTGGCTGTGGTTAGAATCATAGAGTCCCTATAGTGTGGAAGTAGGCCATTTAGCCCATCAAGTCCACATTGACCCTCCAAACAGCATCCCACCCTGACTCACCCCCTATCCTAGACACTATGGGCAATTTAGCATGACTAAGCCACCTAACCTGTGCATCTTTGGACTATGGGAGGAAACTGGAGCATCCAGAGGAAATTCACGCGGACACAGGGAGAATGAACAAATTACACACAGTCACCTGAGGCTGGAATCAAACCCGGTTCCCTGGCACTGTGAGGCAGCAGCGCTAACCACTGAGCCATCATGCCGCCCTTAATACAGGCATTGCATGCAACAGTCATTAATTTTTGTTTTCTTCTTGGCTGAGCATCTTGACAGTTTGGCGACTAATTCCACCCCAAATTGATTTGACTCTTACATCCTCCGTGTATTAAAATATTCTGCTTTTTTTCAATAAGCAAGGAATTTTTATTTTCCATTGAATAATAAATCAGACAAGCTCCAATAAAATGATGTGGTTCTTGACTGCAGTTCAGAATACCCAAAATACCGATAAATTAACTGCCTATCAGTATGCATTTCCTCTGACCAATGTACCACAGCCCATAATAGAATAGCAGGCTCATTTAGCTTCTAAATAATACTTGGTGCAGAAGGAAATCACATGGCTATCAATGGTAGCTTTTTGCAATGGTGTTAATTTGTGAGAGCTTACAGGAATCTGTTTACAAATATCAAAACAGAAATCAGGAGATAGATCAAGAATAATAACATATTCACTGCTTTTACAGTAGGATTCAGTGTGTTTTTAAGGAAAGTTCACCCACTACATCCTTTCCTTTGCAGCTAGGCAAACATTTTACTCTTCAGTCCCTTCAGATTGCATACAATTTGCTGTAAGGTACGCTCTGCAATGATCTCCTCAGAAATATTTTGAGAAGTTTTCCCTGTACTGCTGAAAGGCATTATAGTAAGGTTAACCTTTCAAGATAATAGGCTTCACACAGTCCCAGAGGGGAGAAAAGTTCAAACACCATAGTAAAATTCTGAAGATTTTCACTAGAGGTTGCCAGTTGGCTTGCCAATGCAGAGGAACAAGGTCTGCAGCTTTGGACCACATCCTACGTCCAAAGGTCTGAGAGAATAATGCAGTTTGGAACACCCCCGCCATTTCTACAGGTGTTGGCTGTCTGCTGGGTTAGTTCCTCTACAGTCTCTCCAGTACCTTGCCAGGGAGGCCATTGCTCAGATATGAGCCATTACCATTACCATCTGAACACATGAGGCATCTTAACTTAGTCCAATCCTGTTCTTCCCCCTGTACAGCCTTACATATGTACATGCATCCCTGTGATGTAGCTCACTGGAAAAGCTTTGGCAGTGAGAACCCTAGCTGATTGGTATCATCTTCCCTGCCCCAGAGATAGTGAAGTCAATTGCAGTAATTAGTCAGAATCCTTACACTGGGAATGTCCTCGGCTGAAGTATTAGGGAACAAGATAAACATGTTCCTCATACTGACAGATTTGTCTGCACCTGTTCGATATTGCTGCACTGTCTGTAAAGATCCAAGATCTAATTATCCAGGAACCAGTTGTGGAGTAAATGTTCCAGTTGGGCCACATTCAGAGCTGCGCTGGAGTGACAAGCTTGTGTATAACTTAATCCCAGCCTAGGCAACGTTTTACCAAGTAGTAAGGCAAGTTAGAATTAAGCAAATAGCTTTCATCTTTCCAAGGCTAAATGTGTGATTAATTTGAACACCTGGGAACCAAAACAAAACCGAACTCATCAACAGCTCTTTTAGTCACAAATATGACCCACAGACTGTTCCATGGAAACTGTCAAAGTCACTCTGTGATCATCTCTTAGAAGATCCTTTTTCAACTTTTCTTCAAGAAACCATGGTCTGAGAGTTGTTGGGAAGGGTCCAAAAAGAATTTCTCAGCCCCAGCTGACAGAATGACTCCACTGTTTGCACAAAGGAAGTATTAAGCCACACCTGAAGCTCCTTAGAAAGGATAACCTTATGTCAGCTGGGAGAAATAAGGTAAGGCTGTGTTTGTGGCCTGTGCCAATGCCGAGTGGAGCTAAGTTAGCTTCACATCAGAAGAGTGAATTCAAACTGTTCTTAGTCTGAGTGACATTGCAGTGTTTACCATGAATTACACAATTAAGCACAAAATGCCTTGGAACAATGCAAAATATGCAACTGATGTCACGATGTCTGAATTAAAACATCTCTCTTTTACCAGAACTTTGTTAGAAAGCTGTTCTTCAAGTGACATTACAGGTGTAAGTACACATGTGCAGATTGATCATGGCACCTATTTTTAATAACATCACCCCTTTCCTGAGTGTTGGGAGCGCACAGTCCACTATGATATGGAAGTAATAACGGCGTAGCTGCTGTTGCTGGACTAGAAAAGCTAGACTGTTGTAATCATCCAGAAAACCTGAGACCAGAACTTATCATTGGGAATTATAAATCAGTGCACAAAAGCTGGAAATGTAAAAGCTAGTATCAGTAAAAGCAAATGTGAAGGTAATGGATGTTCGTTTCACAAAAGAAATACTAAATCCAATTCCACACTAACATTATTAACTCTTAACTGACCTCTGAAGTGGCTGAACATGCAACTCTATATCACTAAACATGGATAACCAGCACTGGGCATTAAATGATGCCCTGACTATTATTTATTTTTAAAAATGCAGCTGAGAAATCATTAATAGTCTGGATTTGCACTTCAAAATCTGAGATACTGCTCTGTTATTTCTACAGAGGGAAACATTGCAATTCAGCACTTTTCAATTATGTTACTTTCATGTACAGATGGTGAAGTGAAACCTTTTAATTACTATGTGTAACACTTAACTTGGATGGGTTTTTTTAAAAATCTGTGTCATCAACTAGTAGGTAGGAAAAAATGATAGGAAATGCCTGAAATGGTGTTTTGATAAATGTAACTAAAGATAATCATTTATTGTTTTTGTTCGTCTCAAGATTTGTAGCACCGAGCATAAATGATTAGCGTGAATAGGTCTAGTCTGAAGCTGGGACTTGCTGAGGTACCAATTCAATGGCTTTCCACATCAGACAAATTTGTTCTTATTCAGTGGGAGATTCAGTAAATTAGCTGATAAGATATTCAACTTTCCAGAGCAAATTGTAAATTTAAAAGTCCTATTCATCTTGGCTGTCTGGGCACAACATCATTAAAAGAGTTTAATTCAGTGGAACTGCTTTGTGGCTGTAGAGCAAAGAAAATGGAAATCAGGTTGCAGGAAATCACTATCATCAATTTTATAAGACAAATGGATTTAAGATGTATTAATACTTTATAAACCAAACCAATAAGATTTCAGGATTTAGAAAGCGACCCAGCAATGGATGTGAATAGCATGGTTTTTAAGATTAATTTTTGATACGATCAAGTGGTGTGGAACCAAAATCACCACAGCAGCAACAAGTTGCATTTTTGTAGCACATTTCATAAGGAAAGAGGACGGAACTTTGCAAGAATGTTGTCAAACAAAATGTGTTGCTTAGTCACACAGTATGGGTGGCATGGTGGCTCAGTGGTTAACAATGTTGCCTCACAGCACCAAGGACCCGGGTTCGATTCCACCCTCGGGCAACTGTCTGTGTGGAGTTTGCACGTTCTCCCTGTGTCTGTGTGGGTTTCCTCCAGGTGCTCTGGTTTCCTCCCACAGGCCAAAGGTGTACAGGTTAGGTGGATTGGCCATGGGAAATGTAGGGTTTGGGGATGGGGTGGGTCTGGGTGGGATGCTCTTCAAAAGGGCCAGTGTAGACTTGATGGGCCGAATAGATTGCTTCCGTGCTGTATGAATTCTATGAATAGGGCAGCAAATAAAAGAAATGCATTTTAAGACTGTAAGATGTAGGAGCAGAAGTAGGTCACTCAGCCCATCCTGTCTCTTCTGCAAAACCCTCGATTCCTTACGGCACAAAAATCTGTCCAACTCAGCCTTCAATTTACTAAACGACCCAGCCTTGACAGCCCTCTGCAGAAAAAACTTCCACAGATTCACTGCCCATTGAGAAACAAATTCCTCCTCGTGTTTGTCTTTAGCTTTTGACCCCTTATTCTGAGATTATACACTCTGGGCCTCGACTGTCGCACAAGAGGAAATAATCCTTCTGCATCTACCTTGTTGAGTCGTCTAAGAATTTTTCGATAACGACACCTCTCATTCTTCTAAATTCCAATGGGTACAGAGCCAGTCTCTCAATCTCTGCTCACAAGACAGTCACTCCATAGAGGGGTCAGCCTTGTGAACTTTCTCTGGACTGGGTCCAATGTTTAGTACATCTTTCCTTAAAGAAGGGGCCCAAAACTGTTCATACTATTCCAGCTGTGGTCTAACTGGTGCCTTTTATAGTTTTAGGAGTACCTCCTCGCTTTTATACCCCATTCCTTTTGAAATAAATGCCAACATTCTACTTGCCTTCCCTGTTACCCGTTGAACTTGGATGCCAGCTTTTTATCTGTTGGAGAGGGATTTTAAAGAGAAGTCTGAGTCCCATTTTATTTAGACTCAGAGGCATTTTGTTATCTGTCTGCAAAGGCCATGATTTGAGTTATACAAAATATTGCAGCCACTTTGCCACATTCAGCCATGGGTAGCTACCACGTTATGAATTATCGAAGAGGACTCCCAAATCGCTCTACTCTGGAACTCTGTACAGTCTTGGTCCATTTAAATAACATTCAGCTCCAATATTCTTCCTGCCAAAGTGCATAACTTCATGTTTTCCCACATTATAACCCATCTGCCAAGGTTTCGTCTACTCACTTGACCTATCTATATCCCTCTGCAGGTTTTGTGTCATCCTCACCACTAGCCTTCCCACCTATTTTTGTGTCATTTACTAACTTGGCAGATGTATATTCACTTTCTTCACTCAAGTCATCAATATATCTTGTAAATAATTGTAACCCCAGTACTGATCCCTGCGGCACTCCTCTAGTTATGGGGTGCTATCCTGAAAATTTCCCCCTTATCTCACCTCTTTGTCTTCTATTTGTTAGCCAATCTTCCATCCATGTTAATAGACCAACTCCAACACCATGGGCTCTTATCTTGTTAGGCAGCCTAATGTGTGGTACCTAATCAAACACCTCCTGAAAATCATTGCAGAGAAGGAGACTGAAGCGGACTGATTTAGGGAGAAAATTTCAGAGGGAAGACCTAGCCAGCTGAGGACAAAGTAGAGCGATGAAATTTACGGAAGCTCAAGAGGCAAAAGGACTGCAAAGCTCTTGGAAGATTGAAAGGCTGGAGGCGATAGAGAAAGGGGGTGGGGGACCATGGAAGTATATTGCATATGAAATATTGGCAATGTTTTAAATTCATGTTGACCTGAGTAAAATCCAAACCTGAATGCTCAGCATCATGAATTAATTTATCCTACAATAAGGTCCTGTTCATAAGTTATTTGTCCATCCTGTTTGGAAACACACAATTTGTTTCCTGTCTTCAGCTGCAAGTACTATATTCCGTAAATCGTGGCTAAGTTAGGAGATGGTGGGGAGACTGGGTAAGGGTTTTAGTGGGAATGTCACTGGACAAGTAATCCAGAGGCCCAGGCTAATACTCTGGACACACAGGTTCCAATCCCAATACAGCAGCAGGTATAATTTATATTCAATTAATAAATTTGAAATATAAAACTAGTCTTAGTAAAGCTTTCCATGACAATAAGCATCAATTGTTGTGGAAAACACTTTTGGTTCATTTGTACTCATTGAGGAAAGAACTCGGCTTTATTCAGCTGGTCCAGCCTTCATGTGAATCAACACCCATAGAAATCTGTTTGACTGTGCTCCAAGATTTCCCAGCAAGCCACTCAGTTTAAGGGAAATTAGGGATGGCCTTGAAGTGACATTCACATTTCGTGAAAGATGTTGTCTGAGCCCTTTAGGACGCGTCAGACACTGCAACCAATAGGTTATAAATTAATTCACCCAGGTGTCCCGCAATACCAGAATGATCAAACCACTACAGACACAAGGTGTTACCAATGCAAGCTGTCACATCTTTCTTAAGGAACAGGTAACAGTGGGACTTTAATACCTGTCGTACTATTCCTAATCCTGCCCAATCCCCTTAGTCATTACAATGCTTCCCACAATCTCATGAAACTTTAGTTGGCTTTGCAAAGTCAATGTTCTTTTCCTCTGGATGTACAGTTGGTATTTGCTTTTGCCACACCAGTCACTTCTTCATCTCCATTCGAGGGATTGATCTGCAGGTAAGCCCTGGATGGTTTTCTGGAACTTTCTATAGTTCCGGCAAATCAGGGAGAATCACTTAATGGTTCAAAACATTGTTAATCATTTAAATGGCTTGTTAGTGTTTGTTTCATTGTGTAGAAGGGCCTGGGTAGCTTTCAGTCTGGTTTGTGGTTGAAAATAAGCTTTCCGCTATTGTTTTGTTGAACTGTTGACGAGATGTGTCCTTTTACACCATGCTAATGTCATTAGCACCTGGCTGCTGGATTTGCACCATGTCTAGTTTCTGGGTTTGCAATTTGCAGAGCTCTACTTGACGGACGTGTCCCACACCCAGAATCCCTTGCGGTTTAGCCAAGATGGCAATCTACTTGTGTATTAGCAGCCATGAGGCCGCAGCAAAGGGCAAAAGAGTGAAAAGCCCAAGATTTGATGCAATAGAGATTCATCATGGTGTACAGCACTGGTGGCTGAGCAAAGCTTGGAGGGATGAAGTAGTGTTTGTCAGAGACTTTTTGGAAGGACCTGTTGTGTTACATCTCACTGCCAGTGTGGCTTTCAGACAGCGCTATTTATTTCATCACCATATCACAGTGTGAGACATGATGGCATAAATGTCTCATCTTACCTGGATTCACTTGAACCATGGCATGTACAGGGTGGATGCTCTGCTGTTGCAGCCTAATATCTCAATATTAGCCCTGACACTTATGTTCCTGTGGGATGTAATTTTTGCACATAATAGTTATTTTTAATAAATGCCTGTTGGATTCATTAATACCATGATACTCAAGCCCAATTAATTTCTAATGTCGTGGGGAGATAACAGAAATATTGCTGCATCACCTTGCTGCAGGCAAATTCACACCAGGGGCATGTGAATAGTGGGATTTATGAACTGGCGTCAGGACTGAGGACAGTAGCAGGGTTCATGGAGGAGCCATAGGGCACTTGGTTGAGAGGAACAAAACAAATGGAAGCCGGGTGAAAACAGCGAAGGAAGCGCACTGCCACACCAACAACCCACCCACCCCTCCCCATGACCACCACCTGCCCCAAATGTAACAGAGCCTGCAGAAGCCGCATGGGTCTGTGCAGCCACGTACAGAGTCAGCCTGAGAGTGGAAGAGAGTCGCCCTCATCTGTGAGGGACCGCCAATGACGGTTGAGGGGAGCAGGGCCGGCAGAGCTGAGATGGTAAGACGAATTGTGCCAAGTTTCCAACTGTTTTACATCAGAAAGATTTAGTTACAATTTATATGTACTGAAGGTAAATTGAGTTCACCGAGGGTTAAAATCCACCCTGTAACAAGAGAGGTCACGCAAAGGGAAGATACAATCACAGTTAAAATTGAAGGGTAGCTCAGTGTGATTAAACCTGCAATTCCCTTGTCAGCAGAGCAGTGACAGAAGGCGGAACACATGGTTCTAGGTTGAGCGAGCTGTAGAACTGAAAAGAAAACTGACATGAATTCGGAAATCTGAAGTGTTATCTGATCAACGTCTTTAAAATGGTAACAGGATTCAGTGGGGTAAATTAAAATATTTCATCTGCGAGGGGAATTCTGACTAAGTGCCCGTGATTTTAAAATAAAGTGTTATAATTTTCTTGCGCTGCTAAAGGATATTTACCAATGGGCTAAAGAAATCAGACTCTTTTACGAAACATTTTCTTGTGGCCTCACCTTGTCATGACGCTGTGAGAAGGAGCAAGATCTTTCTCAGTGATGGTGTTTGTTGTTTTGTGGCATAAGTTTAGACCAACAAGGACTGTCCCTGTTAGACAATTACATGACATCATGTTCTGTGACCTTCCCATGTGACCTTCAGTCACGTTCTCTGTGTAATGGAATCAGTGCAGTCAGTCACCTATGTGCTGTGTAAAGTATAGTAACATTTGTTAGCACAGAACCCAGACTATTTAAGACCAAAACAGACAGGAGCAGTAGTCTATTCAGCCCATCAACTCTGCTTCGCCATTCAATGAGATCATGGCTGATCTGATAATCCTCAACTCCATTTTCTGGCCATTTCCCTTTAACTTTTAATTCTGTTTCTGATTAAAAATATGTATATCTCAGACTTGAAAATATTTATTGTGATCCAGCCTTGGCTGCCCTCTACAGTAAAGAATTCCACAGATTCACTACCGTCTGAGATAAGAAATTCCTTCTCATCCCTCTCTTAAATGTGCGACCTTTCATTCTGAGATCATACCCTCTGGTCCTAAACTCCCCCACAAATGGAAACAACCTGTCCGCATATATCTTGTTAAGTCCTCTAAGAATCTTGTATGTTTCAATAAGATCTCTTCTCATTCTTCTATGATGTGAAGATGCTGGTTGTTGGACTGGGTGGGGGGAAACAAGGTCAAAAATCACATGACACCAGGTTATAGTCCAACAGGTTTATTTGAAAACACAAGCTTTCGGAGAACACTATGCCTGGGGAAGCAGCTGAGCTCTGAAAGGTGACATGTGATTTTTGACCTCATTCATCTAAATTCCAAGGAGTACAGAACCAACATACTCAATGTCTCCTAACAATACAATCCCTTTATATCAGCTCAGTGAATCTTCTCTGGACTGTCTCCAATGCCAGGGCATCTTTTCCTGGATAAGTGGCCCAATACTGGTGAGTAGTGTAGAAGGTTGTCAAAGGATACAGCAGGATATAGATCAGTTGCAGATATGAGCGGAGAAATGGCAGATGGAGTTCAGTCCGGGTAGGGGTGAGGTGCTGCATTTTGGGAGATGAAATGTTAAGAAAAAGTATACGGTTAATGGCAGGACCCTGAACTGCATTGATGTACAGAGGGATCTTGGCGTTCAAGTCCATAGCTCCTGGAAATTGACCACGCAAGAAGATAGGGTGGTAAAGAAGGCATATGGCATACTTGCCTTCATTGGTCGGGGAACTGAGTATAAGACTCAGTGTGTCATTTTGCAGCTTTATAAGACGTTGGTTAGGCTACACTTAGAGTATTAAGTTCAGTTCTGGTCACCACATTACAGGAAGGATGTGGAGGCTTTGGAGAGGATGCAGAAGAGTCTATAAGGAGAAGCTAGAAAAACTCAGCTTGTTTTCTTTGGAGCAGCAGAGGCTGAGGGGAGACTTAATAGAAGTCTATAAAAGTATGAGATGCATAGATAGGGTTGATGGTAAGAATCTTTTTCCCAGAGTTGAAATGTCTAATACTAGAGACATGATCTGGACAGATTGGGTGAGTGGGCAAATCAATGGCAGATGCAGTATAATTTGGATAAACGTGAGGTTATTCATTTGGAAGTAAAAACAAGAAGGCAGATTACTATCAGAATGGCTGTAAACTGGGACAGGGGAGTGTGCAGCGGGACCTGGATGTCCTTGTGCACCAGTTGCAGAAGGTAAGCATGCAGGTGAAGCAGGTGGTAAAGAAGGCAAATGGTAGGTTGGCCTTCATTGCGTGAGGTTTTGAGTACAGGGATGTGTTGTTGCAGTTATACAGGGCCTTGGTGAGGCCACACCTAGAATATTGTGTGCAGTTTTGGTCTCCTTTTCTGAGGAAGGATGCTCTTGCTCTCAAGGGAGTGCAGCGAAGGTTTACCAGGCTGATTCCGGGGATGTGGGGACTGACGTATCAGGAGAGATTGACTCGGTTGGGATTGTTTTCACTAGAGTTCAGATGAATGAGGGGGGATCTTATGGGGACTTATAAAATTCTAATAGGACTAGACAGGATAGATGCAGAGAGGATGATCCCGATGGTGGGTGTGTCCAGAACTAGGGGTCACAGTCTGAGGATTCGGGGTAGACCATTTAGGATGGAGATGAGGAGACATTTCTTTACCCAAAGAGTGGTGAGCCTGTGGAATTCATTACCACAGGAAGTAGTTGATGCCAAAACACTGAATGTATTCAAGAGGCGGCGAGATACAGCACTTGGGCCAAATGGGATCAAAGGTTATGGGGAGAAAGCAGGATTAGGCTATTGAGTTGGACGATCAGCCAGGGTCATGAAGAATGGCAGAGCAGGCTCGAAGGCCTGAATGGCCTCCTCCTGCTCTTGTCTTCTATGTTTCTATGTTTCGATGTAGCAGGCATACAAATAAGGTGAGGGGGGAAAGTTCAAAAGAGATGTGACGGGCAAGTTTTTTACACAGAGAGTGGTAGGAGCCTGGAATGCACTGCCAGGGGTGATGGTGGAGGCAAATACGATAGGGGTGTTTAAGGGACTTTTAGATAAGCACATCAATATGCAAGGAATGGAGGAATATTGACAAAGGGCAGTCAGAAGGGAATTGTCTAATTTGATGCCATGTTCAGCACAAAATCATGGGCCGAAGGGTCTGTTCCTATGCTGTACTATATTCTATGTTCTAATTGTTCACAGTATTCCAGCTGTTGTTTGATTCGCGCTTTCTACAGTTGTAGGAAACCCTCCCTAACTTTATGCTCCATTTACTTTGTGTGTAAGTGTGTGATATTGCAGCTGTGTAAATAGATGGTATTGTAAATAAACTTCAAGATATCTGTCTTAACAAGAGCCCTTTTTTTGTGGTATATGTTCCATGGGCTAGCAGGTAATAAATCACAAACTGCATCAATCATTTTCTGAAGAAGGGTCTAGGCCCGAAACGTCAGCTTTCCTGCACCTCTGATGCTGCTTGGCCTGCTGTGTTCATCCAGCTCTACACCTTGTTATCTCAATATATACAGTGCTTCATTAACATATCACACAGTCAGGCTTAATCCCTGAATATACAACTCCCTACAAGTTTCAGATTTGCCCTATTACAGGAATAAAATCAAGAAGCATCTTTTCACACAGAAATTAATGGAAATCTGGAACTCTTCCATGAAAAGACTATGGAATTCAGGGGTGGACTGAAGCTTTCAAAACTGAGAACGATAGATTTTTGAAAAATACATGAATGGGATGCAGGCATTGCTGGTTTAGCCAGCATTTATTCCCAACCCCATCTGCCCTCTCAAGAAGGTAGTGGTCATCTGTTTCTGAAACCAGTGCAGTCCTTGGGATGTGGGAGCACCCACACTGTTGCTGAATACGTAGTTCTGGGATCTTGACCCAGTGACACTATAGCAACTGTGATATAGTTCCAAGTCAGGATGGTGGGTGTCTTGGAGGGAAACTTGCAGGTCATGTTGTTCCCATGTATCTGCTGCCCTTGTCCTTCAAGGTGGTAGAAGTGGCAGGTTGGAGCCTTGGTGAATTCATTTCAGTGCATCTTGTAAATGGTATACACTGCTGCTACTGAGTATAAGTGGTGGATGGAGTGAATATGTAAGTGGTGGATGGGATATAACTCAAGGGGGCTGATGTGACCTGGATGGCGTTAAACTATGGAGTATTGTTGGAGCTGCACCTATCCAGGCAAGTACAGGATATTATGTCTTACTTCCGATTTGTGCTTTGTGGATGGTGAAAGGGTATTGGGGTGTGAGTTAATTGCCACAAGCTCCTTAGGCAGCAGCTTCCTAGACCTGGACCTGCTCTTGTAGTCATTGTATTTAGATGGCGGGTCCAGTTCAGTTTCTGGTTAATGGTTACCCCGATGGTTGTTGATATGGAGGACTCGGTGATAGTGATGCCATTGAAAGCAACGGGGAGATGGTTAGAATCCTTCTTGTTGGTACTTGCCTGGTACTTGCATGGCATGAATATAACATTCTACTCATCAGCCTGGATGTTTGCCCAGAACCTGCTACATATGGACAAGGGCTGTTTCGGTAAAGGTATCCAGGTTTGTGGACCAAATGTTGAAAAGTACAGTTGAGGTACAGATTAGACATAATTTAATGAAATGATAACATATCCTTGGTCAATATATTCCTTTTATGTTGCTACAAGATAAAACTATCAACCTTCCAGTATTTGAACATACCTAGTTCATTGTACCTTATGAGCTTCATCAGCTCTCCATTTTATTCATGCAATATTTTCTTGCTTCTGCATGAGAGAAATTATCTTAAAACTGTTAACAGAGGCTCTGCTTGTATTAGAATCCCTACAGTGTGGAAACAGGCCCTTTGGCCCAACAAGTCCACACCGACCCTTGGACCATCCCACCCAGACCCACCCCCGCTATAGCCCACACACCCCTGAACACTATGGGCAATTTAGCATGGCCAATCCACCTAGCCTGCACATCTTTGGACTGTGGGAGGAAACCAGAGCACCCGGAGGAAACCCACGCAGACACGGGGAGAATGTGCAAACTCCGCACAGGCAGTCACCAGGGGCTGGAATCGAACCTGGGAGCCTGGCGCTGTGAGGCTACAGTACTAACCACTGAGCCACCATGCCACCCCAATGGACTGGTATGTATGACCGCCAGTATGGACTGGTTACTGCGGTCTATCGAAGGTCACTTCCTGATTTAAAGGAATTTTACAGGTCTCAGCTAGAACAGGAGGGTTACTTAGCCTCAGTAAATCCTTGGCTGCCCATAGATTCAATGATGATGACTGCTTAGGTCACAAATTTCTGCTGTGGATCTTCATGGGAGTGAATAGGTCAATTCTTAGTCTGCAAATATTTGGGCTGATGGAATAGGATATCCTACAAGGTTGTGGAATTCGAAGTGCAGGATTTGCTTGCATTTTTCCTTGTCTCTGCTGCTGATCTGCCTCACCATATTGTGTTTGAACTCAAAGCATGAGCAGCTTGAAGGACAAGCTGTCACCTCTGCACACCTGCTCTAGCAATGGGACAAATCCAGGGTTCCTGCTCCAGATTGTTATTTAGCCACATGTTAGTGGAAGGGGTGGCTGAGGTTACCATGAAGGACTCTCTTTCTCAACCTCTCCCCTTGCCAGAGGTGGTTACTCTCAGGTTAAATCACCACTAGTCGTCTCTCTTTAATGAGAGAGCAGCCCTGTGGTCTGGTAAGACTATGGGGACTTGAGTATGAAGATTTTGGGAGACAGCAGATTCCCGCTAGGCTGTAAAGGTGATGTTGGGATGTCCCACAAGATGTTTACTTGAAAGATATTGCCATGCTCTAAAAGGGGAATTGTATAAGGAATAGAAAGCTGGCCACCTGAGATCAGATATTGAGAGCATTGTTGAAAGTAACAGCAGATGGATAAAATCTGATAAAGGGAAAAGAGAATGTGATGAATTCACATAGAAAATAGGATCAGGAGTAGGCCATTCAGACTTGCAAGCCTGTTCCACCATTCAAAATTATCAGAGCTGATCATCCAAATCTGTCCCCTATTCTTGCTTTCTCTTGCTTCTCTTTGATTCCATTAGCCTTAAAGAATTATATCTATCTTTTTTTTTGATAACATTATGACCTCAATTGCTTTCTATGGCAGAGAATTCCACGGGCTCACCACTCTTGGGGTGAAAAATTTCTATTCACCAAAGTCCCAAATGGCCTATCCCACACACTTAAACTGTGGCCCCTTGTTCTGGACTCCCCAGCCATCACGAACGACCTTCCTGCATTTATCCTGTACAGTCCTGTTAGAATTTTATAGGTTTCTACGAGATGTTGCATCATTCTTTGCCAGCGAATACATATCCTCACAATCAATATAATTAGAAATGGTATGAGAGACATTAAAGCCCACAGAAATATTATATAAAAGCCAAAAGAACTGCAGATGCTGTAAATCAGGAACAGTTCTGAGGAAGGGGTCACCGGACCCGAAACAGTTGACTCTGTTTTGTCTTTCACTGATGCTGCCAGACCTGCTGCGCTTTTCCAGCAACTTTGTTTTTGCCACAGAAATATTATTATTTTGTCCTGAATAATTCTGGGTATTTCCTAATTGGCTTGCATTGGACAGTTTAGAAAAATGATCCTAAAGGTGCTTAATATGTGATGGAAACATCTGCAGCTGGACACGGTGCGAGTTTAGTTCCAGACACCTCACTACAGCACAGCGAAATACCTGAAAATTTCTCCTTGGGCACAGGAGGGCAGTGCTTATCATGAAATGTGAAGCATTCCAGTTGTCAAAGCACTGCCACTTTCCACAAGCAAAGCACAGCATCACACATTTGTGGGTGGGAAATGTAGATCAAACCACCTGGCAATTGTAAAATGTAGTCAATAGTAAATACATTCCAGATCATTATCAAGTGAAACTAACCATTGTGTACTGTCAATATCACTCATTTCACAATCCTTAAGATAAGGGAACATCTGTAATGTGCAACTTTTGTTTAAAGTCTGAGATGAAAAGGTTTGAAGAGACTATATCTATTTACAATCTATATATAATATGTATAATGAGTTATAAAGTTTGGAGAATAAAATTGGATAGAATGTAAATTGAGCAGCTGGCATCATCCTGGCAATGATGTGCCTGTCTGAAATTAACCTGAAAACAGGAGCTGGACGCATATAGTGTAAGGAGACGGGAACAGGCAGAGGGGACAGGGTTAGCGGTGGGGGAGGGAAGGGAGGGCAATATCTGGAAAAGGAGATAAAAGCGATGAGAAAGGGGCAGTGGATGCCAGGAAGGAAGGCTACCTTATTGGAGCAGGGGGGCGAATCACCTCACTTCAGTTACTGTGCTGAATGCAGCTATCGCCAACAGTATAATTAACTGGACATGAAAGAGGGGCACTGTCTGCAAAGGCTGACCGTGATGGCAGCAGGTCTGCACTATACGTTATTTCAAGTTGACCTAAGTGAGATATGGGATCTGCACTGGCTTTGAAAATCATTGCACTAATGAACCATTTTGCCTTGAGCTCTATCCAAGCTGGCAAGTGCTCCCTTAGTAGCTGGTTGTACCAGAGATATTAAGACCATAAGACTGCAAGACAGAGAAGCAGAAGTATGCCGTTCAGCCCATCGATTCTGATCCACCATTCAATGAGATCATGGCTGATCTCATAACCCTCAAATCCACTTTTCTGCCTTTTAATCCTTCACTCCATCATTGACTAAACATCTGTCTATCTTAGCCTTCAATATACTTACTGTCCCAGTCTCTACTGCCACCTGTGGTAAAGAATTACACAGGGTCACTACCCTCTGAGAGAATAAATTCCTCAACATCCATGTTTTAAATGTGCCACCGCTTATTATGAGATTACGCAGGCGGCTAACACAATGTTTGCATGAGAAACACACAGTCCCCAAGAGCAGGAGGGAGATACAGAAGGGAGGATTCTTCTCAGAGGGAAGGTTCTACAAAGTTCAAGGTGTGATCAACTCCCCAGCGGGGCAGTCTTGTCTTAAGCTTTCTGACCATGGAGTGATTCATTCCAGAGGGTTTGTGAACAAAATTTAGACTGATATTCAAGTTTAGGACTGGAAGCGTGCTGCTCCATCTACAGCACTGTGCTTTGGAAGTGACTTTAAACCATAGCTCAGTCTGACCTCTCAGGCAAATATAAAAAATACCAAGCCAGCATTTTAAAAAAGAGTATGGCAGTCTCTCTCTAGTGTCCTGGCTATCATTTATTCATTGACCTGCATCATTAAAACAGTAAGTCAATAAAACATTGTCTATAAAAGATGTCCCAAGGTCATGGAAAGTGTGATATAAATGCAAGTCTCTTCCCTTCTAATTTGTCTTTTTAATTGTTTTCTTCCAAAGGCTGACTAGGGGAAGAGTAAGGTCCATTGAGGACCATAGCAGTAATTCGTGTATGGAGCTGGAGGATACAAGTAGGGTTCTCAATGAACATTTTGTATCAGTGTTCACTAGTGAGAGCGATGATGTGGATATAGAAATCATAGAGGAAGACTGTGATGTAAGGAATAGCGTGGACAGAAAGGAAGTTCTGAGAGGTCTGGCAGGCTTAAAATTGAATAAATCTGCAGGGCCAGATGAACTTTATCCCAGACTGTTCAGTGAGGCAAAGGGGGAAATAGCAAGTGCATTGAAAATAATTTTCAATTCCTCTTTGGCCACAGGAGAGGTGACAGAGGATAGGTCAGTCAGTGTCGTATTGTCATTCAAGAAGGGAGCAAGGGATAAACCAGGAAACTACAGGCCAATCAGTCTAACCTCAGTGGTGGGGAACTGTTAGAAACAATTCAGAGGGACCGAATTAATCTGCATTTGGAGATACAGGGATTAATCAAGAACTGTCAGGTGTGGTTTTGTTCAGCGGTGGTTGTGTCTGACCAACTTGAATGAATTTTTTTTTGAAGAAGGGACCAAGTGTGTAGATGAGGGCAATGTGTTTGATGTAGGCTACTTTTTATAAGGTCCCATGTGGGAGATTGATAGCGAAGGTAAGAGCCCATGGGACCCAAGAAAATTTGGCTATTTGGATCCAGAAGGGCTGAGTGGAAGGAAGCAAAGGGTGATGGTCAAGTGGTGTTTCTGTGACTGTAAGCCTGTAACCAGTAGAATTCCACAGGGATCAGTGTTGAGACCCTTGCTGTTTCTGGTATATACAGCATAAAGAATGTAGATTTGAATGTAGGAGGATTGATCGGTAAGATCGCAAATTATATGAGAATTGATGAGATGGTAATGTAATATAAAATAGTGAGAAGGATAACCTTTGACTACAGGAGGATATAGACGGGCTGGTCATATGGGCTGATCAGTGGAAAATGGAATTCACTGTGGTTAAGTGTGAGATGTTGCACTTGGGCAGGCAAACAAGGCGAGAGAATACATGTTGGGAACAATAGGATGCTGGGAAGTACCAAGGATTGGATAAGGATCAGACCTTGGTATGCATGGACACCAGTCCCTTAAGATGGACAGGTAGATAAAGTGCTTAAGAAGGCATATGGAATACTTGCCTTTATTGGCTGAGGCACTGAGTTTAAGAGTAGGGAGGTTAAGCTGAAACCGTATATAGAAGTCAGCTAGAGTGTTGCATGCAGTTCTGGAATCTCCCTTATAGGAAGAATGTGAAAGCACTAGGGTACAGAGGAGATTAACCAGGATGTTGCCTCAACTGGAGAGTTTCAGTTATGAAGAGAGATTGATAGACTAAGTTTGTTTCCTTGGAGCAGTGCAGACTGAGAGAGGGGGTGATATATCAAAGTATGAGGGGCATAGACAGTGGGGGCTTTTTCTCTTGATGGAGGGATCAAAGGCTTATGGGAAGGGTTATGAGGTTTAGAGGGGATGTGAGGAAAATTGTTTTCATTCAGTGGGTGTGGGAATCTGGAACTCACTGCCTGTAAGGATGTTAGAGATAGAAACTCCCGAAACATTTGAGAAGTACTTATATGTGCACTTGTGATGCCAACGAATACAAGGCAATGGGCCAAAACTCAAAAGTGGGATTAGAATAGTTTTGTGGTTGTTTCTGACCAGAGCAAACTCAATGGGCCAAAGGGCCTTTACTCTGTTGTGAACTTCAACGGTTCTTATTTTTGCACTTGTATTCCTTTACTTTTATACTTTAAAGCCCAGCAGCACAGAATTTACGTTTGGCTCTGGTAATTTTGACAAATAATGAGACAGAAATGCTTGTTGAAGTTCAATCTCCGAATCCAACCACATTTCTATTATGCTGCATGGATAATGAGGAGTTGAGGGAATATAAAATTTTAGCACTCAGTTCAAAAAAATTCCTTTCCAGGGAATAGGTGCATTGGTGACCAGCCCAAAGTATGGGATGGGAAGGTCATATATGAATGTGATCTGCTCTTGGCATACCTCCATGTTAGCCTAGCACAACACAATTAAATACACAAACACATCTGAGAGAAAGGCCTACATTGATTGCTGATTTTCCACCAATTTCCCAACTCTAATGATAAAGGTAGATATTCAGCTTATTTTGAGGTTCATGACTGTCTTCATTCATGACACTTTAGATGAATGACAGTCAATCTTATTGAAATATACGAGGTGCTGAAGGGGTGATTAACAGGATAGCTGTTGAGAACTGACGGACGAATCTTGAAATATGGGATGCCTGGGGTAGTTCAGACATTATCTACTCAATGGCAAGGCAGGCTCAAGGGGTGAATTGGCCTCTCCTGCTGCTATTTCTTATTTTTTTAAGAGTGCAGTTGTTGACAACACTATGCCAGTTGTAATGTCTCTGTGATGAATGAAACAATACATTTTGCACAACATTTATAGAGTTTACCATTAAATGTTTCTGAGTCCTACAGGAAGGATGTTTTTATGTCTGCAAAAAACTAGTCATGAATGTTGTGGAAAGTTAAAAACTATAGTGTGAGATATTACTTGTAGATGTGATTCACATTAAAATCGTTTGGAAGCAGGATAATATAAATAAATTTCTAAATAAACATAAATATGTTTATATTGAATATAAATAAATTTATCAGTGCAAGCAAATCCATTAGATGGCACATACTAAAATACTGCAGAACCATTTGAATGCATTTTTATTGTAAAGAAAGGATCTTGCTTTGATCTGCAAACATATATTTCTGAATGGTACTGGCATAAGCGGACAGTATTTTAAGATGATGTCTTGAGTGTGTCTGTGTTGGTATCCAGAGCCAGGCTGATGGTGCAATTCTTTGAGAAAAAATAACTATGGTAGATGAGGTTTGAAATGTGCAAGTGTGAGGTTTCTATCTTGAACCAGAGAAAGAAAAATCAGAATATTTAAAATGTGGTGATAAATTAGGACTGCAGAGGAGTGAAGAGATTTGGGAGGCTGAGTATATAGATGGTTAAAACCTAGCAATTTGGAACAAAAAGCAATTGAAAAGACTATTATTGTAATAGCATTAGAACAGCAAGGGAACAAAGTTATGTTGGAGTTGTACAGAGCCTTGAGCAGGTACCATATCGTACACTGAATTCAGTTGTGGATGTTGGAAAGGTATATTGGCCTTGAAGAGAATATAGCACAGATGGGAGATGATAAAGTTGTGGTAATGTCATAGATCTTGTAATGTGGAAAAAAACAGGCTAACACTCTAGAGGCTTGGCTTTAAAATCCCATCATGAATATTGCCGTAATTTAAATAAAATTAATTAACTTAAAATCAATCTACTTTCAAAGTAATTATGACTATGAAATCACCATCAATTGCTGCCAAAACCTGGACTGGTTTATGAGTGTCCTTAGCAACTCAAACTTCAAACTCCTTTCATGCAGGAAACTGATGTCAGTTTCCTTAGCCTAGGAGTGGTGCTCCCATAGCTTCAGAGGCAGAAAGTTATTACATATACTAATTTCAAGCCGAATGAGAGGAGTACAGAGAGTTATCCTGGTATGAAATTTGACCTACTAGCTTTGAGGTGCATGATTTACAAGATGTTCAGAGACATTCGTGGTGCAGAGATATGTTTACAGAAAACAACCCACTCAGCTACTCTCAAATATTTGCCAAGCTAGCAGCAACAGATCCAATCAGCTGCTGAACACACACAGGTTTGATTCCAGATGTCATTCAAGTCAGGCAAAAGAAATGCAAATGCTGATGCCCTTAGTCAGAAAACTAACCGCAGGAGGGATCCCACACATGCCCCACTGGTGGGGGCTGATGCCATGCACATGCCCCAACTCAAAGACAACATTCTGACCTTGATTCCTATGATGTTCAGACTTAGGCACAGTGGAGTATCTCCTCCACATTTATGAGTGAGATTTGAACCAGATCCAGGCAGGTAGAGCCATATGTGGTTTCACCTTTGACATCTATCTTGAAAGAGGACCTCAAACAGCTTCAGCTGATTGATTTGGGCATCGGCAGACGGCAACATTACTGGAAGGTGCACCAACCCAGTGCCACCTGATGAGGGGGTCCGTACCAGCACCGAAACCAAGGTGTTGAAAAATATCTGAGAAGCAGATGGTATCCTCGATCAGTTAGTTCATGACAAGGAGAGGGAGGTGAGGAAACTCATCCTTCCCAATAGCCTCAAGTGTCAAATATTGATAACGGTTCATGTTTAAGTAGGGTGCCAAGTGATGAAAAGTTGTTCATCCTTACTAGACAGTGGTGTCACTAACCCCGGATGCCTGCTGATATTATGATGAGTGCCATTTGTGAGAAGTTTACTCTGGCCAAAGCTGGGGAAACCTGGTTGCAAGAAGACTTCTAGTGGTCCTTACAAACATTTTATGGTCCTTGGCACCATTCTAGCAGTAACAGGAGTAAGCATTAGCTCATAAGATGAATTAAAGCTTGTGCAGTTTTAGGGGAGGCAAAGATATTATGGTATTATTCCTGGAGTGTTAATCCAGAGAAGCAGGTAATATTCTGGAGACCTGGGTTTAAATCCCACTATGGCAGATGGTGGAATTTGAATTCTATAACATTCTGGAAATAAGAGTCTAATGATGACCATGAAATCATTATCAATTGTCAGAAAATAGCTCACTAATGTTCTTTAGGAAAAAACCTGCCATCATTACCTGGTCTGGCCTATAAGGTAATGTGTAATGGAACTTTCAGCAGCAGGTGACAGCGCGAAGGTCACTGAGCAGGAGAGCTCATGCACTTGTGTGGGGACTGCTAACAGTATGTGGTGATGTTGAGGGGAGGTACAGCTGAAGTAGTCAAATTGACCTGTCTCTAGAGAAAGGGGTTCTTTGAAATAAGGGCTGATGGGAAGGAAGAGCAGATAGATGGAGGATTCCTTAACACAATGCAATCCACAAGCTTCATTCCATTTAAGTACTTTCTTGTTTAACCTTAATCTCCTGTTATGTTTATAAATACCAGATGCAAATGAAATAATGGACGCCTGCTTCATGATCTTTGGGACATCTGTGTGTTCAAGTCTCATGATACTATGTTAATAAATTTGGGTAACAAATGTTTGCATTGCCAGTGATGCCTTCATCCCATGAAAGAACATTTCTTTAAAAAAAAACTTCGCCAAACTGATACTGGAGCTTAGAGGGTTAGTTGATGAGGTTGGGTTGCAAAACTTTTGCTAGTGTTCCCTTGGATATCAAAGATTTAAGGATTATTGAGGTGTTTAAGATGTTATAAAGACTTAACAGGACGGATAGAGAAAAACTAAACCTTGTGATGGGGGAGTATTGCATGGGAGGGCATAATCTTAAAGTTAAGTTAACCCACTCAGACAGTTTCACAACTAAAGCTGGAGTTGTGTACTGTCACTCTAGTCCTACTACTCCACAGGTCACAATAGAAAATAAAAACAGATTTTTGAGTCACCAAAATGGCTAATTAAATACCTTACCTATATCAGGTTTTTAGTAAAAACATATATCAACCAGGTATCTTACCATCACAATTATTAGCTTCTAATCAAAACAAAGCTCATGCATTGAAGATGGAATAACTGGTTAATGTACATGATCAGTAACATGGAAAATAATGCTTATCTTCCTAAATATCACCAAAACACACATGCAAACACATTCAGGGAAAGAGAAAAAGGTAAGATTTCTTTCTGATGCTAATGGGTTATTCTTGCATACAAAAGGGTAAAATGTGGAACATTCCCAAAACTGTTGCCCTGATGATTTGGCACGTGTGATCACATTATTAATCGCATACGGAGTCTTGAAGACACAGTTTGTTCAGGAAATACAACATTGAGAAGGTCTTGCAATCGCTCACAAATACATTTCTACCCAGAACTCAACAAGAGTGTTTTCCTTTTATAGATTGGACAGACCGACTCGGTGGCTCTTTTCTTACAGGCTTTTCTGGACCAGATAAAAAACAAGAAAGTCTCTAAGTCAGCCACAGTCCACAGCAAAGCAGTTATCATCAGTCATGTGATTTCTAGGAAGCCTTGCTAGGAAATCTCCAATATCGACAGTAACAATATAAATTACTATTTTTGAAGAAACTATTCCAGATGTTTCAACAAAGCTTGGAATATATCCACTTTTTCACAACTCTTTAAATCTGAAGTTTGCTGAGCAATGTTAAAT
This sequence comes from Ginglymostoma cirratum, assembly GCA_024137785.1. Taxonomy (NCBI): domain Eukaryota; kingdom Metazoa; phylum Chordata; class Chondrichthyes; order Orectolobiformes; family Ginglymostomatidae; genus Ginglymostoma; species Ginglymostoma cirratum. The sequence goes on from JAHRHZ010000217.1 coordinate 13,868,039, forward strand.
ACGAAGTGTCTTCAGAATAATAGAAATCTCATTTTTTTCACACACAAAAAAGTGGAAATTGGTGAGGTTTGTTGTTTTCTGTATGTTAGCTTGTATGGTGTACACCAAATCCTTGTTATGTCTGGGGATAGGTCATGAATCTCCAGCAGGACTGGAGGAAGGACAAAAAAAATGCAATTACTGCTGTAATGTAAATTTCTCATCTATCACCAAGGACTTTCAGAGGGGAGAAAGAATCAAGACTGTGGCTTGCTGTACTGTTATGTGATATAAGGAGTAAGATATACCAGAAAATTGCACACACATTCATCGCCGTACCTGAAAAAATACATAGTAACATTAATTTCCAAACATCTTTTTTGTCCGCATTGCCTGCTGCTAGCACCTGCGTATGAGAAAAGGGAATTAAGAGGACTTAAAGCTCACGCAGATTAAAATGGGTTGGCACTAATGGTAATGGGAAAGCAGCACAGGACAGCACAATGAAACTACTGGGTTGGTTAGCCATCAGGATTTCCCCACCCAAACATGGGCAGTTATGGTCCTCTCCAGCTAGATTTCTCCTAAAAAGGAATGAGGAGCCTGATGATTGCCATCCTTCCCCCCCACCACCCCCCAACTTCCACAACCCCCATGTTGGCCTGGATGTGGACCAGTTATTCCTGCAATACGATAAATGGAGGGATTGAATGTGATAGAAGTCGATGGAAGCACAATTTGTGGCAATGCAGGAGCAGGAGACTGGTGAGATGTCCCCAGTGAGTGAGTAGGAAGTGCAGATAGCAGGAAGAGTTTGCAGTTTGGGAGGATAAAGTGGGCGAAAGCCATTGAGAGTAAGTGATGTACGGAATAGTAAGAGGTGTGATCCATGGCAAGAGTTAGAGTGACTGTGGGTTTGTGAGGGTACGGTGACACTTGTGGAGTGCAGCAGATCATTGACCTTCTTCCTGCATTGCTGGGCATTAGACTTCTCCTGAGACACAGCACCGGACCTGCACCACAATTTCAGTCCAGGGTAGGTGGCATGGCCTTCTTTGCTGGTGTGTGAGAGAAAGGACTGCATCCTCCGCACCACCTCATCCATCAGTCCCTTTCGCTACTTGTCCTTTCCTGTAGATCATGCCCTCAGTAAACATGGTTGAACGCCACAGTGTGAGGGGGTTCTTTCCTGGCTTCCAGTGACTGAGGTAGTGTGCACTGGGTTTTAAATACAGTGCTTGTTGCATGAACCTTAGAAGGTCCCAGCAGTGTTCTGCCACTGATGCCATGCAATTGCGCAGGAAAGGCGTCCAAAAGCCTGGATGGAGAGTTAAAGAGGTGAAGATTGGAAAATTGCATGAAAAATGCTACTGCAAGTCATGGTGTGCAGGAGAGGGGTCAGGGTTGTAGTGCAGGCTGGAATGAAGGGGCACAGTTAAAATCAAATAATGGGTCTCCCATTTAATTTTGCACGAGGGGAGATTGCATCCCTCATTAGTCCTTGGAATGCTGGGTCACTGAATATGTCCAAAGCAAAACAAATATATAACTGCTTAATGACTCGCATAGAGATAATGGGCTGAAAGGACTTTGTCATGCTGTAAAAACTGTCATAGATATTTTTCACCAAGTGTGTGTTGTGCACGGCTCAGGCAGGAAAGAGCAATTTACGTGACAATCTGATCAGCTATTGAATGGTGGAGGAGTTCGAAAGACCAAGCGCCCCAACCCCTATTTGTTGTGCTTTTTATTTAGTTGACTGTAGATCACTTTTCGTATATTCAGTGGTCACACAGGGTGCAGGGGAAATGGAACTCGGGGGGAAAAAAATCCATTCATTCTGTGATAACAAGGTGTGGTGCTGGATGAACACAGCAGGCCAAGCAGCATCATAGGAGCAGGAAGGCTGACGTTTCGGGCCTAGACCCTCCCGTTCATTTCGATCGCACCAGGCTCAGTTTCCAACAGGAAGATGGTTCCGGTGGATATTTTTAATCAAATTGTTCAGATGTGTCATGACACACATCTGGAGCAGGTGAGACTTGAATACGAAGCTGCTCGCTCTTTTGAACAGCAGACTGAGTAAAACTGCTATCAGAGATAACCAGGTGTAGAGCTGGATGAACACATCAGGCCAAGCAGCATCAGAGGAGCAGGAAAGCTGACAGTTCGGGCCTAGACCGTTCCTCAGTGAAGTCCAGGTCACGTGACAGCTCCCCGGGGTGGGGGAAGAGACGAGGATGATTGACAAAGCCAACAGCCAGTCAACACGCAGGACATCGGTGGTGTCACAAGGGAGGTTCCCGAGTGACAGCAACATGAACCAATGGTAGTAGCGTGGGGCGGGGCTGGCGATGTATCTTTTTTGTTACAGAATGGACGGGGATCTGTGGCCGAGGGGCGAGCGGCGCCGGGGAGGCAGGACTGGCTTAAGACCACTCTGGCTTTACTGCCTCTGCTGTTCCGCTTTGTTGTTTCTCATTGTTACCCTGCAGGTTAGCTGATTCTACTCTGTGTTTGGCGCTGCTGTTGTCCCCTGGGCGCGGTGGCTAGTGAATGGTTTGGCCCCATTGTCACATCCAGCCTCTTTTTTTACTCTCCAGTTTCGTCCCTTCTCTGAAACAAACAGAATTCAGGAGAAACGCAGCCGCATCCGTGAAGGGGGAAACACAATTAGCGCTTCGAATCTGATACAACTTCTTCATTATCGGACTCGAAACGTTGACTCTGTTTCCCACTTCATAGATGCTGCCAGACCTGTTGAGTTTCCCCAGTGTTTTCTGTGTTTGTTTCAGACTTCCAGCATCCACTGTATTTTATGTTTTACTTCAGTTCTTCTCTGATCCAACTCGGTTATCTCTTTTTATAAGAGTTCACCTTGAACAGTTGGAAAGCCCAGTTCCCAACTGTGGTCTTCAACTGATAAACTGTCCGATAAATTAACGTGCACAATTCTGAGGGGAACTGACGCAAAATTGTTATTGCTGATAATCTGAAAAAAGTTGTTATAAAAAACCGGGAAAATGCTGAAGCTACTCAGGATTGGCAACATCAGTTCAGATGAATGTTGACCCTTGAACGTCAATTCTGTTACTCTCCACTTTGACTATTTATAACATTTTCTGTTTTTTTTTAATTCAGCAAGTGGCTAACATGAACTTGTCACGCTATGTTTGTATCTTCTCTGCCAGTGTTACAGCTACAGCTGGGCAGATGCAATTCTTTTCTTTCATTACATTTGTATGTCTTTGTGACCTATGCTCATCCCGAAGTGTACTATGTTTTTAGGTTCACAGGTGTACTTCCATAAGACTGGATTTGGAATTTAAGGCCAGAGAATTTGACTAGAACTATGTTCTGATATAAGATTTTTACTGTATTATGCGACATGCATGCATGCTTAATCTTTATGAATAATGTGTGGTGATTCAAATTTAATGATTTATATTTAAAATAAATGCTGCACCGCCTGTGCAGATGTGTTTAATACAACCGTATACATGAGTTAACTGGAAAATGTAAGAATGGTCACAGTTCACCACTTCTTTATTTGAGGGCTTCATTTAACCTGTCAGTCCGTAAATATTTGAAACTAATTGTCACCCCCTTCAGGTAAACACTTTATCTACTACAGTCACAGAATTTTACTGCCTATTTTGCTCTGTAGTAGAAAAATTGTTGAACCTCCATAAATGCATGGGATTTATTTGGTCTTATTGGGAAAAGCCACATGAGTAAGTGATCATTCCTCACAGCTAAGTTGTGAGTTATCTAGTTGACAACTAAGTTGTCCTGATTCTGTCGCTGCCTTTTCTGTTTGCCATTGAGCAGCAAGCCTTTCATTTTTCATTAGAAAGAACTCCCATTTATGAGGTAGTAAGAACTGCAGATGCTGGAGAATCTGAGATAACAAGGTGTAGAGCTGGATGAACACAGCAGGCCAAGAAGC
>JAHRHZ010000217.1:13872366-13909660 GCA_024137785.1 Ginglymostoma cirratum
GTTCATCCAGCTCTACACCTTGTTATCTCATTTATGATTTGTCCATTTTGTCTTTGCTGGATGAAACATTAAGATTTAAACTTTCTTACTTTTTTGAAAACAAAACTTCAAGCTAGAGTCGCCATTCGACTCTTTGTCTCCAACTTCATTCTGATTTGGAGGTCCACTTGGGTCTACAGATCAATCCCAGTGGACTACCCCCTTCCCTTTTACCATGTATGTGCTTACTGACCTTGTTTTATTAAAGCTTATCTGTCTATCCATCCTCTATCCGCCTCCCCCTCTCTCCCTATTTATTTCAGAACCCTCTTCCCCTCCCCCATTTCTGATGAAGGGTTTAGGCCCGAAACGTCAAGTTTTCCTGCTCCTATGATGCTGCTTGACCTGCTGTGTTCATCCAGCCCCATGCTTGTTATCTCGGATTCTCCAGCATCTGCAGTACCTTTTATCTCTGAATGTGGCAGATTCTTTTTGTGCACCTAACCTTTCAAAACCACCAATGCTAACCTGGGAAACCGTCCAACTCCTTTCAAGGAGTTAACACCTCCTGCCTCATGTTTGCCTTACCAGGGAAGGAGGTAGTGAGCAGCCTTTCAGCTGCTGGTCTTTAGGACAGTCCCTTACTTTGACAGCAAAGTTTTCTTCTCTTTCCTCTTGCCAAACATCGTTATCATAATTGTCTGGACTCTCTTTATTTTATTCCCCTGTCACTCCAGTTTCTTCTAGCTCTCCTTTCAACCATTCATTCACGTTGGTATGCCTCATACGCTTGCGCATCATATTTCTTCTCCTGCCACTTGTCAACCTGTTAAGAGATGTAATTACATATCTCTGGGATAAGTGGAACTTGAACCTGGCCTTCCTGGTTCAGAGGTAGTGACACTACCCCGAGCCATAAGGGTTCCTTGCCTTTTTGTTTATGTTGTCACGTCTTCCCAGTTCTTTCTCATTTTATTCTCCCACCCAATCCTTCCCTCCAGATGCTACCTGATTTCACAACACTCGGGCATTGACTCTGTTGCGTTCTGTGGGTGCAATAAAGATCTTTTAAAAGCATTGACACCGGAACACTGTCTATCAACATTGACTTCCAATGCACTGGCTTCAGTAATCATGAAGCTGTTGTCAGACTGAGCAGAAGGGCACTACACAGTTTATGTGAAACATGACTCTTCAGATCAGGCAATGTCTCTGCAGATTGAAACAGAATTAACATTGTAAATTTGGTTGAAAACGATCCTGATTCTAAACGTGTTGCCTGATTCTTACCAGAGCTTAAAGATACCCGCTGAAGCTAGGCACAAAGCCACTCTCAACATTGATATATAATCAAAGGTACTGTTTGTAAGATTATCCCCATGTAACTGTTCAATGCAGTTGTGGGCCTAGCTTAGAAATGCTAAAGATATCCTTGGCAGACATAGAAAATAAGGTAGTCACACAGGTCCCAGTGCTTCTGCATTTCGTGACCAATCATTGAAAATCCTAATGGTATCCATCACAAGGGCTATCGTTTTTCAAATCCTACGTCCAAAAGGATATTTTCTCACCCCTGCCACCAAGCCATTGCCCAATCCCTTTCCATTAAAAAGAATTGAAAAGGCCACCTTTATGTCACACCAGTCACCACTGTACTAGCCAGTAACTTTTGAGACTATCTTTTTGAGGCAATGTCTTGCAAACTGCTTCACTTTGAGTAGAATTGGCTTGCAGCTGCATTAGATTGCAGAGCGCGTGACTTTACATTGATAAAAACTTTGCTATGTTCTTGGTCCACCATGTAATTAGTTTACTGTGTATGTGTGCAAAAAGTCTCATCATATTTAGAGCTTGTGCAGGTCAGCTTTTATATGTAGTCGTGATATAGCATTTGCAAATTCTACTAATTTTACTTGCTTAATTAGTTTTTTTTTCCTTTATAAATCCTAATAACTTTGAGCTCTGTAACCTAAGCTTTTTTTAATGCTATGAATAACATAGTGTAAACTAGATGTTACAGTTGTTTGCTGTAAATGCTTGGTATTGATCATTTTGCTCTCTTCTTGCAGGCTCTGTCCTAATTAGCTTACGATTTCTTCCGGGCTTTCCTTTCTCTCTGAGCAGCTTCTACCAGTTCCTGTCTCCTGTTGCTGATCCTGTAGTTTACAGAAGGTGGATTCTCTTCCAATCCCACTCTGTTATTCCTGGTATATACTAAATGTAGTATGGCATTTTATTGTTGCTGCTAACGTTCTCTTGCATGTCACGTGAAATTGTACATTGAAATGCCGTACCATACCAAGCTATGGGACAGGTGGTGGAAAATGGGATCAGAATAGATGGATGTTTGATGACTGGTGCAGATCTGATGGGTTGAAGGGCCTCTTACTGTGCTGTAAAGAACTCTCTGACTCTATAACTAACAGCAATGCCATAACTGAAGCAAAATACTGGAAATCTGAAATAGAAGCACGAAATGCATAGCAGTTATAGGTGACAGTGGCATAGCGGTGAAACTACTGGGCCAGTAACCCAGAGTTCCAGATTAATTTTCTGAGGACATGGGTTCAAATTCACAGCAGCTGGTGGAATTTAAGTTCAATTAATATATCTGTGTTTTTAAAAAAAGACTAGTCCCAGTTTCATGAATTGTCATAAAAACCCATCTGGCTCACTAACCTTCTTTATTCATTCATAGGATGTAGGCATCACTATCCAGGCATTTATTGTCCGAGAGGACAGTTGAAAGTCAACCACATTGCTGTGAGCCTGGAGTCACATGTAGGGCAGATCAAGTAAGGAAGGCAGTTCCCTTACAGGAGAAAATCAGACGTGTTTTTTTGCCCCTGACAATCAGCAATAGTTTAATGACCATCATTAGACTCTTAATTCCAGACTTTTATTGAATTCAAACTCCCCCATCAGCCAAGGCCTCCAGAACAGTACCAGGATCCCTGGATTAACAGTCTAGTGATAACAACCACTAGCCCCATGCCTCCCCTTTTCAGAGAATAAAATCCTTAGTTGGACTATGACTCTAGACCCACAGCTATGTGGTTGACTCTTAACTGGCATCTGATATGTTTCAACCAAACCAATCAGTTGAAGAGTAATTAGGGATAGGAACAAATGACAGTGACATGCATCCCATTAAATAATTTTTAAAAATCTACAGCGAGAGAAACAAAGTTTGCATTTTAAGCTGATGACCTTCCATCTAAACCAGAAGAAGACAGAGCTTGAGCAATTTCTAACCAAGTTCGAGATAGGGGGGTAGTAGTATTGTAGTGGTGACCAAAAAAAATGCAAGACTTATGATAAGCAATAATTATGAATTATCAACGGTGCAAGAGGGTGTCGAGACAAGAAAATGAACACAAAATGGGACCTGAGGAGGTGGCAGTAGTTAAAGCAATGTCTGCTGGCTCAAGAAAATGGGAGGGGTAGTTGATCTAATTTTGTTGAAGCCTAAATTTGTTGGAAGCGAAAGATGTTAAGTATCTGATCAAGTTTCCATTGAATGTCTTGGAACAGTGTAAGAAGCTGAGGACAAGGAAATCCAAGGATGATTGAGACAACAAAGGAAAGTAGCAATAGCTGTGCTATAACAGAGATGTCACCTGAGTGGCAAAACTTTTTGAATGTCCCTTTTCATCAATATTGTTACTTGTTTCTTATGCAGCAAAATGTAACTGTATCGGGACCAGTAAAATGAATGTATATAATCACTAGTTGTCAGTTTTGGTGATTTCTGTATTGATGGAGTCAATATCATAAATGCAGGTGAAGACATCTTTCAAATAATGTAGAGGTGACAATGAGAATTTTTTAACATGGCAAGTTGTTATCTCCTGGAATGTGCTGCTGGGAAGGACACCGAAGGACATTCAATAATAACTTTCAAAAAGGAATTGGAAAGTACATATTTGTGGGGCTGTGGGAAAAGGTGAGGGATGTGGAACTGATTGGATAGCTCTTTCAAGGAACTGGCATGTACGCAATGGGTCAAATAGCCTGGTACTGTGCTTTGTGATTATATGATTCAGTTGTTGGTTTTTCAGAGATTGTGAACGGAGACTTTGTCAGCTGTGTTTAAGACTGCATTGCTATAGACGAATCTCAGTGTCTCCTTGGGCTGTGCTGTTTTGTCTGTGTCTAGAGAAGGTTAGAATAAGAAAAAAGACATCTGTAGTCTGCTCAGACCTCTCCTTCTTATACTACTATGTACTCTTACGCAGTTGCTTGATCTCCAGAGTGAATACCTAACCTGGAGGGAAGTTTCCTAAAAGACATATTTGTCAAGATTACTCACTCTACCCTTGCGATAATTGCACAAAACCTTCAGAAGATCCAGTTTATTTTATAACTTGTGTGGGGTGTTAAAACCGTGGGTAGCTTCAGGTGAAATGAGACAGCGAAGGATAGATGGATCAGGATGTGCAGATAGAATGGGCTCCTTATTTTGATATCCTGTGTTCTTTCCTTATACTCCCTAGAGTACATGTGTTCATTTTCTGAGTTTGGTAACATCTACCTGATTACTTTGCGTTCAAGTGATTTATTGAAACCCTAGTGACAGAACTGCTGCTTACAGAGTTTATTAAGGAAGCTATCTATTTAAAATAAAAAGTCTAGCCGTTTAGGAACATAGTCTTCTCTGTTGTGATGATGCTTTCCTCTATAGTAGGCATCAGTTCCTTTAATTTGGAAATGTTGGATGGAAGGGTCAACTGTGGTTTAACCTGGAGTTTGAATTTAATGATGCATAGCAGTGTGTGAAGGCAGTCTTTTGCTGACAATAACTGTACAGTGATTTATAAATGTGAACTTGCTTTATCTGCGGGAAAAAAATGTTGCAATTGCTATGAAGCAGCTGTACAGTGTAGAAAATGGTGACTTGGTGCATTTGTTTTTACCCTTGCCTTGTGTATTTGGTGCAATAGGATCAGTTGCATTGGGGCTTACCATCATTGGCTTCATTAAAAACGGCTTGCTTTCCATCTCCAGGAGAGCTCCTTAACCTTTTGTTATATTTTGTCCCCATTGCTGGTCATGATGCTGAGAATCAAATGAAATATATATTACGTTTGGAAGTTATATAAAAAATAATAAGTGCTAAATAGTTAAATTAAGATTCACATTTTTTCTGTGGCTTCTTCCTCAGTGTGGGGGGAAAAACTTTGTATCTTTTCTATCTCCCAAATTGCTGAACGAGTCAGAAGCCCTGAACTATTCCTAATCTGAAATGAACACTTTTCTTTCTTGTAAACATTTGTCAAACTATGAATAACTTAGTGTTTCTTTGTGTATGTTAAAGCATGATTGCTTTATCTTGATGCACCATCCTCTTGTTCTCAATAAACCATGTCTAATTCTTGCCTGATCTTCAATTCCCCACTCTATCACCTGTAGCCTGTCCTTTACCAACTGGCTCACCCATTATCTCTGGCCTCACTGACTGACATTGGCTCAGAACCTTAATAGTCTCCTTTTAGACTGTAGCTGTACAGCCTTGGGCCTTAGTGAGACCATAGAGTACTGTGCAGTTTGGTCTTTTTATTTGGGGAAAAAAGATGCAATTGCATCAGCAGCCATTTAGAGAAGGTTTGTTTGATTCATTTCTGGCTGAAAAAGATATCTTCTAAAGAAAGCTTAAACAGGTTCGGCCTACATTTCATTGAATATGTACAGTGTGGAAGCAAGCTACTAGGCCCATTGAGTCCACACCAACCCTCCGAACAGCATCCCACCCAGACTCACCCTAACCCTGCATTTCCCATGGCTAATCCCCCTAGACTGCAAATGATGGGCAATTTAGCATAGCCAATCCACCTAACCTGTACATTTTTGGAAACCAGAGCACCTGGAGGAAACCCACACAAGCATAGAGAGGACGTGCAAATTCCACACAGATAGTCGCATGAGGGTGGAATCAAAGCCAGGTCCCTGGCGCTGTGAGGCAGCAGTGCTAACCGCTGAGCTGCCGTGCCACCAATTTGTCAGTGTTTAGAGGCATGGGAAGTGGTCTATGAAACATAGCAGATCCCGAGGCTACTTGACAGGATGGATACCAGGTGGATGTGGGAGTGACTAGAACTGGGAATACAGTTTTAGAATAAGAGATCTCCCTTTAAAGGTGGAAATGAGAATCTTCTTTTTCTGTCTGAAGATCATAAGCGTATGGAATTTTCTTCCCCAGAAAGTCATGAAGGCAGGGCCATTAAAGTTATTCAAGGCTGAGCTGGATAGTTTGGTAGACAAGAGAGGCAAGGGTTAAATGCTGAGACCACAACCGTATCTGCCATGATATTATTGAATGGTAGAGAAGGTTCGAGGCTTCTTCCTGCATCTAACTCCAATATCCGAAAAACTTAACACTTAATTTTGTGTTTGAATATTTCTACAACGTGCCCCTCTCTGTGTATGGATCCTTCCCCAGTCTCTCAATCCGATTCTTCAAACCATGAGTTTTTGCTTTACTGTGGCTGTTTTCTACTTATCCCTGTTCCCAACCTTTCTCCCACTTTGGCTGTCGCTTTCTCGCTTCAAGACTGACCCCTCCACTTCTTGGCAGCTCCCCCCCCCCCCCCCCCACCCTCATTCCCCAGACCTCGTCCGCAGCGTCTGTGTCTCTGTGAAGTACCTTGGGACCATCGCCCCCTGATTCAAAAGATTAGAAATTGAACTTTCCAGGCATTGTCACTGCAGATTTAGTAACTGATGCAAAGCTTTTAGACATTATGCTGATCCAGTGTTGTGCCTTTCCAATGCTGAAGTCCTTATTGAGCAATGATTTGAAGCCTTTAATACCTTTTATTGCATGAGGAGCCATGAGTTATAATGTACAAGCAAAAGTCTTGATTGGAATAATCATGCTGAACATGCATTCCAGTAATTGGGAGTAAAACTCCCAATGCACATTCTGCTTAAGGTCTCAAATACAATCTCTGCTCAAGGCTGTGAGAATGTTTCCTGATAGTGCCTTTAATGCCCTTTGAAGCAATGAATATAGTTACTGTACAAGCTTATGTGTTTTTTTTTAAATGCTTTCTGAAGCACAAAATTATTTATTTGACTAGTCAATACTTGGGGGTGTTTTGTTCAACTTTTGTTTGTCCATTATAACTTGCTGATTCATGAGACTCCTTGTATGATGGGGTTTTGGTGGAAACTATTAAAACAGTTTGTGAAGGGATTACAGTTGGTTCTGCTATAATCCGTGTTTCTTCAAATTGGCTTTAATGCGATTAAAGAATTTAGACTGCCATTTGTAGAATCTGTATTGGCTATAACGTGATTCTGGCCCGGTCAGTTTAAATGGCGCAGCTATTGCGCGATTTTCTGTAACTTGAGATCACACAAGAACAGAACTATCGTGTTATATCAGAACCAACTGTATTTCTGCTGATGACTTGTAACGAGTTAAATTGTCTCAATAATTATAAGCTAAACTTGTTGCTTCGATACTGTAAAGAAATTTGGATTTTACCTTGAAATATCTTGTTGAATGTTAAACGAGTTCAACTGCTGAACAGCTGAAACGTTGACAGTTATCTTCCATTGCTTTGAACTTCTTTTGTTGTTGTTGAAATTCTGTATGGTTTCCAGTTAAAGATTGAATATAATAAACTATTGGACTTCAGAAATGCAGTGAGGGCTAGGTTGTCACATGCTTTAAGTGGTGTGTGTTGCATCTTCATCTTTGGAGTGATCCCCTTTAAACAACCCCATTACAAATGAGCCAAGTACCTAGACATTATCATTATGGACCGCAGCTCTCTGCATTGTAGCACTTGAAGCATAGAGTGTGTTTGCAGAGTCCTCCCTACTGCATATATTAGTTTAGCTGTAAATAAATTCACCAGGGATCTTGAAGTAAACTGAATCTATCATTTGTGTTACATTTAGATAACACACCAATATTATTACAGTGTGAGCACGAGTTGAAGAAAATACACAAGAATACAGTTTATTGCAATTTTTTTGAAATCAGTAAAATTGGTTAGAATATAACTGCTCCTGGATGTGGAAAGTTAGTGCTTTAAATATGATTCCATGTTCATGGATTGGCTGTTTGGTGTGTGTTCCAGTATTCCATTATCAGTAGTCTCTCTTTGGGGGTGAATGGTTTTCTACAGCCCTCTGTTGACTGTGGGGCCTGCAAAAAGCCTTATCTCTGAATTCTTTGACTGCGTAAGAGGGAGAAGTAATTGCTTTGAGAGCGTTAAGTGCACAGATGGGAAGACATATGGGTATGTCGGCAGAGTCTGAATGTCAAACAGATGAACAGACCAAAGAGTGAGATGTTATGCCTTAATGAAGAACTGCAATATTAGTTGTAAATATCCAAATTTTCTTGTAGCTAAGCCTTTGCTAAATGGCTTAACATGATTTGTTGCCAAGACAAATGATTGATGCAAAATATCATGGATGGTATGAATTTAATAGCAAACAGTGAATAAAATTTTGGCAGTTTGGATATGCTTCATTGCAGTAAAGTACAGTGAAAAATAAATTTGGTTTCTGTCTGCTGTCATTCAAAAGCAACATTGCATTAGCCAGTCAAGATAAGAAAGTAAGCATCTGCTCATTAGTAAGAGAAAGTATATATGAATATGAATGTCTGCTGTTAAGAATGCGTGTGTTTAGAATGAGCTTTGAATTAGTGACTATATTTCTTCCTCTTGAATTGGTAGATAACAGCTTCAAGCCCCACATCATGTATCCCATGCAGACAGGAGATCAGAACTGAGGCCTGTGAATACTGGGTTAAATTCCAATGGGATACCTTTGCAGGAGCAGAGTGAAGCCTCAGTGTCTTTTCTCCAAGTTATCATTGTATTTCTCAGCTGTGCTCAAAGCCTATCTATGTAAAAGGGAAAAGGAGACATTGTCACAGAAATAAGCCAATGTGATCTGCAGGAGGCAAATGCATTTCTTCCACTGCATCGCTGCTTAGCTTGTAAGAGGAAAAAGACGAATGCTTATGTGGCTCACTGTTAGACTGTTTTTTTTTAACGCTCCTGTAAAGTACCTTGGGACATTTAGTTATATTAAAGGTGCTATATAAAATATATTGTTCTGTTGCAGGCAAAAATGTTGGTCAGAAACTTGTTAGAATTGTTTATTCGCTCAACGTCCAGGGAAGGTAGTGGTCAGACATTCTTTCGACCGCAATCCAGTGATGTACATCTACATATCTGTTCGGGACCTGCACAATTTTGAACCAGCAACAGTGAAGGGGAAGCGATATATTTCCAGATGTGAGTGGTAGATGCTTGAAGGGGAAATTGCAGGTGGTGGTGTTCCCATATATCTGCTGCCTTCGCCCTTCTAGGTGGTTCAGCTTGTGGGTTTCGAAGGTGCTGATGATGGATCCTTGAGTTTTTTCTTTATTCATTAACAGGATGAGGGTGTCGCTGGCTAGGCAGCATTTATTGCCCATCCCTAATTGCCCAGAGGGCAGTTGAGAGTCAACCACATTGCTGTGGGTCTGGAGTCACATGTAGGCCAGACCAGGTAATGATGGCAGTTTCCTTCCCTAAAGGACATGAGTGAACCAGATGGGTTTTTCCCACTGTTTGCTGCAGTACATCTTGTAGCTGTACACACTGCTGCTGCTGCGTCTTAATGATGGAACAAGAAAGGCCACCTTGTCCCGGATAGTATCAAGTTTCTTCAGTGTTGTTGGAGCTAGACTCATTCAGGCAAGTGGAGACTGACTTCTACGTTGTGGCTGGTCGGCAGAGTTTGTCTATGTTTTAGGTAACTGTTCCTGCTGGGTCTGATTTGTCTTGTTGTATTTTAGTACTTTGAACTGTTCGCTAGCAAAGAGAGTGAGATTTAAAACTGAAATACTATTGCATGCAATTTAAGACTATTGTAGCAGTTCCAAGCTTGGCATGACTTGAATGTTCCTGTTTGCAGGTGGTGGTTGAACTAGGCCAGTTTGAAAAGAAAGCAGTCAAAAGTGAGAACAAGCACAAAGATGGACTGGAGGTTTGGAATCACGTGAAAGAAACAAATGGTTTATTGAACATCGCAGAGAAATATTCAGACGTGGGCATCCAACATCCCATTATTGTCTGGTGGTCTCCATTGACTGGTGAATTGGGCCGAATAGGTCAGTGTGGAGCAGATACCTGTTACTTTACCATAAATAAGACTTTCCAAGATCATCAGATGACGAGAGCGTTCCTCTTTTATGGTGAGTTTTCATTCAGTCCCTGGTCTGCGTTGAGAATTTGAGGTACGTGCATATAAACCGTACAAGGACGGAGATGTGTGGTAAAGGATATCGGAGCTGAATACCAAAATTAATAAATATTAACATATCGTGACCAGCTGGCTGATAAAGAATTGTCGAGCTAGCTTCCCACTTAGATCCACAGCTTTGTAGATTACGGCAGCTGAAATATATGTTCGAGAACATTTGAAATGTTCCCAGATTTCTCTCGTTCTTTCAGGAAATGTGTTCTAGATCACAACGTCCCTCTGGGGGGAAATAATTAACTTTTGAAACACTACTAATGCTCTTTCACTATAAAAAAAAAATTATGCCCTTTCCCTCCCCCCAACACTAATGGATCCCTTATCCAAGGTAAATGGAGCCGCCTCCTCATCCCTAACCATGCCCCTCATAATTTTATTTATACCAATCTTCTCCACATCCTCTTCTATTTTGGAGAAAACCAAGCGGTTTATCCAATCATTCCTCGTGGCTAAAATTCTACAGTTCAGGTAGCAGACTTGATAATCTCCTCTGTGTTCCTTCTGGTGCAGTCATAATCTTTCCGACATTCACTTATGCTAAATGTGAAAAATAGATAGGGAATAGATTTGGCACTTGTTATCTAGAAGTGAATTGAAAAAGGAATCAGGCAGAATGTATCAGGCGCAGCCCATCTATTGCCACTTTTTGTATATTCCCAGCGAAACATTTCATCGTGCAAATCTTTAAAGGGTTGAACAAGCTTCGGAGCAGTTTTGTGGTTTTGAATGTAAAAGCCAGGGAATGTTGTTGAATTTGTGGACGACATTAGCTAGAGCTGGGGAATTTTAAAGGCTTTATTGAGCACCATTGTTGGAAGGAAATTGGAAACATGGCAACGATAAGGCAAGGATTCAGTAGGATGATAACAAGAATGAGAATTTCAAATTATGAAGAAACATTTTAGACAATAGGGATTCTTACCCAACCCCCTCACCCTGGAAGCAGAAGTTTAAAAGGAAATCCAATAGACATATTCAAAGTGGTAGATGGCATCCCTTTGGAATATTTTACAATATTAGTGGTGTTTGAGAAATATAAGCTGTTGTTAACAAGTGTATGATTACTAACACTAATTGGTAAATGGAGGTTGAAACTCTGATTATCGTGAAAAGGTTGGAAAGGGAGCTTGAACATTTTTTTGAAGAATGTTATTAAAATATACAGTGCTTTGTGATTAATTTTAAGTCTCAGTTTGATGAATTTTTAACTCCATTCACCTGCCTCGGCTCCATATCGTTTAATGCCTTTGGCGAGGAAAAACTCTTATCAGTCTTGCTGAGTTATGGAACAAGTACAAGAGCCTCACTGAATTGAATTAGCTTTATGTCACGTACTCATTACTTGTACTCAAGATTACAAGTCACCTCTTATGGCGCCATTTTATGTACAAAGAAACCTAGGTACAGAATCTTGGTATAAAGCAGAAAAATAAAGGAAACAAAGTTTTAAAAAGTTAAACATTACAGTCCTCCTTACTAAAATGTGCGAAGACAAAGAAACACAGTTAGCAGTTCAACACCACAGTCTATAAGCACCTTGCCATGCTGGGCTCACACTCCTCGCAAGGGCTCGACTCACCCTGCTTCAGGTTTGACCCCGTCCCTGCTGCTTTGCAGCTTATTCCTGCTACCGCTGGCCGCCCCGAGCTGCTGTCTCCTGCCCCCCCCCCGCCCCCCGCGGGCGGCCGCGGGGGGGCGCGCCCGCCCCCCCCCCCCCGGGGGGGTTTTCGGCGCCCCCCCCGCCCCCCCCCCCCCCCCCAACCAACTCTCTCTCTGCCAGCCGCCCCAGACTGACTGATCTACCTCTTGCCTACGCCTGTCCCTACAGACTTTTATTACCTTAGAAATCTGGATGATCAGATTGGTGAGGGGATTGAATGGTCTTCAGAGGGGCGGTGTGGACCTGATGGGCCAAATGGTCTCTTTCTGCAGTCTAAGGATTCTATGATTCAGACGAACCTCCAAGTCTCTTTGGATATCCACTGTATTTCACTTCATTGATACTCCCGACTGAGATGCTTTTAGAAGAAAATTCCGAACAATCCATGAGGAGCGATGTCAAGACTCCTGTTAACGAGTGAGGAAACAATGGCAGGTACCAGTATATAAGGATGTAATAACTGAGCATTTAGAAATGCATAATGAAATTAAGCAGCGTTAACATGACTTCATGAAGGGGCAATTATGCCCCTCAAATTTGAGAGTTATTTGAGAAAGCAACAAGCTGGATAGATAAGGGGGAATAAATAGATGCAATATATTTGGATTTCCAAAAGGTGTTTAAAAAGGTAAGACCTAATAAGATACTTACTAAGAGCCCATTGTGATGGGGACAGCATACTAGCATGGATAGAGGATTTTCTAACTGAGAACAGAGTGAGTTGGGAAAAAGGGAGCATTTTCCAGCTGTAAACCTGTATGTAGTGGAGTGCCACAGGGATCAATACTGGACCACAATTACTTACAATATACAATAATGACTTGGCTGAGGGAAGTAAATGTACTATTCCTGTGTTTGCAGATGATGCTAATTTAGATGGGAAGGCGGGTAGTGAGGATGACACGAGGAATCTACAGAATGATACAGACAGATTGGATGAGTGGGCAAAACTTAGAAAGTAATGTGAGGCTATGCACTTTGTCAGGAAGAATGGAGAGCTGACTATTATTAAATGGGGAAATACGGCAGAAAGCTGCAGCACAGAGGATGTAGCTGTCTTTGTGCATCGATCACAAAAAGCCGGCATTGAAATTTAGCAAGTAATCGGGAAGGTGAATGGACCATTGGCCTTTATTTCAAGGGAAGGGAGTATGAAAGTTGGGAGATCTTGCTAAAACTGTACAAATTTTACTCGTGAATACATACCTTGGAATACAGTGAACAATTTTGTTCCCGTTATCTAAGAAAAAATATACTGCAATTGGAGGCAGCCCAGAGGAGTTTCATTAGATTGATCCTGGATATGGAGGGATTTTCTTATGAGGAGAGGTTGACTAGATATAGTCTGTTCCCAATGAAATTTAAAAGAATGAGAGGAAATCTTCTTGAGATATACAAGATTCTTGGGTTTGGTGGAGTAGATGCGGAGAGGTTGTTTCCCCCTTGTGGGAGAGTCCAGGACCTGATGGCATAATCTCAGAGTAAGGTATCAGGCACCCATTTAGGACAGAAATGAGTAGGATTTATTTTTCTGAGGGTAGTAAAACTGGAATCCTTTACAGCAGAGGGTGGTAGTTGCTGGGTGGTTAAGTGTATTCAAGGCTGAGATAGACAAATTTTTAATCAATAATGAAATCGAGGGTTATGGAGATAAGGCAGGCAAGTGGAGTTGAGGATTATCAGATCAGTCATAATCTCATTGAATGGCGGAGCAGAGACAGTGGGCTGAAGGGTGACATCTGTTTTCATGTCTTATGGTTTTAATGTCTTATGCTCATAAATTTCCTCTGTAACCTCTCTAGTGCAATTATATTCTTCCTGTCAAACTTTGACCAGAACTGTGCACAATACTCAAGTTGTCACTTAACAATTTATGTAGTTCTACCATAACTTCCCTGCTTTTATATTCTATACCTCCATGAATAAAAGTGGCATTTCATATGCTTTCTAAACCACCTTATTAACCTGTCCTACTACCCTCAGGGACCTTTGGACATTTTCTCTGAGGTCCCTCTCTTCCTTCACAGCCCTCAGTGTTCTCTTAATTATTGAGTCCACCTTCCCTTTGTATGATCTTCCCATGACATCATCTCATACTGTCCAGGTTGACTTCTATATGTTACCTATCTGCCTACGTGCCCCCAGTCCATTCATACCTTCCTGCACTCTATAGGTATTCTCCTCATTAACAACTATGTAGCCAAATTTTGTGCTGTCTGAAACTGGGACAGCTGTGGCTCAGTGGTTAGCACTGCTGCCTGACAGTGCCAGGACCCGGGTTCAGTTCCAGCCTTGGGCGACTGCCTGTGTGGTGTTTGCACATTCTCCCCGTGTCTGCGTGGGTTTCCTCCCAAAGTCCAAAGATGTGCTGGTTAGGGTGGATTGGCCATGCTAAACTGCCCAGAGCACCCACGGATGAGCAGGTCAGGTGGGTTAGCCTTGGGAAATGTGGTGTTACAGGGTTGGACGGTGGTTCTAGGTGGGATGCTCTTTGGAGGGTTGGTGTGGACTCAGTGGTCTGAATAGTCTGCTTCCACAGTGTAGGGATTCTGTAATTCTAACTGCTTGATCATGCCCCTTACAGCTATGTCCTAATTGTTATGTTGTATCACAATATGCAAGGGACCTCATATTGAGCGCTGCAAAGTTGCTGGAGACAGCCTTCCAGGTACAAAAGCATCCGTTAACAATTACCCCTTGTTTCCTGCTGCTGTGTCAATTTCGTAAGCTTGTTCAGTTTCCCTGGATCCGATGGGCTTCTTCTTAACCAGATTATGGAGCTCTGTCAAAGGCTGTACTCAAATCCATAAGAGCACATCGACAGCGTTACCCTCGTCAATCCTCCCTACTCAAAAGAAAATTCAATTGTTCTCATCAAGCGTAATCTTTCCTTAATATTTCCATTCTAACCAAAGGCAGTGTGGAGCCTTAATGCAGGTATAATTCTGTTACCATTTTGCTATGCTGTACAGGATATGGAATTCTATTTGGTTCCTGCTCTCTACAGTTTATACCAGAAACTACCTTTTCATTTGGCATTTGTCTTGGTGGGGGTAGGAGAGGGGGAGTCCACCTCTCACGCATTCCTTCTAATCTTCATTACTTGGCTTCCAGAGGTACGTGTTCGAGACTACTGACAAAGTGGCAAGCGAAAAGTCAGATATCTCTGACCCAAACAGTGTAGCACTTAGAAAAGCAAGGAGAGCACAAGATGCTACTGTTTAGGTCACAGTTGTCTGTAATGCAGAACAGTAAGATATGACAGGTAGGATTTATGTCAAGGAGAAGTGTTTGGGTGTCTGCTCATAATCTTCATAAATCTTGATGTGGAGGTGCTGATGTTGGACTGGACAAAGTCCAAAGTTGCACGACGTCATCTTACAGTGGAACAGGTTTATTTGAAATCACGAGCTTTTGGAGCAATGTCAACCCCGTGTCGTGTGACTTTTGACTTTATACATCTTGGAAGTGCTCTCGAGCAGCATTACTATTTCCAAGTTTACCATCCACTCTATTGAGTGAAAGATGGGTTATTCATAAGGGAGCCTACAAATTATTACTAATATTGTAGAGAGGCTGATACCTGTACCATGATGTTTTAGATGATCGTATGCATTCTTATAATGTCTTAGCTTGATCACTGTGCTGTCAGCTCACCCAACTGGAAGCCAATGATGTAAAGTGTCCCAACCAGTCCTCAGACCCTGGCAAAAGAAGGGAAAAACTAAGGATTTCTGCTTCTGATAGTTAGACTGAAATCACTGCTTTAGTAACACTTATTCTCAGGGTGAGTGTGATTTTGGAAAAGCTGAATTCATTGCTCATCCCCAGTCGTTATAAGGAGATGATACAGATAGACCTTTCCCCTGAATTGCTGCAGACCACATGATGGTTCTCATACTACTGCCAGTTGAGTTTTGCTGGATCTTGATCCTTGGAGAGGTTGGCACTCTGTTCACACCAGGCTGTTGTTATGCCTTTGAGTGAATGGAGAAGATCATGGTGTTCTGCACATTCTTGCTCTCAGAGTCCTACAGCTCAGAGACAGGCCTTTTGGCCCAAACTGGTTCATGCTGACCAAAACGTCCGTCCACGCCATTTCGACTTCCCTGCACTTAGCCCATATCCATCTCAACCTTTCCTATCCATGTATTTGTCCAGATGCCTTTTAAATGTTGTTAATGTACCCGCCTCAACCACTTCTGCTGGCAGCTCATTCCATATGTGTGCCACCCTCCATGTAAAAAAGTTGCTCTGTCCTTGACCTCTGTTTCGGAGATTGCTGCTTTTGGAGTTGAGACTGAGATGCTGCAGGTGAAACACGGTTATATCTATAATGTGCCAGGTGGACTGAGGTTATGGGGTTGATACAGTCTATTGCTGTGCTGACCCAAGTGTTCTGCTCTGTACCTGATAGTTTTGAGCTGCTTGAGAGTTGTTGCAAATTTTCCCCGCTCCATCGTTTCCCTGATTTGTAATTTATTGACAGTTGGCCATCTCTCACTGTTGATAGGCAGTGATCTTAGAATCCCTACAGTGTGGAAGCAAGCCATTCAGTCCATCGAGGCTACACTGATCCTCCAAAGAGCATCCCACCCAGACCCACCACCTACCTTATTGCTGTAACCCTGCATTTCCCATGGCTAATCCACCTATCCTGCACATCCCTGGACACTGGGCAATTTAGCATGGCCAATCAACCTAACCTGCACATTTTTTGGACTGTGGGAGGAAACCAGAGCACCCGGAGGAAACCCACGCAGACACAGGGAGAATGTGCAAACTCCACATGGACGGTTGCCTGAGGCTGGAATCGAACCCAGGTCCCTGGTGGTGTGAGGCAGCTTTGCTAACCACTGAGCCACCGTGCCTTGGAGGTAATATTCAGAGTGACTTTCTCATCAATTTGCAACTGTAACCCCTTTTGACATCATGTATTGACATGAAGGGCAACACTTACCCTGATGTTGACTGGGCAGCAGACCTTTATTTAGGGATCATGGCTCTTTGTAAACTCTGGGAGTATGTAGTTTCCAGCAGTCTCAAGGTATCGAGGAGGTCAATCATAAGCTGTCCCCTTCAAATGTTCTGACTGCTGGATTTTATATGATGGTTATATCTTATCCTGTCTTCTTTTAATTGAAGGTAAAATGAAACCGAAGGGCATGTGATCTCACACGTAGTTTGCTTGGAGACAAAGCCATGTGATCAGGTCTGGGGAATCAAGTCCAAACACGTTAGAATTAGTTTTATTGGCACAAATACCTCAAGGTTTATACGTCACCACTTACGGCGCTATCTTAGGTACAAAGGTACCAAGGAACAGAGTTTTTTTAGCGGGAGAAAAGATAAGAAAAGCAAAGAAATAAAAAGTGCAGAATAACAGTCATTTTAACCCAGTCCACTCTGGCACCTAGCCCCTAGTCTGCACCAAGCATTGAAAGTCAGGTGCAAATTTTAACAGCTGGATGTAAAGGCAAAGGCAGCTGCTGTTGCTCCTTGCAGTCTGACAGATTCTCTGAGCCAGTCAGACCAAGAGAATTGGGGAGAAAAGATCCACAGTTGGTGTAGGCAGATGTAAATAGCTGCTATTGGGGTAACTACTAACCAGAGTGCCGGTGAGGAATCTATCTCTCCGGAATCGAGGATTGTGAAGGGTTTAAGATCGTAGCATCACCAGAGAATACCTTGCAACAGGACGTCCATTCAGTTTTGCTCTAAAGGTTGAGTGAAGGGGACCTCGTTTGAAAGGACACTGAAAACATACCCCTGGGTAAAGCTGAGGGAAAAGATCCTGTTAAGTGCCAGGAGGAACTTTGGACTTGAAACTCAAAACTACACAGGCAGCGTGGTGGCTCAATGGTCAGCAATGCTGCCTCACAGCACCAAGGACTCAGGTTCGATTCCACCCTTGGGCGACTCTGCAAACTCCACACAGATGGTCGCCCTGTGTCTGCGTGAGTTTCCTCCGGGTGCTCCAGTTTCCTCCCACAGTCTAAAGACGCGCAGTTAGGTGGACTGGCCATGCTAAATTGCCCATAGTGTCCATGCAAATACAGGCTAAATGGATTAGCCAAAGGAAATGCAGGGTTACAGGGATAGCGGGGGAGGGGTGGGTCTGGGTTGGATGCTCTTCGGAGGGCCGATTGGCCTGCTTCCACACGGTAGGGATTCTGTGATTCTAAATGTATGCAGTAGGGGGAATATAATGTATAAATACAGCTCGTGGTTTTTGGTTTGTTGCCAGAAAACACTTTTTTCCAGTAGTTTAGTATATTAGCTACCTGCTAATTGATGTTGGTGTTGAACTTAATGCACTTGTTACAGTAAAAGTCATAAAACAAGCAATCTTGTGTGATACTCTGAGTTGGTCACTAGGAAAGTCACCACTTTTGAAAAATTATTGATCTCTATGGGGATCATAACATAAAGTATTGCACGGAAAGCCTTTAAAGGTAAAGCATATTCAAATGAGGAAGTCATGAGCAACCAGAGGAATTTTGAGGGGTCTGAGTGACAATTTGCATCTTGTCACTCAGTAAACAGTAGCTTTCCAAACTAATCAACATTTCCTTCCATGCACTAGCATATTTATTTATTTGCATATTTTACACAAGAATGTGTATGATGAGCGCACCCCTCAAGCCTGTTCTGCTGTTTGATAACATCATGGCTGAGTTGAATTTAGCGTCAACTCCACATTCTCACCTGTCACTGATACTGTTTGACTCCCTTGTTGATCAAAAATCGGCTGGGGGTATATTGAATGAACCAGTCTCTACAACTCTCTGGGCAATAGAATTCCACAGATTAATGAGAGAGAGAATTTTTTCTTATTCTCCATCTTAAAGGGTCCGTCCCAATTCTAGAAATTGTCACGTGGGGAATCACCATCCCAGCATCTAATATGTTTCAATAATATCACCTTTCCTTCTTCTAAATTCCAATGGGTAATGGCCCAATCTAGAATCATAGAATCATAGCATCCCTAAAGTGTGGAAGCAGGCCACTTGGCCCATCGAGTCCACACCGACCTTGCAAAAAGCATCCCATCCAGACCCACCCTACTACCCTGTCCCTGTAACCCTCCATTTCCCACAACTAATCCATCTAACCTGCGCCCAGAGGAAACCCACGCAGACATGGGGAGAATGTGCAAACTCCACACAGACAGTTCGTTGGTGGAATTGAACCCGCGTCCCTGGCACTGTGAGGCAGCAGTGCTAACCACTGAGTCAGTGTCCTGCCAATCTGTTCAACCTTTCCTCAGAATTACTTGTTGATCAATCTGTTTAGGCAATTCTCAGTCACCTCGGTGCAGGTGGGACTTGAACCCGAATCTTCTAGCCTATGAGTAGGGAGACTACCACTGCACCACAAGATGCTTCAACCTTTCCTCGTAAGACGAGCCCTTCATCCCTAGTAACTGGTTGAGTGTACCTGCTTCCAATTTAGGACTCAGCTGAGGAGAAATGTCTTCACCCAGCGAGTGGTGAGGCTGTGGAAGTCTCTGCCACAGGAAGGAGTTGAGGCAAAACCATTGAACGTTTTCAAGGAGGGGTTAGATATAATTCTTAGAACTAACCACTTCGATGTATTCTTGTGCGGCAAAGCCCCAAACTTATTCTACATAAACATTATTTAAAATTTTTCACAACAAATGCCGATTCTGATCGTGGCACTGACTATGTGAAAGAGGAAATGGCAGCTGTTTATTTGGAAATCTCCGGGAGCTCACCACAGTCGTGAAAAATTCAGCGTCGCATGCGGCCTGGAACCAGATATATCCCAGTTTGGCCATTTCAGAGTGACCACACTGCAAAAGGATCAAGGGGGTGGTAGGAGGAGGTGGCAGAGAGTTGGCGCCTGGCCTCGGCGATGTAGAGGTCAGTGCGCCATAGTACAACTGTGCCTCCCTTGTCCGCGGGTTTTATGGTGAGGTTGGGATGGGAGCGGAGTGCTGCACGTTCTGCGGGGAAGAGGTTGGAGTGGGTGAGAGGGGTGGAGAGGTTGAGGCGATTGATGTCTCGATGGCAGTTGGAGATGAAGAGTTCGAGGGAGGGTAGGATGCCTTGGGGTGGTGTCCAGGAGGAGGGGGTGTGTTGGAGGCGGGAGAAGGGGTCAGTAGAGGGAGGGTTAGGTTTACGGTTGAAGAAGTAAGCGCGGAGGCGGAGGAAAAACTGCTCGATGTCCAAACGTGACCGGTATTCGTTGATGTGTGGTTGGAGGGGGACAAAGGTGAGCCCTTTACTGAGGACTGACCATTCGTCCTCAGTAAGGGGGAGGTCTGGGGGGATGGTGAAGACTCGGCAGGGCTCAGTGTTGCTGTCTCCTCTGGAGCTGCTGGCTGTGGAAGCGGTGGGTGGAGTTGTGTCGGCGTCAGTGGTGGGCAGAGCACCGTCGGCGGCAGTATGGCGCACTGACCTCTACATCGCCAAGGCCAGTCGCCAACTTTCCGACACCACCTCCTAACGCCCTCTTGATCATGACCCCACCCCTGACCACCAAACCATCATCTCCCAAACCATCCACAACCTCATCACCTCAAGTGACCCCCCACCAACAGCCTCCAACCTCATTGTTCCCCAACCCCGCACCGCCCGCTTCTATTTCCTTCCCAAAATCCACAAACCTGACTACCCTGGTCGACCCATTGTCTCCACCTGCTCCTGCCCCACCGAACTTATCTCCACCTATCTCAACTCCATTTTCTCCCCCTTATTCCAGGAACTTCCTACCTACGTCCGTGACACCACCCATGCCCTCCACCTCCTCCAGAACTTCCAATTCCCCGGTCCCCAACACCTCATCTTTACCATGGACGTCCAGTCCCTATACACCTGCATTCCCCATACAGATGGCCTAAAGGCCCTCCGCTTCTTCCTGTCCCGCAGACCCGACCAGTCTCCCTCCACTGACACCCTCATCTGCTTAGCCGAACTCGTCCTCACCCTCAACAACTTCTCTTTCAATTCCTACCACTTCCTGCAGACAAAGGGGGTGGCCATGGGTACCTGCATGGGCCCAAGCTATGCCTGCCTCTTTGTAGGTTACGTGGAACAATTCCTCTTCCGTACCTATAGTGGCCCCAAAACCCCACCTCTTCCTCCGTTACATTGATGACTATATCGGCGCCGCCTCGTGCTCCCACGAGGAGCTCAAACAGTTCATCCACTTTACCAACACCTTCCACCCCAACCTGAAGTTCATCTGGACCATCTCTAATACCTCTCTCTCCTTACTGGACTTCTCTGTCTCCATCTCCGGCAACCACTTAGAAACCGATATGCATTTCAAGCCCACCGACTTCCACAGATACCTAGAATACACCTCCTCCCACCCACCTTCGTGCAAAAATGCCATCCTCTATTCCCAATTCCTTCACCTCCGCCGCATCTGCTCCCAGGATGAGGCATTCCACTCCCGTGCATCTCAGATGTCCTCATTTTTCAAGGACCGCAACTCCCCCGCCCAGTGGTCGAGAACGCTCTCGACCGTGTCTCCCGCATTTCCCACAACTCATCCCTCACACCCCCTTCCCACAATAACAACCATAACAGAATCCCCCTCGTCCTCACATACCACCCCATCAACCTCCGGATCCAACGCATCATCCTCTGACGCTTCCGCCATCTGCAATCCGACCCCACCACCAAAGACGTTTTTCCCTCCCCACCCTCATCTGCCTTCCGGATGGACCACTCTCTCTATGACTCCCTTGTCCGCTGTACACTCCCCTCCAGCCCCACCTCACCCGGCACTTTTCCCTGCAACTGCAGAAAATGCTACACCTGCCTCGACACCTCACCCCCATCCCAGGCCCCAAGAAGACTTTCCACATCAAGCAGATGTTCACCTGCACATCTAATGTGGTATACTGCATCTGCTGTACCCGTTGTGGCCTCCTCTACATCGGGGAAACCAAGCGGAGGCTTGGGGACCGCTTTGCAGAACACCTGCGCTCAGTTCGCAACAAACAACTACACCTCCCAGTTGTGAACCATTTCAACTCCCCATCCCATTCCTCAGACGACATGTCCATCCTGGGTCTCCTGCAGTGCCACAATGATGCCACCTGAAGGTTGCAGGAACAGCAACTCGTACTCGGCCTGGGAACCCTGCAGCCCAATGGTATCAATGTGGACTTCACAAGCTCCCCTCCCCCTACTGCATCCCAAAACCAGCCCAGCTCGTCCCTGCCTCCCTAACCTGTCTTTCCTCTCACCTCAAGCCCCACCCCCATCTCCTATCTACTAACCTCATCCCGCCCCCTTGACCTGTCCGTCCTCCCTGGACTGACCTATCTCCTCCCTAACTCCCCACCTACACTCACCTTTACTGGCTCCATCCCCGCCTCTTTGACTTGTCTGTCTCCTCTCCACCTATCCTCTCCTCTATCCATCTTCTATCCGCCTCCCCCTCTCTCCCTATTTATTTCAGAGCCTCCTTCCCCTCCCCCATTTCTGAAGAAGGGTCTAGGCCCGAAACATCAGCTTTCCTGCTCCTCTGATGCTGCTTGGCCTGCTGTGTTCATCCAGCTCTACACCTTGTTATCTCAGATTCTGCAGCATCTGCAGTTTGTACTATCTCTGTTAAAAAATGAATTGCTTTCCTGCTGTCAGCCTGCTGTTTTGTTCTGTCTGAGGTAAGTGTCTTTGGTATCGCAAGAATAAAGGACAAAGGATATAAACACCTCACCAGGGTAGAGGGTAACGGTGCAAATTTCCAGTTGCAATGAAGAGAAACAGGAACATAAATTTTGATGTAAGCATTTCAACTAGTGGACCCCGTTACCCTCCAGCCCGAGGAAATCTTTTTTGTTCTAATTTCTAAAGAAACAGATGTAGCTTTAGTCTTCCCTTTTAGAGGCTGTTTTTGCTTTGAGCTAGTCATACATTCTGCTAATGAAATGTCCAGGGTACAATTCTTCAAAGTCATACTCGCATTATGGCTAGAATTATTTGGAACCGAGTGGTACAGTTCCTCCCTCCCTCTCTGAGAGAACTCCAGACAATCCCAGAAAATGGTGGATGACATTCCGACTTGGAATTCTGGCCTGCTATCCATTAGGATACTTGCCTGTGTTATGTACAGGTGCACCTCTTTTCCCCGTCCTACCCACCCATCAATGAATGGGTAGTGGCAGCCCTTTGGACTATTGTGCTTTACAGGACTATCCCATTAACAGGCACAATGAAGCAAGTAAATGCCCATGCATTGTGCAGGTCTAGAGCAGAACAAATTTAACATTTCAGGCTGATGACCTCTCATTGGAACTGCCCTGATCTTCTGTGAGAAGGGAACCACATAATGAAGGTGAACACAGTAAAAGAGATAAATAATTGCAATTCTGTTGGAGAGCATTATATAAATTCTTTGAGATAGGCATTTCTGGAAGAGAAATAGCAGTGAATTGAACACACATAAGGGAGTATTATTATGACTGTGACAGGAGGAGTATATTGGGGCCAAATCCCTCAATTCCACAAGCTGTATTGAAATTATAATCTCCCTACTTTATCATCAAAATAATTAACTTGGTTCTCTTTGTTACTGCTAGCACAAAAGAGACTTATAGAATCATAGAATCAAACAACACGAAAACAGATCCTTCGGTCCAACCGGTCCATGCCGACCATAACCTCAAACTAAACTTGTCCCACCTCCCTGCTCCTGGCCCATATCCCTCCAAGCCTTTCCTATTCATGTACTTACCTAAGGGTCTTTTAAACATTGTAACTGTCCCTGCGTCCACCACTTCCTCTCGTTAGGATTCTTCAATAAACTCCAAAATCATTCTGCTCATTAAGAATAATAATATTCTTCAACATGTGGCAAAGAGGTTATTAACTAAGATACTGTACAGACTGTAGTTCCATCCTGTTTAATCCTAGCCCACATTCATAGACACACACGGAGAACAAGACAACGTTGCTTTGCAGTGTTTCGTGTGTTTGATAAAGGGGGAAAAAAAATCACCTTTGTGGATCAAGAATTTAAACTGGAAGGATAGAATAAATTGACTTTCTCAGTCCATTTGGCTTCCTGTTGGTAAGGTCAAATTACTGTTGGTCACGAAGCTATGGAAAACATTACAAGTACTGATAGCTTAAAGTTTCAGTCTTTGTTTCAAACCACTACATTGAGAGAAATAACTTATTAGCTGTTTATGCTTTAAGAATTTATCTCCTACTGACAGAGAGAGAGAAAACAATGTTTTCCCTCTTCCAGCTTGGAGATCGTTTTCCAACTGACCAACAATTGTTTACTGGAAGACAGAGCAACTTCAGTTAAGATGGAGGATGTTGCTAGATATCCTCCAGCGCAGAGCCCCGTCCAAAGCAATCGTAGGCTACAAAGCAATATTATCTCTGTTTTAGAAAGGTTTTCTCCCAAAGTCTCTTGCTTGGTTTTTTTTGTAAACAGCAGACAATCTCTTTGCCTTTTTGATTTTTGTGTTCCAAGAAGTCACATGATAAATCTGTTGCAACCCAAGAGTTGCACAAATCTTCCATTTTCCAATTCTCATAATCCATGAATATATATACATTCTTCTAACTAGCAGTGCAATGTTGCAGGTGCTGAATTTATGAAATAAAGAAAATTCTGGAAATACTCAGCAGCTGTTGAACTAAAGAAGCAGAGTTAGTGTTTCAGGTTGAGGACCTTTCATCAGAACCCCTGACTCAATCTGTCTGTGAATCTGCCCTGTACCTCATTCTATTTACAAAGGGGAGACTGTAGAATTACCAACTAGGCTTCTATTACAGAAAGATGCCTATTGCAAATCTTTGAAAGATCTAACTAATTTATCAATATACTTATGTATTCTTCATGTGCACATTTCCATCCCTATCACAAGAAATGATGGGCATGTGACTATCAGACCCTCGTCGCCCTGAAACCAAACTCAAAACTTCCATCCCAGTTTGGAAAAGCAAATTGTATCATTATATAGCTGGGTGTATTTCACAATTCCATGCACCTGTTATCGCAGATCACGCAAATCCCTAACGCAACAGTTCATGCCATAAAGCTTCACAACCTGCTAAAATTACATCTAAATCATACATTGAACAAAGGACGTTACAAATTAAGTAAAATAGAAAAGTGGAACGTTGCAAAAATGTGGTACAATAAGCCCTTAAATGAAAAAGAAAAAAACTTAAGTTGATGTATCACTTTTGATTTACCCTGACATCCCGGAGTACTTTATGCAATTAGTTATGCATTTTCTGACGACAGCCCCTTCGGTCCAACCTGTCCATGCTGACCAGATATCCTAAATTAATCTAGTCCCATTTGCCAGCATTCGGCCCATATCCCTCTAAATCCCTTCTTATTCATATGCTCATCCAGATACCTTTTTAAATGTTGTAATTGTACCAGCCTCCACGAATTCCTCTGGCACGCACCACCTTCTGCATGAAACAGTTGTCCCTAACATCCCTTTTCAATCTTTCCCCTCTCACCTTAAATCTATGTACTTTAGTTTTTTGATTCCCCTACCCTGGGGAAAAGACCTTGACTATTCTCCCTGCCCATGCCCCTCATGATGTTATAAACCTCTATAAGGTCATCCCTCAGCCTCTGATGCTCCAGGGAAAATAGCCCCAGCCTATTCAGCCTCTCCCTGTAGCTCAACCCTCCAAACCTGGCAACATCCTCGTAAATCGTGTCTGAACGCTTTCAAGTTTAACAATAACTTTCCTATCGCAAAGTGTAGGCAATTTAGGAACATTTCCTCATTTTTTAAAATTTTCTTTTGTTATATATTTTTTAAACTAACACACCTGGGCATCTGAAATTGAGATCCCTTTTTCTTCAAAGTGTTATATTGAGGTCAGATGTCGTTACGATGGAAATCTCTCAATTCATTCTGACAAATAAACATTCAGGATTTGCAAATGTAAAATTGAAGCATATTGTTACCTTTTTGTCCCATCCATTGCAGAGAGACAGAGATGCTGATGGGGATGCAGGCTTTGGCTATGCTATTTGGAATTAAGACAAGTGGCTGTTTTTGTCAAGGTTGTAACTAAGGCACAATGTGTAAACTTTTCTCAAACTGTGTATCTTTCATTACAAGCCCTTATATAATCACTAGTAAAAGTTTTTTTTCCAAAAGGTGTTATTTTTGTATTCTCAACCTGTAATTTAAACACCAGGCTTTAACTGATTCATACTAATTATTAAGCTCAATTCATTTTAAAATGGACTGATATTAAACTTAGGCATATGAAGAGTAGAGAAGCATTGTGTTATACTCTGTCTTTCTGGCAATCATCTTCTGTTTAAGATTTGCGGGCATTGTTACAGTTTTTTCCTGTATATAATAGTGTTGGAAGGGGAGCTAGCTGCCTTGCTGAAGGGCAATAAACAGAGGACTGTTCAATGAGACAGAATTTAATCTGAATGATGTCGCTGCTTCTTTTCATTTCACACTGTGGCTACATTTCCATTAAACTGCAGTGCAAGCGTATTTCCTTTCTGTATCCCCCTGGAAGTGACTTCAGGTGAAAATAGATAATTGAAGGCATTTAAAATACATTGTACTTCTACCTGATCGGGATCCGGGAGAACAATGTTCAGGCAATTGTGTAATAACAGCAAACCTGAATCCATGAAATGTGAATCACTTTCATAAACACGTGTTTTGCTCTAATTTTAATATCTCGGTTTTTAGCTAACTAAGTAATGAATTCCATGAGACGCTGCTTATGGGGTGAGACATTAAACTGAAGGTTTCCTCAGTCCTCTTGAAAGATTGCAAATCTCTGTTTGGCCAATATATACCTATCAACTAACATCACAGAAAATATAAATTACCTGGTGATGATCTCATTGCTGCTTGAGATTTTGGTGTATGTAGCTTGGGGTACCTAGCATCACAACACTTTTTATCGAGGACTTAAGAGACTGTCAAGTGTGTTGGCATGCCTTCTAAGATGATGAGAAGAGCTGTTTAATTCTTTTTCCTTGTCTATTTCCCTAAACTAAAGATTTAATGGGCTTGCATGAGACAATATTGCTTGACATATGATTGCTAACCAGGGTTCTGTTTTCAGGACCGGCAGAAGCAAGATGGAGGAAACTGTCGATAGTCAGTTTTGCCCATTTGAGGAATAAAGTCAATGCGATTTGAAAATCATCCACCAGGCTTACCTGTTCAGGGGCTATCACGTTCTCTTGTGAAACAGTAATCTCGCCATAGTCCACAGACTAACATTCAAAATTCAAAACTTGACGGCAGATTGAAAACTTTTCCCAAGACAAGTGAGGAATGCACAAATCACTTCAAGTTCTTTTTAATATGATCTTGCTGCCATCGAGGAAAATGAGGCTATTGCCGTAGCAACCTCTCAACTCCCAAACTCCTTAAAAAATATGCTCAACTTGGTGTAGCGGTAATATCACTTCATTGGCATCTTAGAGCTCTAGACAAATATTCTGGGGTCATGGGTTTGAATCCCAACGTGGCAGATGGTGAAGTTTGAATTCAATAAAAATCTGAAATTTAAAAAAGGGTAATTTAATGGTGACCATGTAACTGTTGTTAATCGTCGTATAAACCACCTGGTTCACTATTATCCTTTCAGGAAAGAAATCTGCCATCCTTACCCTGACTTACTGCTGCGGGTCTGGAGTCACAAGTTTGGTTGACTCTTAACTGCCCTCTGGCTAATTAGGAGTGGGCAATATGTGCTGAACTAGCAAGTGACGCCAACATCCTGTGAGCAACAAATAAAAAGGGGAGCTTGATGTCATCTACAAACTGGCTAACAAATAGATTATTAGTTTGATTTGTATTGACCTGAAGCGACAAATCAAGGGCAGATCATTTTACACGTGAAAAATGTAGAAATCAGAAGGGTGAATACAGCAAAACCGTTTCCTGGTTGAGGAATCAAAAACAGAGCAGCATAAACTTAAAATTAGAACTAGGCCATTATGGAGGGAAGTGAACAGTTGGACCATTTTTCTCCCCAAAACGCAGTAGATGTTGGATCAATTGATGCTATCGGCACTGAGATTGACAAATATTTGTCAGGCAAGGGGGTACAAAGGTTCTAGATCAAGGGATACAGAGCTGAGGTGGGTAAAATTGATGTATAGATCAACCATGATTTAACTGGGAGGCATTGCCAACTAGAGGGGCTGAATGGCCTTCTGCTGTTTTTAATGTAAGTGGTAAACAGCAAAAATCCTGACACCGATCTCTATGGAACACGACTGATCACTGACCTCCAAGACAATCTTGATCAATTGATTACTGCTTTCTGCTAGTGTGCTTTCACTCAGTTCTAAATCCACATTAACAGATTATCACTAATTCTACATGATTCTAACTGGTATGGAAACTTCTTTTAAGGAATCTTTATCAAAGTCTGTAGTCATTCAAAATGCTCTACCCTGAGTCCTAACTCACGCCAATCTCATTCACCAATCATCCTTGTGCTTGCTGACTGACCTGTGCTGGCCCCTGATTAGGCAGCATCTTGACTTTAAATTCTCATCCTTGTTTTTCACCCTCATCGTCTCTCCCCTTCCTATCTCTGTCATCTGCTGTAGTTCTACAACAAATATACCAGCGTTCCACAAATTCCAGTATCTTGGACATCTCAGATTGCAAAATTAACCACATTTGGCTGGCGGTTCTGGTTTCGGCTGCCTGGGTCCTACACTCTGAAATTCTTTCCCTAACATTCTTTGCCCCTCTACCTTTCTTTGCTCCTTTAAAATGTTCCATGAAACCTTTCTCTCTGAACGAGCTTTTGACCATCTGTCCCAAACATCGCCTTAATGTCAAATTCTTGTGTTGTATTGCTGTCATGAAGTGGGGTGAGCCATTTTGTTAGGTTAAAGGTTCTCTATAAATACAAGTCGTTTTAGTTTTCTGAATGTCCAGCTAGTCTGTATCCATTAGGCACATGAGTTATCTGTTGCCCCAGCCCACTACCTAGGTGACTTCTTCAAGAGGTTCAGTGAAGGTTATAGGTAAACGTTTTTCTGGAGGTTAAGTTGAGTGAACCTGATATAGTCTCTGTGTATCCTGTGTTCCTCTTGCAGGTAGCACAATGGCAAATATATTGAGCTGAAAGTTATTATTCGACAAGCCTGGTGTAGGTGTAAAAAGTGTTTTCATTGACATTAATAAAGGTCATGAGAGGTTAAAAAACCAACTCTCAGTGCAGCTTGAATTTGAAAGACAGCTTGGTAAAGTTTGCATGAGTAGTTTAGTAACCCCGTGCTTGATGTTGATGAACATTTCTATTTTAAATGGTTAGTGGGGAAACACATTTTCATTTACAGATACTGACTTCTGGTCCTTCGGATGAAACTTTAAATAGTCATCCTTCGGAATTTATAGGCGGAGAGATGTTTTAATGGTATTTGCACCCTTAAGAAGATGCTCGATGTTTTCAGGTTTATGACCCGGACAATAATTGCACAGCAGTTACAGCACAGTAACAGACCATACAGCCTGATCTATGTTTGTGTCAATACTCTTGCATACATCTCCTCCCACCGTAACTTTATCTCACCATATTAACTTCAAGGTCTGTTACTTTCACCACATAAATGTCTAGCCTCCCTTTAACTGCATTAATATGGGACAGACAGTTCATGTCCACTGTAGCAGAAACTCCAATCAGTTTTCATTTTTAGAAGTGCTTTTCAAATGGTGTTTTTGTTTCCAGTATTTTGAAAAGACAAAGTTGTGGGAGATGTAAAGACCCTCTGCCTCTATAAAACTTGATCCACTCACACGCATCATGACATGGCCAATAAATTTTGTTCTAATGCTATTAATTCAGGAATAGTTGCTGACTTGGAGATGGGAGATTACCCTGATCTTCTTGAAATAATTGAGGGCATTTTCTTTTACTGAATGTGCAAACTCATCAGCAGATTTGATTTGTACTTTATTTGGATTCGAGTGGTCACCTTCAAATGGTAGATTAAACCTTGCGTTTCAATTCCCCCCTTTGTATGTGACTCTGCACGAATCAGACTTGGGAGAAAATGTAAGCTAATATGCACTTTTTGCAAAGAAAACGTTGTAGCCATTACGTTTAATTTATTCAGCCACTAGAGGGAGGTGTTCAGCTTAATATCGATTTCCAGAGCATTTGAAAATACAATGAGCAAGTGTTGAATTCAAACTATGTACTGGTTAGTGCCAAACCAGATAGCTTGCAAAACACTGCCCTTTAGACAGGTAAGGAGACCCTAAGAATCTACAGTCAGTTGTGAAATGCATCTGCCTTGTGTGATAATCTTTGATCCAAAAGCAGTTGGGGGGGGTGGGTGTTGCGGATGGGGGGAGAAGAGGTGGGAGGCATGAGCCAGGCAGCTTGGCAGGGCAAGAATTCTGGCCTGTTACCCATGTCCTTGTCCTGTGCCACTGAAAATTAGGGATGCCCAGATTGGGGGCAGAAATCCTGAATGAGGTCCCACCTCACTTTTGTAAATAGCTCCACAGTCTCTGTAAAAATCCAGCTGTCAGTATAAATGCAAGATGTTGTTACAGAGTCAGCCCTGATTAGTGTCAGGACCAACCCAAGTGTACCTATCATTATTTGATCCGGGATCAGTATTAGTAGTAATGGATATCCTGGGTGAATAGCCCAAGCCAAGTCAATTACTTATCCTCTTGGACATCATCATGAATAAATTTGCTTTAAAATCCAGATCCAAATTCTTTGAGTGAGCTGGACCTTACATACCACCAGTTCTGATACACCACAGCTTCATTGTACTAGTCATTGCCTCGTCTATTCAGTGAGAGTTGATCGCATAGCAATGTTACTGCATCAATTTGTCTGTAAGAGAAAGCAAGAAATGCAAGTCGATGCTTTTCACTGAAGGGATGGTGGGTGTGTGGAACCATTTTCACCATCCCAATGGGGTAACAAGAAGCACTACCAAGTTACAAGCATGACCTGAAGAGGTTCATAGTCAACAAATGGATCATTAGAAATAGGGAGGTGAGCTAGATGGATAAAAAGGTTCCATTGTTAGTTACAGAAAAGGAGAGACACAAATTTGAAAGCACTGACTGTCTAGTCCTGTATCTTAAGCTTGAACAATGATTCCCAGGGGTGGCACAGTGGCTCAGTGGTTAGCACTGCTGCCTCACAGCACTAGGGACCCGGGTTCGATTCCACCTTCGGGCGACTGTCTGTGTGGAGTTTGCACGTTCTACCTGTGCCTGCATGGGTTTCCTCCAGGTGCTCTGGTTTCCTCCCCCAGTCCAAACATGTGCAGGCTAGGCAGATTGGTCATGGGAAATGCAGAGTTACAGGGATGGGTTAGGTCTGGGTAGGATGCTCTTTGGAGGGTTGGAGCAGACTTGATGGGTCAAGTGGCTTCTTTGCACACTGTCGAGCCTCTATAGGTTAGTGCTGCACTCCAGCAGTTATCGTGATTTAGAACTGTGCAAGGAGGTGTAAACGTGGTAAGTGCCTTTCCTCTGAGGTGGAAACATTGTTCTGACACTTTTCCAACATGTGGTGCCCCAGGGCAGGTCTTAACTCCCTTGGATGAGACTCTTGAGTCGCTTACTAGTGAGGAGTGGCTGAGGGAGTTTTGTAGTGACCTCCAAGTGGTCATTACTTTCAGAGCACCCTCCCAGGAGGCCCAGGACTAAGGCTGAAGAGCCCCACAAGTGACTGATGATGGGGGTGGGGGTGTGCGCTGGTTCAAATCGAGGACCACACACTGGATACTCATTGATTCTTTAGAACCATGCTTTAGTCTGTGATCACTAGGGTTGGTGAGAGTGACGGCCAAAACCAGCCCTGCTGCCCATGGACTGGGAGTGACAGAACTCGTGGTGTCAGTCATCTGGATGTTAGTGGCTGTTTGGTGGGAAAGAGGCCAATTAATGGAGCCAGGGCCAGGGTGGGGGGTGGAGTGGAGAGGGTTCTGCACACAGTCACAAATTTGGGTTGAGGTCTCAGACAGCAAAGAAATAACACACTAATCATTATTGCCCAATGGAATAGGGAATTAAGGTTACAATGAGATCCGCCATGGTCTTCTCTGTCCACAAATACTTTATAAATGTCCTGCACGATGGAGAGACTGGCTATGCGGAGCACAAGACCGTAAGATGTAGGAGCAGAATCACGCTATTGAGCCCACTGAGTCTGCCCTGGCATTGAGTGATCTGCTAACCCTCACACTCCTGTTCCCTGCCTCTTCCCCATAACACTCGATCCCCTGACTGATTAAAATGTCACTGTTGCTTCTCTTAGAGGTGAGTCGGTCCCACAGGATTGTTGAGGCTCTGTGGTTTAGCATATTCAAGGCTGAGATTTTAAAGAGAGAAAAACAGAGAGCACAAGGGTATTTGTGGCCCGGTGGTACTGTCCCTACCTCTGAGCTGGAAGGCCTGAGTTAAAATTCTAGCTGCTCTAGAGTTGTCATAAAACATCTGAACAGATTGATTAAAAATATCTGGCCTTTCTAAAGTGTACACCACTCTTCAGGGGCTCTTATGCTGTGGTAGTGTCCCAACCCCTGAGCCAGGACACCCAGGTTCTCCTTCACCTCCTCCCCCCAAACACCACCCCCCCCCCAACTCTGAGTGTGTTATAACATCTCTGAAGCAATTCATTAGGGAAGAACAATAGAAACCTGTGGTGAAACTCAGTAAGTCTGGCAGCATCTGTGGTGAAAGAGCATTAATGTTTCAGGTCAGGTGTTGGTTGGAGATTTGCAATACAAACAGAAAGCTCTGGCCAATATTGGACTGGAAACATTGGCCCTGTTTCTGTCTCCATCGAGGCTGCCAGAGCTGCTGAGTTTGATTGGTCCACTTTCTATTAATAGATACTTTCTCATTAACATGTTCAGCGTTGTTATTACGTCTCTCTGGGGCAGGTGGGACCTGAACTTGGGCCTCCTGGCCAAGAGGTAGGGACACCACCACTGTGCCACAAGAGCCCCCCTCCCCCTTTAGTTTTTGTTTTTCAGGTTTTTTATTGAATTCAGATTTTAACCATTGCCTTGGTGGGATGTGAATCTACACCCTCAGAATATGAGTCTGCAATTTGGGAATTAGTAATCCAGTAATATTACCACTACACCAATGTCTATGCCCCTCAGAATTTTTTTAAAGGAATGTTTAATAACCTACTTTTCTAATCAACCCTTTCAGAGATATTGTTACACAAGTCTAGAGCAGGTGTGTCTTGAACCCAGGCCTCCTAGCCCAGGAGTAGGGACACTACCACTGCTCCATAAGGTGTCCTTAAATGTATTTTTATGTTTAA
Source organism: Ginglymostoma cirratum (assembly GCA_024137785.1). Classification (NCBI taxonomy): domain Eukaryota; kingdom Metazoa; phylum Chordata; class Chondrichthyes; order Orectolobiformes; family Ginglymostomatidae; genus Ginglymostoma; species Ginglymostoma cirratum. The sequence goes on from JAHRHZ010000217.1 coordinate 13,905,562, forward strand.
CCTATTTTTCTAATCAAACTGTTCAGAGTTGTTATTATACACCTCTGGTGCAGGTGGAACTTGGACCTGGGTGTGGGATAGGGACACTATCACTGTGTCACAAGAGGGCCCTCCCTCAGCACTTTTTTTTTAAAGTTAACCTATTTTTCAAAACCAGCATTTCAGAGATATTATTTCACACATCTGGAATAGGTGGGGACTTGAAACTAGATCTCCCAGTCCAGGGGAAGAGACAGTACCACTGTGCCACAGAAGGGTCCTTCCTCAGCATTGTTTATGTTTTAAAAAAAGCTCTGCTCATGAGTTTTATTCTCACGATCGCCCAGAGTTTCTGGTGGCAATTGTCTCTCACAGTAGAGCGTGTAAATACAGTCGCATTACGACTACTGCTGAAATACATCTGATGTTGTTCCGAGGTGGAACTAGTGTGAACGTGTTGCTTTACAAAAGTCATGGGTGTGTATTGCAGGATTGGTGGTAGCTGTCAAGTCTGCTAATCTTCTCCGCAGTATGCATAGCATGGTGGCCCCGTCTGAGAAAACCAAACTTCCAAAATCTCCCAAAGGAAGAGAATTCCAATTTCATAATCAGTTCAGTAAATTAACTGATTTATGTCTGCTGTGTGAAAGTTAATGCAGGAACATCAAATGTTCATTCCAGTAAAGGTGCCATTGTAACTGTGAATGATTTAGCATACATCAGAGAAATTGCTCAGTTAATTAAGGCAGTTACCTTTGACATTGTGAATAATTATAATGGTGATTAAACAGTCCGCTGGATTCTCCAGCCCTCTTCCTCGGAGGATTGTTGCCTCTGCATGTTTTTGAATTAAGCAAACCTTCCAATTCTCCTGGTTTGGCAGATGACTCCAATGAAGCCAGGAGGCAGTTTCTCTACATTGTCCTCTACATTGTGTGTCCTGAGAATGAATCATAGAATCCCTACGGTGTGGAAACAGGCCCTTTGGCCCAACAAGTCCACACCGACTCTCAGAGCATCCCACCCAGACCCGTCCCCCTCTAACCCACCTAATTTACACATCCCTGAACACTACAGGAAATTTAGCATGACCGATCCACCTAGGCTGCACATCTTTGGACTGTTGGAGGAAAGCGGAGCACCCGGAGGAAACCCACACAGACACGGGGAGAATGTGCAACCTCCACACAGACAGCCACCTGAGGCCCTTGACTCTGTGAGGCAGCAGTGCTAACCACTGAGCCACTGTGCTGCCCTGAATGATTGCATATGGTACCATCCCACGAGGGAGTAAGCCTTTCCTGTCTGTGCTGGGTCTGCTTGTTGGAAAGGCTACATAATCCTTCTGTTCTGCTTTAAATTGCATGGTGATCATGACGATTTTGCAAAGGCACTGTTGACAAGAGCAAGGTGCAGAAGTGGAGCCAACACAGTTGTTAATGCAGTGGTGCACTTGAGTCTTGACCTTGTTACTGATATGTCAACTGCAACCTGCATTGTTGCTCTTACTCGCTTAACTACTGAAAGCAGGCTTCCACCCTATCCCTAGATCGCAGCTGCCTGTCTGCACTGCTTCTCAAGCTGGAGGCTCTGGGAGAGTGTGCTGAGGTGATTCACAGGTACCCCACCAGCAGTGAGGAGCTCTCCTGGGGAAAATGTAGAGTGGGTGGCATTAGACCATCCTTTCAAAGAGTCAGCACAGACACCAGTGGGCCCAATGGCCTCCCTTTGTGTTGGGCGAAACCTGTGATACTAATACTGGCACAGTTTGCACATTTTGAGAATTAGGGCTGGTACGTTCAGGATAGATGTTAGGAAGCAGTTCTACATACACAGGACTGGAAAGGTTAGGGACTCTATTCCACAAATGGCTGTGGTTGCTGGATCCGTTGTTCATTTTGAAACTGAGGTAGATGAACTTTTGTTAAGCAGAGGTACTGAGAGATTAGGGCCAAAGGCAGGTTCATGGAGTGAGATCCAGCCATGACCTCACTGAATGGTGGAACAGACACAAAGAGCTGAATGGCCTACTCGTATATTCCTATCATGGTCTCCGATCCTGCCAACTGGCCTTATTGGGAATCAGTCAATGATACGGCAGAGGAGAATCTGGTGTTACTTCTGTGGCAGTAATGGGAGGTGGTAACATCACAGAATTACGAATCCAGAGGACTAGGCTAATGGACTGCGAAAATGGCTTCAAATTTCAGTGCAACAGCTGGTGGAATTTAAGTTCAGTTAATGAAAGAAAAAAAATCAGGAATTGAAGGCTTGTCTCAGTAACTGGGAAATGGTGGGAGGTGCAGTGCATGTGCTTGTACATCAGTCGCTGAAAATAGCAAAAAAATCCCCCGAAAGAGCTGCGGATGCTGTAAATCAGGATCAAAAACAGAAGTTGCTGGAAAAGCTCAGCAGGTCTGTTAGCATCTGTGAAGAAAAAAAAAATCAGAGTTAACGTTTCGGGACCCTTCCTCAGAACTGATGGTAGCTGGGAAAATGTCGGTTTATATGCAGAAAATAGGGAGGTCTGGGGTAGAGATTAAACAATAGGATAGAGCCCAAAGGGAGAGAAGAGCAGTTGGATAGACAAAGGAGGTGATAACTGAACATAAGCATGCAGGTTCAGTAGGTGGTAAAAAAGTCAAATGTTAAGTTTTGCCTTCATAGTGAGCGGATTCAAGTACAGGAACAGGCTTGTCTTGCTGTAGTTGTACAGGGACTTGGTGAGACCATATGGAGTATTGTAAACAGTTTTGGTCTGTGTATCTGAGAGAGGATATTCTAGCTACAGGGGGAATGCAACAAAGGTTTACCAGACTGATTCTTAGGATAGTGGGACTGACCTATGACAAAATGCTAGATCAGTTAGGCCTGTATTCACAGGACTTTAGAAGAATTGAGGGGGTGGAATCTCATAGAATGCTATAAAATTCTAACAAGACTAGGCAGGGTAAAAAGATGAAGGATGCTTGTGATGACTGGGGAGTCTAGAAGCAGGGGGCCTCTGTCTAAGGATACGAGATAGGCTCTTTAGGAATGAGATGACGAGAAATATGTTCACCTGGAGAGTGCTGACCCTGTGGAATTCTCTCCCACAGAAAGCGGTTGAGGCTAAAACTTTGAATGCTTTCATGAAGGCCATAGTTGGTGGTAGCCCTTGACCATTTGTAGGGAGATTGGAGCCTAGTGTTGGCCATACTGCTTTGGAGTTGCATCTCTTTGTACTTCAGGAAGAGAAAATGCTGCTCTCTTGAGACCTGGAGGGACACCGCCATCATTAGTACCTCTCCCAATCTTTGGATTAGCAGCTCCCACATTTGACAGCGACTTCAGGATTGAAAATGACATGTCTGTTGTATCAGTTGGGTGCATTTTCATCAGTCCTGAGATTAACGATAGGTAAAGAGAAAGGGGACTGAGTTTGCAGAGAGAGGAGGGCCAGACAAACCTACTCCAGAGGTGCCAGTGACCCTTGCCAATATGACCAGAAGGCATTAAATTCTTGGCAATTAATCCCCTCGAGCAGAAAGATACCATCAAGAGGGAGCAAAAGACAGGGTTAAATAAATGTTTCACTGGGTTAGAATTGAATTTGACTGGTACTGTGTTTCTCAGAGCTTGGTATTGATCTTGTGTCACTGAGATCAGATTGTGATTTTGATAGAACACGCTGCCTGTAAAAGCCAGTTCAGTTTATTTTAAACTAAGTTAATGCCACAGTTCTGGCCGTAAGTGTTGTGAGTCTGAGCGTTGCTGCAGTGAAGGATTTGATATCTGTTCGAACTTTTGAAGATCAAAAGTCACGACACCAGGGTATAGTCCAACGGATTTATTTGAAATCACAAGCTTTCGTAATGCTGCGCCTTTGTCGGGAAAGGATCTCACCTGATGAAGGAGCAGCACTTCGAAAGCTTGTGATTTCAGACAAACCTGTTGGACTATAACCCGTGTGTCGTGTGATTTGTCCACCCCAGTCCAACACTGTTTCCCCGCCCTCCCCCTCCGCATTTTGAAGGGCTACATTATAATCTGCCGCAGTTAGTATCCTGGGATTTATTTTATCCTCCACTGTGTAAGCATCATTATTAACCCTTCCCACCTGGAATTAATTTGAAGGCAC
>JAHRHZ010000217.1:13914660-13932736 GCA_024137785.1 Ginglymostoma cirratum
CTCAAGCCACACCCCCATCTCCTATCTACTAACATCATCCCGCCCCCCTTGACCTGTCCGTCCTCCCTGGACTGACCTATCTCCTCCCCACCCCCCTACCTACACTCCCCTTTACTGGCTCCATCCCCGCCTCTTCGACTTGTCTGCCTCCTCTCCACCTATCCTCTCCTCTATCCATCCTCTATCCGCCTCCCCCTCTCTCCCTATTTATTTCAGAACCCTCTTCCCCTCCCCCCTTTCTGATGAAGGGTTTAGGCCCGAAACGTCAAGTTTTCCTGCTCCTACGATGCTGCTTGACCTGCTGTGTTCATCCAGCCCCATGCTTCTTATCTCGATTTTAGCAATCCTTTGTTTCCATTTGCTGGTCTCCTGTTCATGCTTTGAAAGACTGAAAATTTTGCATTTAGCGTCTGGTTGTCACACTATTGCTGGTAGCCAACAGCTCACACACTTCCGTAAATTCTATTTACTAACCAGGTCACTTCAGGACATTGTGCACAGTCTACACACAGAACTGGAGGAATGTATTTTCAATGTGTTTTTTTTTTTTTCTGGACTCAGGGCGTAGATGTCAGTTGCAAAGCTGCCCGTTCACAGTTGTCCTTGAGGAAATGATGATGGTGAACCTTCATTCTGACTAGGTAAGGATGGCAGATTTCATTCCCTAAAGGACATTTGTGAACAAGTTATGCTTCTATTATAGAAAAGCTTCACACACACTTAACCTGATGCCAACTTGACAGTCTAGACTTTTTTTTTTTACAGAAGAGGAATTCAGACTTGCAAACTCACATACATAGGTAAATGTATTATCACCATTGCCCTACAGGACTTAGGGCAAAATAAAAAAAACTGTTGATACTGGAAATCAGAAACAAAAGCAGAAGTTGCTGGAAAATCTCAGCAGGTCTGGCAGCATCTATGGAGAGAAAGCAAAATTAATGTTTTGGGTCCAGTGACCCTGCTTCAGAACAGAAGGGACCTGGGTAACAAGTTCCAGCCCATATCCCACAAATGAATTAAAAACATGTTGAGATAGAAAACATTGGGAGGCAATGGCCTTGTGGTATTATTGTTTAGCTATTAATCCAGAGACCCAGGTAATGTTCTGGGGACCTGGATTCAAATCCTGCTATGGTGAAATTTTAATTTAATAAAAATCTGGAAATAAAAGTATAATGATGACCATGAGTCCATTGCCAATTGTTGGAAAAACCCATCTGGTTCACTAATGTCCTTTAGGAAAGGAAACTACCATCCTTACTTCATCTGGCCTACATGAGACTGTAGACCCGCAGCAATGTGGTTGACTCTTAACTGCCCTCTGGGCAATTAGGGATGGGCAATAAATGCTGGCCTAACTAGCAATGTCCTCACCCCATGAAAGAATTTTTTAAGAAGTAGCAATTTAATTTCAAAGCACCCATTAGAACAGCTGTGAATGTTGGAAATGCAGAAACAGAAACAAAAATTGCTGAAAAAATTCAGCAAGTCTGGCAGCATCTGTGGAGAGAAATCGGAGTTAACGCTTCGGGTCCAATGGCCCTCTTTCAGAACAGGAACGGATCCTTTCTGCTCTTCTGTCTTTGTTTTGGACCATACGACAGCTGTCTCATCAGTGAGAAATGATTGGAGGTGGTTTAACCTGAGGGTCACCATCCCTCAGGCAAGGGGAGAGGTTGGGAAGGAGAGTCCTTTATGGTAACTTCAGCCAGTGTCGGAATTGAGCCCATGCCATTGGTGTTAGTCTGCATCGCAAACCAGTCATCCAATCAACTGAGCTAACTGATTTCCTCCCCCCCCTCACATAGGATATGAATTAGGAACAGGAGTAGACCACTCAACCCCTCAAGTCATCATCACCGTTCAATAAGATCATCACTAATCTGAGTGGGGTCTCAACTTCATTAGGCCCATGTTGTGCCTCAGTGTAGCCCGAATACTAAGTGCACATCAGCAGCTTTATAATATTCAGTTGGGCACGAGTGAGACACAAGAAGGGAACAATTGCAATTTACCTTGCAGTGCTAATTGGCTGCAGCATCAAATTGTCTAACAGACTGCCGACGCTGGAGTCCGAGATAACACAGTGTGGAGCTGGAGGAATACAGCAGGCCGGGCAGCATCAGGGAAGCAGGAAAGCTGACGTTTTGGGTCGGGACCCCCCAAGGGTCCCGACCCGAAACATCAACTTTCTTGCTCCTCTGTTGCTGCCTGGCCCGCTGTGCTTCTCCAGCTCCACAAATTGTGTGATAACAAGCATGGGGCTGGATGAACACAGCAGGTCAAGCAGCATCATAGGAGCAGGAAAACTTGACGTTTCGGGCCTAAACCCTTCATCAGAAAATGTGTAACAGGTTGTCTAATACCTGCTTTAAATATTTAAGCTAATTTTTGAAGTTTTTGAGAAGATTTGTAGCTTGGGATGTGGATGAGGTTGAAGACTTGCTCGCCGAGCCGCTGTGTTTGGTTGTAGACGTTTCATCACCCTGCTAGGGTAACATCATCATGTGCCTCTGGTGAAGCGTTGGTGTTCTGTCCCGCTTGTTATTTATACGCCTAGGTTTGCTGGGGTGGCTGACATCACTTCCGGTTCTGTTTTTCAGTGTACAACCCAAACTCTGGGTCCACTTGTAGATGACAGCTTTGTGATTATCAAACACGCAAGACGAGAGAAACCCACTGACACATAAACAACGTCCTCACCAGAATAACATTGACAAAAGAAGAAGAGAACGATAACCCACTGTCCCTCCTAGACATAATCGTAGAACGTAAGAACGACGGGGAACTTTACACTGGCAAATACAGAAAGACCACATGTATGGACCCAATATTTAATTACTCCAGCAACCACCCCAACAGCTATAAACGGAGCTGCATCAGGACATTATTCAAATGGGCCACAACACACTGCAGCAACCAGGAATTCATAGATCACAGAATCCCTACAGTGGGGAAACAGGCCCTTCGGCCCAACAAGTTACACCACCCCTCAGAGCATCCCACCCAGACCCATCACCCTCTAACCCACCTAATCTAGGCATCCCTGAACACTATGGGGCAATTTATCATGGCCAATCCACTTAGCCTGAATATCTTTGGACTGTGGGAGGAAACCAGAGTACCCGGCAGAAACCCACGCAGATGCAGGGAGAATGTGCAGACTCCACACAGACAGTCACCCGAGGGTGGAATCGAGCCTGGGTTCCTGTGATTTGAGGCAGCAGTGCTAACCACTGAGCTGCCGTGCTGCCTCAAAGCGTAAAGCAGAACAGGAGCACATATGCGGAGTTTTTAAAAAGGATGGATACCCAAAAAGCACAATCCGCCTTGACCTTCACAACAGACCTCAGCAGGAAAACGCAACATGGCCAGACACACTCGTCGCCCTCCTGTACATCAGAAATACGTCAGAGATATCCACAAGACTACTCGGACCCCTAGGTATCAGGGTAGCCCACAAACTAACAACCACCCTGCGACAGCTACTGACGAACATAAAGGATCCCATATCTCCTACTTATAAAACTGATGTAATGTACAAGATATCATACAAGGGCTGTGAGAAACATTACATCGGCCAAACTGGAAGAAAACTGACAATAAGGATACACAAACACCAAGTAGCCACCAAGAGACATGACCAATTTTCACTGGTCTCGATACACACAGACAAAGATGGCCACAAATTCGACTGGGACAACACATCTATAATAGCTCAAGCCAAACGGAGACATGGCAGGGAATTCCTGGAGGCCTGGCATTCCAACCAGAACTCCATCGACAAACACATTGAACTGGACTCCATATACAAACCACTGAAAAACAGAACCGGAAGAAATGCCAACCACCCTCGCAAACCGAGGCATATAAATAACAAGAGGGATAGAACACCAACGCTTCACCAGAGGCGCACTGACGATGTTACCCTAGCAGGGTGATGAAACGTCTACAACCAAACACAGCGGCTCAGCGAGCAAGTCTACAACCTAACTTAAAATTACCTCGTGCATCTTTAATAACCATGGCATGAAGTCATTTTCTGTATTTGTGTTGTAACCAACACATTATTTTTAAAGGTACTATTGCAAAATGTGATGAATCAAATCTCCTGATTTGAAATTTACTCTGAAGGCGGCTTTGTCACACCTGGTGGTGTACAAGTTAATGACGTTTACTCATGATAAGTCAGATGTTTGATTTAATCCTAATTGATTCATTTATTGAAGTGGGCATTTCTTGACAGTCCAATGTTTCTTGCCCGTTTTGTTTGGAAAGGTAGTGTTGTGCCATTCGAAACACTGCAGTCCATGTGGTGAAGACACTGACATAGTACAGTTAACTGAGGATTGAGATTTCAACCTATTGACCATGAAGAAATGGCAATGTATTTCCAAGTTGTCCCATGTGCGTGCTGTCCTTATCCTCCTGGGTGGGAGAAGTTGGGGATTTGGGAGCCACTGTTGGGGGTGTCTTCACTTATTGCTACAGTGCAATGTAACACTTCATTCTGCGAGGTGCTATTATTTTTCTTGAATGCTTTGGCGCTAATTTATTGTTGGTGCATTCGGTAGTAAATTATAGGGTAACTTGTAAATTGGCACATGAGTTTTGAATGCTTAATGTTGGAACAAATCACAGAAAAATTGCTTCCTTTGGTTTAATGTTGCTTTGCATCTATACCCATCTTCAGTTAGGGTTTAAAATATAGTAATTCTTTCTTCCATTCCAATTAGCCTGTCTCCTCGCTGACGCCTAACCCACCACCCCCATGCCCAATGGTATCCACCCGCTGATATACATTTCCACAAGCAGCAGCTAACCAGTGCCTCAGTCCAATGTGCATTTTCTTATGTAATTGCAGTTAGTGAGCATGAAACTTGCTGTTTGACATTGGGAAGCATCGTGTTTAACCCAGGAGGTATCCTCACACAGGATTGTCTCTGGATTGTGACCAGACATTGGGGGTGGGAGGAGTGGGCAGGGATAAACTGATTTCTCCCCTCCACCTCATTCCTAACTCCCCTGCCACCAGTCTTTGGTCAGCAGAGGTGTGGTAAATTTGTAATGTTACTGGACCTACAGGAATGCCAGGCACTGATGTTCTGGAGAACTGGGTTTAAATCCCAACATGGCAGATGGTGAAATGTCACTGCTTATGGTTATAAAAAGCTTTCTGACGCGCCAACTTCTTTCAGGGAAGAAAATCTGCTATCTTATCCGGTCTGGCCTACAGGTGACTGATAGTAATGTGGTTGGTTTCTAACTGCCCTCTGAAATGGCCTAGCGAAAGGCACTTAGATCCAGGGCACTTCGGGATAGGCAATAAGTACTGGCCTAGCCAACAGCACACAGATACTATGAATGAATAAACAATACATGGCTCAGAAGATAAAGCCAGGGTGTAATCTGATCCAATCAGACCTGGCAATGGTCATTTCAATCCCCAGTTACTGTGATTAGATACAGGGACATTCTGCTCACCAAGGCATCATTGGAGCCAATCATCATTTGAGCATGTGTCTGATTTAATAGTTTGTTTGATGCATGGTTTTTGATGCGTTAACCTTTATTTTTTCCACATCTCTAATTTGTATAGGTACAGACTTCCAGATCAACAGTTTGCCGTTGCCCCGGAAACGCCAACACGAATGGGGCTTGTTCCATGAAGAGTCCCCTAAAAACAATTACAAGCTTTTCCATGAGCCCACCATCACGTTATTTAATTACACTTCCACATTCAGCCGCAACTCTCACATGCCCCTGACCACCCAGTACTTGGAGAGCATCGAGGAGTTGAAAACCCACAAGTACTTGATCCCATTGTCTCGGAAGAATCAGCTGAGAGAACATCTAGCACCGTTAGTGTATGTACAGTCTGATTGTGATCCACCTTCAGACAGAGATAGCTACGTCCGGGAATTGATGAAATACATCCCAGTGGATTCTTATGGGGCGTGTTTGCATAACAAGGACCTTCCCAGTCACTTGAAGGACCCCACAACCATGGATGACGATGGACTTTACAAGATTCTCGCTCAGTACAAATTTATCCTCGCTTTCGAGAATGCTGTTTGTGATGATTACATCACGGAAAAGTTGTGGAGATCTTTGAAGCTGGGAGTGGTTCCGGTTTATTATGGCTCCCCCAGTGTAGCTGACTGGCTCCCCAGTAATAAAAGCGCTATCCTTGTCAAGGGTTTCTCACACCCCAAGGAATTAGCAGAGTACATCATGCAATTGGACAGCAACGACCAAGAGTATGGGGTCTTCCTCGAGTGGAAATGGAAGGGTCCCAAGTCCAATGAGAAACTGCTGACTGCCATGAAGGACCGCAAGTGGGGGGTTCGGGATCTTTCTCAGGACAATTACATTGATGCCTTTGAATGTCTAGTGTGCAACAGTGTGTGGGAAAATCACAGAAGAAAGGAAGAGGTATTTTACATGCATAACTTGTTCTCTGTTGTTCATGAGCTCATAGGCACAACAGAGCAATCACACTATGTTGACATTTATAGCCCTAAAATTGTTGAGAGAGGAAGCAAGTCCAGTCTTGGTTTGGAGGGCCCAGAACTCTGAACTTCTGGGATTATGCCCCATTTAAATCAGACTTTTAGTTCCACTTGAGATGGGAGGGAGTAGAGCGATGTATGTAGATTTTTCGAAACCTAACGAGATGCATTTGACCCCTTGCCAGGACGTACTGGAGTGAGAACAAACAAAAAGGCTGGGCGAAAAGAACAACAGATCAGGTAGCATCTGTGGAGAGAAACGGAGTTAACATTACAAATCAGTGGCCTTTATCAGAACTGCCAATGGTGGTCTGACGAGGAATAGGAAGAATAAAGGGTAAAGCCAGTAACAGAGTGGAGACCAGGGGAGATTAATTAACAAAGAGTCTCATGATACAACAGCCAAAAGGTGTTGTCATGGATATGTTGAAGCATGTGTCGTGTCCAAGTGGGTTTAAATTATTCCATGGAAACCATCCAAATGCAACATGAAGGGATTGTTAAAAGAAACAAGGCAAAGCTGAGCTCAGCAAAACAGAGAACAAGATAGAGACATGAGTTATACTCTAAAGTTTTTGAACTCAGTGTGGAATCCAGAAGGCTGTAAAGTGCCACATTGAAATATAAGGTGCGGTTTGTTAAACTTGTGTTGGGTCACGCTGAAATGATGTTGCAAGCCATAGGCAGAAAGGTCAGCATTTTTTTTTTGTTCTCATTTCAGACATCCAACATCTGTGGCATCCTGCTCCTCTGATGCTGCCTGGCCTGCTGTGCTCCTCCAGCTTCACACTGTGCTATCTCAAACATCTGAGGCATTTTGCTTCTGTGTAAGAACCTAGTGGAACTCGTTAGGAATCTACGCGTTTGCAAATCCTTTCCTTAGGCTTTGAGATCAAGCCCATGGCTTCAATGGGAAAATTCCCTGGGGCAAACAGAAATGATACTACAGGTGGTCAGGGCTCAGGTTGGAGAGTTTTGATTTAGATAATGCTTTAGTGCCAGTGATAGATTTCTCTGTAGCTGGGATTTGTTCTCACTAATTTTTTTTTTCAATCACTCTTTTCCTTAACAACAGGGTTTATCGCCAATTCAGTGGCGGGCACGAGCCAATCACCTGAGCTGTCCAGAGCCAGTGGCTTTCACTTTCCTGTCCCCCTCGACAGGGAGGGCAGTTATGCGAGAGTTGTGGGTGCCCAGTTTCCATCAGTCAAAACGTGAAGCGGCTGCTTTAAGACGGCTCGTGGAGCTGAACCGAAATTTTACAACCGAGCAGTTCTGGAGATTGGTGTTTGAGGAACAACTTTAATTTTATTTCTCAGAAAACAAAAAAACATCCATTCTTGGGTTGCTTCTGAGGAATCACATGAAAAATACACCCAATGAAGGCCATTTTCTGCAAAGCGAGGTTTCTTACCAGTGAGAGGGAAAAATACAAACAGTCCAGCGATTGCTGAGTGCTGTAGTGCATCTGTGCATCTTTTAGAAGTTCCACATCAGTAACTGTTTAGAGTGATGGGAATTAACTGTAGCATCTTGTCAGCTGATTGTGACGTGGAGTAAGTGATGTTTTCTTATGTGCAGGAGATTTCCTCAATAGGAACCATTTCAAATCTCATGGACCTTGAAATTATGCTGCGGCAGGAGTTTAAATGCTAAACAAGTTCTTCTGAAGATCATCTCTGCTGTTTTCATGGAAGCATTAACCCCTTCAAATTCATCGACAAATTCCCTCCACTGGAATAAATGAGAAATGAATCTGAGACAAAAGTTCTAAATGTCGGTGCTTAATGGCTGTCATTAAAACCAACCATTTTTCACTGTTTCAACATGAAAACAAAACATTACCAGAGACCCAGGTAATGTTCTGGGGACCCGGGTTCGAACCCTGCCACGGCATATGGAATTTGAATTCAATAAAAAATATCTGGAATTAAGATTCTAATGATGACCATGAATTTATTGCCCATTGTCAGGAAAAACCTATCTGGTTCACTAATGTCCTCTAAGGAAGGAAAACTGCCATCCTTACCTGGACTGGCCTACATGTGACTCTAGACCCACAGCAATGTGGTTGACTCTGAACTGCCCTCTTGGCAATTAGGGATGCACAATAAATGTTGTCAAGCTAGCAACGCCCTTGTCCCTTAAATGAATTTTTAAAAAACTTCCTTCTATTGTAAAGGCAGAGCTGGGATTGTCGCTAATGGCTTGCCTGGATGACTGCAAACTTAACACCAGTCAGGAAAAAGCAGCCCACTTGATCAAGAGCTTAAACATTTGGAGACCACAAGGACTGCAGATACTGGAAGCCAGAGGCTATAGGTGTGAGGCTCCTTGGAGGAGCAGGCAAGTCAATGCTTCGGGGCGAAACCCTTCATCAGGGCAGATGCATGGTGGCAACACTGTGCATCATCTACAAGACACACTGCAGCAATTCACCAAGACTCCTTCGACAGCATATTCCAAACCCCTGGCATCTGCCATCTAGAAGGACAAGGACAGCAGATACATAAGAATACCACTCCCTGCAGGTTGCTCTTCAAGCTACTCATTATCCTCACTTGGAGGTACGTTGCCTTGCATTGTGTCAGAATCCTGGCCTTCCCTTCCTAATGGCATTGTGGGTGTACCTACATCAACTGGATCACAGCGGTTCAAAAAGGCAGCCCTTACGGTAATTAGGGACGGGCAGTAAATACTGGCTTAGCCAGTCATGCCCACATCCCACGCTGAAATGAAAAAAATATTGCCACAACATCTTGTCAAGGTCGTGGTTACCAGGGCTCAAAGGTAAAATCTAAGCTGATGGAGTAAATTACATGTAGCTGCATATCGAACTAAACCGACATTAACTGACTACCAACATAACGCAGACTGGGATTTCACAATGAGAAGAACATGTAGAAAATTTGATCTAACTAATGGAGATTGTGAAATTCTCAGTAGTCTGGAACATAACCTCTGTCTTTCCCTGCTTCAACATATCTGCTGCTGAAACACTCATTTAAGCTTTTGTTACTGTTGGATTCAACTATTTCAACTTTGCCTTGGACACCTTCCTACTTGATATCATCGGTGACAGAGTGGATCTGAAATATTTGCTGTCCATTTCTTATCAATTTCACTACGTAAATGAGTAACCTTAGTGCCATATTATGTTTGTTCTATTACTTTTCTTCCAAGCTGTGATTGATACATTCGGTATATATGAACATATTAATTGGTATGCTGAGAATCACCGCCATAATTGGATCTCTAGATTCTGTTTGTGTTCATAAATCCATCAAAATATCTTAACTTAGAGTTTTGTAACTCCCTGCACGCTATTTGTATCCTGTATATTTAGTTTTATACCTGACAGCCTTAAGCAAAAGTTTTTTTATTACCAGTAAGGTATGAATTGGTAATTTAATGCTGTAACTGTATTTTCTATTTTTTTCTAAAGTAACACTGTATTTTGTTATGAGAAAAGCACATCAAAGGAGATATGGAGTGATGCTGATGTAACTACAAAGGACTGTATATAGTCATGGGTAAAAATTGGAGAATTGAGAATGCATTATTTCTCTGTGCTCAGACATCCGAATCTGAATTTTTTTCGACCCCCTTGAACCTTCCCCACTATTTAATAAGATTGTGGCTGATCTGATTATTCCACATTCCTGCCTATCCTGATAACCTTTTACCCTCTTGCTTATTCAAGAATCTCTTTACCTCTGCCTTAAAAATACGCAACGACTGTGCTCCCACCACCTTTTGATGAAGAGAGTTCCAAAGACAATGACTCTCCCATGAGAAAATATTTCTCCTTGTCACTGTCCCAAATGGACGACCCTTTGTTTTAAACAGTGACCCTTAGTTCCAGATTCTCTTACCAAGGAAACATGCTCTCCACTTCCAACCAGTCGAGACCCCTCATGATCTTGTATGTGTCAATCAAGTCGGCTCATTCTTCAAAACTCTAGCGGCTACAAGCCTAGTTTATTCAACCTTTTTCTCATAGAATAACCACCTATTCCAGGCACGAGTCAAATAAGCCCATCTCTGAACTGCTTCCAACACCTTTACAGCCTTCCTTAAACAGGGAGAACAATACTGTACACGTTATTTGAGATGTGGTCTTACGAGTGCCCTGTGTAACCAATACAATTCCCCTTGCAATAAATAGAACATTAGGTTTTCTCACTACTTACTGAACCTGCAGATTAACCTTTTGTGACTCATGCATTGGACATCATGATCCCTCTGCATCCCAGAGCTCTGCAATCTCTCTTGTTTTTGATCATTTACTTTTTTTTCATTCTTCGTATCAAAATGGACAGATTCACATTTTCCCATATCATGTGCTGTTTGCCAGATCTTTGCCCATTCACATTGCCTATCTCTGTCCTTTTGTAGCCTCATTGTAAGAGCGCAAGGAGCAGGTCATTCACCCTCTGACCCCTGCCTCATCATTAACAAGGATATGGCTGATCTGCCCCAGAGCTTAACTATTGTGCCAGCTCATTATAGTCCTCAAGTCCTCAAAAATCCACCTATCTCCTCTTTAAATAATTTTAAGTGATGTAGTTGCCACAACTGTGGAGATTGGGAATTCCAGACATTCACTATCCTCCAGAGAAGAGATTCCTTCCAATCCAGTGAGTCTTCTCATTCTGTGAGCTTCATGGTCACAACCTACTTTCCAACATGCCTTTGTGTCACCAAGTTTAGCAACTTTGTCTTCAGTGCCTTTGTCCAAGTCATTTATGCCTGCTGATCTGGGCAATGCCACCACTAGGTGGAGTACCGAGCATGCACTGCCAATTGATGGAGCAGGAGTGACCTTCCATATAAATGCCGTTATATTCACAGCATGGAAACAAACTCTGGCTTTCCCTGCAAGAGCGCAGAATTGATAGGATCTGAAGTTTTGCAATAAGAGCAAACATGGCGTTTGAAACCAGACCAGTAAATTGGCGGTTCAATGGTGCCAACCCAACCGCAGCTCAGTGGATCATAATGGGTCCAGTCAGCCTCGGCCTGTTGTGTACCTTCTTGCGATACATCTGCTTAAAACAAGATAAGCTTATTGCAGCTTTGCTTTCCTCATATTGAGAGCTGGTATGAAAATTGCCAATTCTCCACCCGGTCACATGCAGAAATGATTGGCACACCAGCAATTTCTGTCACTGCAGACTGACATTGCTAAACCTGGTATGTGTACGTTGTTGTCGACTGCCGTCTTGAATGGAATCTTCCATTGGTGACACATATACTATCTAACCTCCGTGTAAAAAAGAAACTGCGACCCCAGGATTGATCCCTGTAACACTTGTTACAACCAGAAAATGGCTCATTTATGCCTATGCCTATGCCCATACCAATATTCCACTCCCTAAAGTATGAGCTTTTATTTTCCATAGTAACCTTTTCATGTTTCATCTTATCTAATGCTGTCTGGAAATTTAAATACATACATCCACTGGCCCCCTTTATTCACAGCACTTGCTACTCCTTCAAAGAGCTCCAATAAATGATTAAACATGATTTCCCTTTCACAAACGATGTTCAGTCTGTCTGATTACCTTGAACCTTTTTATGTGCCTTGTCATAACATTTTAAATAATAGCTTCTGTAACATCTTTCCTTTCTCAGATGTTAGGCTAGCTGGTCTGTAGTTTTCCTACAAAGGAATTATATTCACTGTTTTCCAATCTAATGGAACCTTGCCTGGACCTTGGTAATTTTGGACTACTGCATCAATTATATCAGTAACCATTTCCTTGAAGACCTTGAGATGAAGTCTTTTAAGACCTGTGGACTTGTCCGATCATAGATCCAGCAATTTGCTCAGTACACCTTCCCTGGTAATGGTAATTTTTGTGAATTCCCCTTCTATCTTCCATTTCCCGATGTACATCTATTTCTGGTGTTACTTATTTCCACTATACTAAAGACCAGTGTAGAATACCTGTTCAATTATCTGCCATCTCTTTATTTTCCATGATTAATTCTCCAGACGCTCACTTTTTCAGTATATCTACTGAGAAACTCTTAATATCTATTTTTATATTTCAAGCTAGCTTTTTCTCATTCTGAATTTTCCTTCCTTATTAATAGGCATGCATTTACATAAGTGCAGACCATATACGGGTATACATACACATTGCCACATGTGTACATAATTACTGTATCATCTGTGCCAACTAATTCTGCTACTCAATTCTCTCCCCATAACTCTATCTTTCAATGCTTCAAATACATACCTAAACGTCCCTCAAAAAGATGCAATAATTTGTGTCTTAACAATTTCATGGTAAAGTGTTCCATGATCCAAAAATCCTGTGCAGAGGTTTCCCCTGACACCTTTCCTGACTTTGTTAGTGATCATTTTAAACCGATAGCCCTGCAACAATGAAATTCCAAGAAGATGAATAAGTCCTTACCCCTTCAGTTAATATTTGTAATTTAGAAAATAAACTATTAATTAACACATCAGCAATCTAAAGAAGGACTTGCATTTATGTAGCACCTTTCAAGACCTCCAGATCTCTTAAAGTGCTTTACAACTATTAAGTATCTTTGGGGACACTATTGCAGTGTAGAAATGCTGAAACCAGTTTATATCCCAGAAATACCTCTACTTCTGTGGATTTTGAGTGTTAAGATACCGGGAAAACTGTGCTTTTCTTTGAATGACAACATACAATTTTTAGCATCTGCCTCAGAGTGGAGACAGAGCCTTGGTTTAACATCTCGTCTGAGAAGCAGCACCTTGACAGTACGACACTCCCTCGGCAATATGTTTGAGCATTAGTTTGGATTTTATGCTCAAGTTTGTGGTTTGGGCTTTGAGCATGCAACCTTCAGATTTAAGGGAGAGTACTGCCATTCAGCTAAGCTTATGCCTTCTGCAGTAAGTTCTGAACGATTCTTTGCCAAATGTAAGGACCATTTGGTCTTTACACCCATTGAAATCATTGGTGATGTCGCAAACATTGTCAGTGGGTTGGTCGTGTTACATTTTGTGCGGTGTTTAGAGGAGAAGCTTCTGAACTTCCCTTCTTTTCAGATTAAACATTCGAAAGGAAGCTGTACTCCTCTTCTGGAAAGTTTCTCAAGAAATCAAAGAACAATGAAGTTTATTTGCACGGTTAACACTGACTCAAAGTAAAATTTGAAAGCCAATGACAGAATGTCTTGCAGTCTAGGATGGGCAATGAACCTTGGATTTCCCAACGTTATTAAGGTGGGAGATGAGCAGGGACCCAAGAGAAACATCATTAAAGTCTATTACAGCTGGGGCTTTTGCACAACTTAGAAAGAAGACCCATCAACACATTCTTTGCTGTATATTTTATATAGAATATAAAATGTTCTAAATTGCATCATACATTGGAATAACCATTTTACTGACCTGAGTAGTTGAACAGTAAAGCATTTTGTACAATGCAAATGCCTCCTAGTTTGGTGTGTAATTGTGATTGTTGCTGCTAAGCGAGAGCTCACCGATGCATGTATTAAAGAATGTTGATCCCAGATCATGAAGTTACAACTTGGTCCCACATCTTCTGGTACTGGGTCTAAACATAAATAAAAACAGAACATGCTGGAAACACTGAGGAGGTCAGGACATCAGTTAAGATTTCAGGTCTGTGACCTTTTATCAGAAAGGGCCTCAACTTGAGGCTTTGGCATGACAAAGCATCGTGAAATCCCAGCCTGTGAATGGGAAGGGTTAATTTGCGCATTTCGTCTTTTTCTGAACTATCTTTAGTAGTGATCTTGGGTAAAGATGTCTGCATCAGTGGTCTCCCCGCTATCTCTGTGTGCTTACTGTTGGTCGAAAACCATGACAGAGTGTTAAAGGGATAACTATGAAAGGAATTCTCTATTGTGTTCAATGCCAAAGTGTGCCAGTCTGGAATTATTTCACATTTTGTTCTACCTGCCCACATCCAGCAACATGAATGCACAATCTATCATAAAGAGCTGGAACAAGAAATATGGTTTGTGGTCACTTCTACAGTGATTCTGCAAGGAGTATGCTCTATAAAGTGTGCATTATTTAATTTCACATCATCCCCTGTTGAGTGAAATGTTTGGCCCGAAATACTTCTAACACTCATTGATGCGTTGTATATAGTAATTTCTGAAGCATAAGTAAGAAATTCCTTTCAGCCGGTCACATATGAAGCTTTTAAAATCTTGCTACAAATGCCAACCTATCAATAGAACATTGATAGTTAATCTAATGCTGGGTCAAGGGTTATCAAGAATGCTTGATGCGATCTGCTTGCTTACTTACTTTCCGATGATTGAAATAGAATTTCTGAGGTGCAGAGAAGTGGGAAATATGGGACCTTTTCCCAAATACATGGGAATAACTCAAAGCTTCACTGTAATAACTTAAGCGGACTCCAACATCAGTATATTGCCCTTCTGCAAGATCTCAGCTAAGACCATCTCAGATCATGTTGGTTCTTGCTTATGAAAGCTTGGAGCAGAAACATAGAAACAATTAAATGTTGTGCTTGCGTTTAATTTAATATCACAATCTCAGGAAGCTCCAAAGTATTTTTCAGCCAATGAAGTACTTTCAAAGCAGGTTTTGTTGTAATGTTGCAAATGCTGCAGATAACTTCTGCACAACATAAGTCCCAGAGACAGCCATAATCTATCTGTTTATGATGTTGTTTGAGAAATATAAATAGGAGACTGATAAAAGTCGCTTGCTATTTAAACAGTGATGTGGGATCTCCTATGGCAGCTGTGGAGGGAGATGAGGCCCCTATGTAACATCACATCCAAAAGATAATAGCTGAAAGAATGATATTTATATTGTTTCTTTATTCAAAATAGTTTTGTGATGCACCATCCAATTCCTGCTTTAATTAAGTTGTACTTTAGTTTTGAAAAAGTAGCTGGAACCTTGAGCAGAAAATTCATTTGTGTTTCAGATTGATGCAATGCACAAGCAACATATTTTAATAATGTTGCTTGGATAATATTACAAGGTTGGAGCCCATGACCTGCGATGATCAATAACTGATCTAATGGATTCATAGAACAGTGTAGATGATGGTTAGGATTGTGAGCACTGTGAGCTCACTATAAGTGAGCACTTATAGTGCAGGATGTTCTCCCTACTCTGTGGCTGGCTTTTTTTTGGAATATTCATGATCTCTGCAACTGGAACTTCAACTTCCAGAATGAAAGTTGGTGGAACAAAATTAAGTCTAAAACAGCAATATCATGCAATTGTTCAAGGTATTTTGTTTCGAAATTGAACCAGTGTTTCACGTAATTGAGTATTCGGAGAAATTGTTTAATTGATCAGTGTCGTGAATGTAGCCTGTCTGGCTATTGCAAATTACAGCTGAATTCAGTGGGTCTATACATCAAGGATAAGAAAATTTCAGAGTCAGCCCAACCCAGGGCTAGAGAGGAGAGGAGTTCAACATTGGAATTGATGACCTCTTGAATTCTCAGAAATTGAGGGGCTGCCTGGTGGAATTGCTCAATTGCACCAGGTTGTTACTTTTATGGGAATGGCTACGATTGCTTTAAGTATGATCTTTGAGCCCGAAGTAGTACACATCAAGGAAAATTTGTTCGAATGTCTTGGTGAAGTTTTAAAGAATATTTGAAAAGGACTTGTCAGGGTCTGCATCAATTGTAAAGGGATCAAATCGTAGTTTTCTTAAATGATGCGAAATGTTGGTTAATTTGACATTCCATCTCTTGACCTGGAAATAAAAACAACAGAAAAGAAATTGACAAAAAAAAGCATGTGACCAGACACACAGAAGCGTGGTGCTCTTCTAATCTGGTGTACTGACCTCTACGTTGCAGGGGCTGAGAACCAGCTCTCCAGATACCGCCTCCTACCTTCTCCTGGACCATTACCTCACCATGGCACATCAGGCCTTTGTATCAACTTACGGTCATTGACCTTATTTCATCTGGCGATCTTCCACCACCCCAGCTCCTTACCCCCCACTTCCCCCCGCAACTGCCTCCAAGATGATAGTACCCCAGCCCCACACAGCTCGCTTCTGCCTCCTTCCGAAAATTCACAGACTGCCCAGGCAGACCAATTGTTTCAACCTGCTCCTGCCTGACACAACTCATCTCTTCTTACCTTGACTCAGTCTTTTCTCCCCTGATCCAGTTCCTGCTCACTTACATCTGTGATTTTTCTGATGCATTACACCAGTTTCGGAATTTCCAGTTTGCAGACTCCAGCTGCCTCTTCTTTATAATGGACATGCAATCCCTTTACGCGTCTATCCCACACCAGGATGGTCTCAGGGCTTGCCGCTTCTTCCTGGAACAAAGGCCTGAACAGTTCCCACTCACTACCACCCTCCTCCGCTTGGCTGAGCTCATCCTCACCCTAACTACCTCTCTTTTATCTCCTGTCATTTTCTTCAGGTCAGAGGGGTGGCTGTGGGCACCCACCTGAGCCCCAGTTATGCCTGTTCCTCGGGAGGTACTTGGAACATTCCTTGTTCCAGTCCTATTCCGGCCCACACCCACAGTTTTTTCTCCGATATATCAGTGCTGCTTCCCTTTCTCAACCAGAATTGGAAAGGTTCATCGATTTTGCTTTCAATTTCCATCCCGCCGTCACGTTCACTATCTCTGACTCTTCCCTTCCTTTCTTTGACATCTTTGTTTCCATTTCGGGGGATGGATCTGCCACTCATATCCACTACAAACCCACCGACTCCCACAGCAACCTGGACTATATATCGTTGCACCCTGCTTCCTGTAAAGACTCCATTCCATTCTCTCAGTTCCTCTGTCTCTGTTGCATATGTTCCAATGAGGCCAAATTTCGACAAGGAAGCCTTGGAAATGTCCACCTTCTTCCTCAACTGAGGATTCCCCAGCTCCGCTGTCAACAGGGCCCTCAACCAGGTCCAACCCATCTCCCACACTTCCACCCTCACTCCTTATCTTCCATCCCGCAACAGCGATAGTGTTCCCCTTGTCCTTACCTACCATCCCACCAGCATCCACATCCAGAAGATCATCAGTCACCATTTCTGCCACCTCCAGCAAGATGCCACCACCAGACACATATTCCCCTCTCATCCCTTTTTCGCTCTCTGCAGGGACCGTTCCCTCCGGGACACCCTAGTCCACGCTTCCTTCACCCTCAACACTCCTCCCACAGCCCCACAGCACTTTCCCCAGCAACAGCTGAAGGTGTAACACCTGTCCATTTACCTCCTCCCTCCTCAGTATCTAAGGGCACAAACATACCTTCGAGGGGAAGCAGCACTTTACCTGCACTTCACGCAAACTACTCTGCTGCATTCGCTGCTCACAATGTGGTCTCCTCTACATTGAGTAATCAAAGCATAGACTGGATGACCACTTCACAGAACATCTATGTTCTGTCCGCTAAAAAGACCCTGAGCTTCCAGTTGCTGGAGATAAAACGTACTGCAGATGCTGGAGAATCCGAGATAACAAGCATGGGGCTGGATGAACACAGCAGGTCAAGCAGCATCATAGGAGCAGGAAAACTTGACGTTTCGGGCCTAAACCCTTCAGGCCCGAAACGT
>JAHRHZ010000217.1:13937736-14001235 GCA_024137785.1 Ginglymostoma cirratum
GTCAGAATCTGTTCACGTTGTCTTTAGGATCGGGTACCTGTAAATTAATACTTTTCTAAATTTCTGAGCTGTTCATCCTGACTGTGATGATTGTGCTCAGATACAGTTCTGACATTAGTTGCCAATGAACCTTGAGCACGTGACTTATGTAGCAGCTAATACCTTCTATTTAGATTGTGCATTTAATGTATCAAAACTCACCAAAATACTTCACAAAAACGTTACTAGACAGAATTTGTTGGAAGCCATATGAAGAGATTTGACTAAATTCCTGGTCCAGGAGGTGGGTTTTAAGGAAGTTTTAAAGGAGGAAGTAGAAAGTTTTAGTGAAGTAATTCCAGAGCACAGGGCAAAGTCACTGAGGCATGGCCACCATTGATAAAACAGTGCAGGTGCAGAAGAGGAGCTCATAGTTGGAAGAGTCCTAAGATCTTTGATGGTTTTTGTGTTGTCGGGAAGCTATAGACATCAAGTCATGGAGAGGATTTGAACCCACGAAGATGCTACATTTGAGTTTTGAGTGAATCAAAATTTATGGGAGAGTGAACATTGGCAATTTTTCTTTTCAGCTGCATTCAACTCAACCCTCGTCTGATTACTGAATGTGAGTGCCTCAAAGTAATGGATCATTTGCCTTTGATCAGGAATGGGAACTGATCATGAACCAGTTACACAATGGTCCAT
The DNA here is from genome assembly GCA_024137785.1 of Ginglymostoma cirratum. Taxonomy (NCBI): domain Eukaryota; kingdom Metazoa; phylum Chordata; class Chondrichthyes; order Orectolobiformes; family Ginglymostomatidae; genus Ginglymostoma; species Ginglymostoma cirratum. Next base: position 13,938,421 of record JAHRHZ010000217.1, read on the forward strand.
CGTCAGCCTAACTGCCATTAGTTAGCTCAGTGCAAAACCTATGTCTTGCTGGCTTTGTTTGCATTGAACCCTTGGTACTTCTGTATTAATCTTTAACTGCTGATCTTATACTTCTTCACATTGCCTTTGTGGTGTATCCTACCTGTAGACATATTCGTATTACTCTCTATATGTGTGTATAGGCTGAACATGTCAGGAGTCTTTAGTCTAGAAGAAGAAGTTTGAGGGGTGACCTAAGAAGTACAAGTGGAGACATTGTTTTCTATTTTGGAGTAAACCAAAAATGGGATCCATCAATAAATGATAGTCACCTGTAAATCAATAGGCAACTGAGGAGAACCACCTTTACCAAGAGAATAGTTTCAACGTGCATCTGCCACAGTCTAGGGAAGTAACATTTAAGAGAAAATGAGATAAACACGTTTCTCTTCTTCTTACACCAAGTGACAAAGAAGGCAGGTAAAGCAGATCTGAGGTAAACAGATAAGGGAGAAAGTAAAAGAAGTGTAGGTGTAGCAGGAACTGTTAACTGTCTTCATTAACTGCCTACATTTAAAGCAGGCAGGTGGGCACTGTTTGGTCAGAGTGTGATCATAGGGCTGCAAAATAGTTTGGCTATGCCCTTTACACAGTGAACAAAAGGTACAAAGTCTGTGACATTCATTTCTCATGCTGCATCAATTGTTGCTTCTTTTCTAAAGTTTTTTCTTGTGTTTCTGCCCTGATGAGTGCAGGGCATTCACTTCTCCTTTTTCCCACACTTTCTAACACACTCCATAGTTGAATTTACTTGTGCCACCCTCAAGCTATGGATGCCAGGAACTTTGTTAATTATCTTGCATTTCTGCCATTCACTCAGTGTTTTTAGGATCTTGTATGGATGTAAAATAGGGAATTGCAGAATCATGAATTTGTCCAAGGCAGCTTCATCAGTTTCAAAGATATAAAAAGGAAGTGCTGGAAAACTCAATAACATCTGCAGAGAGATTAACCGAGCTAAACTTTTGAGTCTGTTATGTCTCTTCCACAGAACTGAAGGGAGGTGGAAATGTAATAGTTTTCATGCTGTTGAAAAGGACAAAGTGGTAAGTGGAATAGAAAGACAGGTCAGGGGAATGTTAAGGGAGATTAAAGATCAAAGTGACCAAAAACCAACAAATGGAATTGAAATTTCTGTAGTGAAGAAAAGACTTGGATCCTGGGAAGGTGTTAATAACAGAATTAAGACGAGCCGTGACTGAAAGCTAAATCAGAAAAACAAAATACAGATACTGGAGTGTTCGGGAAGTCAAAAAGTGGGACAGAGTTCATGATCTAAAGTTTCTGAGCTCAGTGTTGAGTCCAGAAGGCTGTAAAGAGTCCAGTCAGAAAATGAGGTAGTGCTCTCTATCTGGTGTTGGTCTTCACTTGAACCCTGCAGCAGATCAAGAACAGAAAAGTCAGCATGACAGCAGGATGTTGTATTGAAATAGCACACAAATGGGACCTACTTGCAGTATGAATGGATGTGCACATCTATTTACTATTGGTCCCGAAAAGTGCCCAATCTACTTCAGATTACCCTGAAAGGTAAAGAAAAGCAAAGGTTTAAGGAACTGGTGAAGCTAGTTGTTTAATGCTGCTGCAATGGTTGTGTCAGCCACCAACAGAATGCTGCTGTCAGGCAAAAGGATGTTCTGCCTATAACAAATGACTAATGTGGTAATGAATTTTACTGTTGGTGCGATGGACAGTATATAGGCCATACATCCTAAAGAGTGGAGGATCACACTAAACAGCATATCCCTTTCACTGCTCACAACAAGCAAAACATAGTGTCCAACATTAAATGAGATTCTGTGCTTGGACAGCATAGGTGATGAAGAACTACACTGACAACCAATTTAGAGTTGTTAGTTGGACATGCTGTGTGGTGTTCTTGAGCATACTAGAATTTATATGAATTAATACATAGAGTCTTGTTCATTGCAGACAGAAAGAACTTAAAACAGCCGCTGTATCTATTTCAACTCAACAAAACAGGTAATAGCCATTCTCTGGTTCATGACTCAGGCCTTGACTAGAGTCAATCTGTTTGGTTTAACACCTAAACAAAGGTTGATAGTTATCTGTCAGTCATCACATAAATGGTACATTCTCCATTACAATGACTTTATCTCTCAGAGTCCACTTACCAACCAGGCAGCACCCTCTTCTCAGAGATAGCAAGAACTGTTGATGCAGGAGTCAAATTGGATACAGTGTGGAGCTGGAGGAACACAGCAGGTCAGGCAGCATCAGAGGAGCAGGATAGTTGACATATTGGGCCTAGACCCAGGACTGATGAAGGATCCCAACCCGACATGTTGACTCTCCTGCTCCTCTGATACTGCCTGACCTGCTGTGTTCCCCCAGCTCCACACTATGTCGACTTGAGCACCCTCTTTTCATATAGCAGAAATACGGTCTATATCCCTCTATTCTCTGCCTATTCATGCATCTATCAAAATGCCTCCTAAAGTTTGCTATTGTGTCTGCTTCCACCAACTCCTCTCCTTGCTCATTCCAGGCACTTAATACCTTCTACGTAAACAGGTCCCTCTCACATGCCCTTTAAACTTTAGTCCTTTTACCTAAAACCCCTGCCCTCTAGTAATTGACACTTCTCCCCTGTATACAAGACCTAATTCAGTTTTAATCAATATTCCCTTTATTGTTAAAGCTCCAGAATGTAAAATAATTTCAATTTCTGGGTAGAATTTAAAGTATGCTATATTGTTTTACTGTTGTATGCACTTCATTTCCAACAGGACCAACAACATAGCCAGCCCAGTATTGCATTCTAGCCACTCAAGGGCAACTAGGGACGGGCAATAAATGCTGGCCCTGCTAGTTACGGTCATGTCCCACAAGTGCATAAAAAAGACTACAAATTCAATGGTGGCAGAATTAAACCTGCAATTAGCCATTTTCCAGACACAGAATGAATGCAAAAGACAACATTTTTGTGAGGTTTTCTACCCTATGCCAAATCAGACTGGATACTTTTAAAAACTGGCTTGCCAAAGACGTCATTTATTCCTGATCTGCTTCTTTGGCACAGACCAGGTCATGGAGGTGAAATTCAAAGCCCCTTTCACAATTCACATTTAATTTTCTATTTGGAAGTAAATGTTCCAAGCTTGCATATTGCTCCAAGCATCAAACCCTTTTGCAATGTGCGGTGGTGTGGTTGTCAATAGTATTTATACTGGGCATGCCTCTCTGAGAATAAATATAACATGATCTTGCAACAGTGGTTGCATAAAAATTCATTTTGAGCTCCTGACACGCTCCAAGGATTGTTAACTTTTACTAATACATCTGTTGTCAAGGGCAATTTGGACAATCGATACATTATTCCATGAGCTTGTAGTCTTCCATTATTTACAACACAGGAATCACATTTGTTGTATTAACTTTTATATGGAGTTCCAAAGACAGCACAAGAATTTGACCTGGTTTTAATCCATGACACAGTTTCATTGCAAACACATAATCAGTGTTTACGTTGCAACATACAAAGCCAGTTATCTTTTAAAAAATAGTAACAAAGGAAAATCAGGTTTGTTTTTGGGCAGCTGAAAGAAAATCCTTCATAACTGATATGACAACGCAGGACAGGTACTGAAGTCTAATAAGGCCAAAGACAAGGGCCTCAGAAATGAGGGCTATGGTAAAAGAGAGAGAGAAATGAGCTACTCCATACTGAAAGATAATACAAATGAAATATATTACTGTGCTCTGTGTGTCTATTTTAATACATCATGGCTTCTATCCAAAGTCATTCAAGGGCTGTCTTGTTTGCTGATGGAAGGTAAGTGTTTAAAAATGCCTCACTCCAATAATTGTGGAAAGACTATCTCATAGCAATGAATTCATGTTGCTTTGACTGACCTATCAGAGAGTTGGCTCCAATGACAGTGACAATGGAGAGGATCATGGATTTACCAGCTATGGACACTGCAAAACATTGATTTAGCAAGATGTGTTTTACTTAACGCTGATTCTACAAATTGCTGCAGAGAAAACGTCAGAAGAGGGAGTGTGAGAGTAACTTCAAAGTGCTAATGAATTAAATGTGTTTTTGTAGGTATGGTAGTTTGTTCACAACCTCTACTATGACATCCTTTTGTCATATCGTTAAGACAGTTACATGACATGTGACCTTCCAGTGTAAAAGTACCTGACCTGCCTGCAGCCACTCTCTCTTTGTTGTTATGAGCCCAGTTGGTGGTTATTACTAGACAAATCAGATCCAAGACTAAAATCTGGCCTGATAGATCATAGCTCGTATTTTTAGTTTTAACAATGTAGTCTTTCACAAGAAGAATCTTCACTATGTGCATGTAACATAAGCTGAAAATGTTGAAACACATGGTAATACACAATTCCATTGATCCCAACATCATTCATTTGCTGTACTCACACCAAACAGAATTCTCTTCTCTACCACTTACATAAGGCTAAATTTAACCGGTGGCTTCAATTCCCAGGCTTGAGATTCTGATAGTCTCTTTAGTGTCTAGTGTCTTTATACAGCTGAGGTTAGATTTTCTCAGCTTCAAATAACCTATTAGTGTTTTAACTAAGCATGTCTAATCTGGAACTTTCAAACTAAGCACTTCGTACTGAGGTAATCTATTTCTTAATAATTCTAAACTATCTCCCTTCTTCAGGTGCAATAAGCTTACTCATTCAGGTTCAGCCAAGACTTCTGCAAACTTAAACCAAAAGGACTTTTTTCCATCTATGGGTGTTTCCAAAAAGCCAAAAAGAAATTCCATTATGGAACCTTTTAACTGAAATCTAATGCATAAGTTTTTAATCTACTTGTTTGTAAAATCCAACGATAGCAAAAACACATTACTCTCACAATATAAAAACCCATTATATATCCGTTGTAAATAAGCAAGGGAATACAACCCAAGAGGTAGCCACAAAATTTCATTTTGTAGACTTCAGTCAGTCTGTAAATGTGGTCAACTTGACAACTGGCAGCCATCAGAAAAGCTGAAACTTTTCATTCAATCTAAGTCAAATGAGATGTGCTCTGGAAACTGGCACAACATAGTATGGTCCACACAAAATAGGCCAACTGCTCACAACACATCTAGCAACCCATGCATTGGCATTACCAATCTTAAATGCCAATACAGATCTTGGGGTGGACACTTGAAACCTTTTGTTTCATTGGAACAGATGGACGATGTATCCTGACTCTACCTGTACGTGCAGATCAACAAATTCATATGATTCATCAGGTAATGAACCTGCCAGTCCAACACCAAAGATTCCAGACTGCAACACTGATTTCATAAATCTTGGTCACAGCAAAGTACAACAGATTCAGCAAGCTATGTTAGATGATGACCAGGGCAACAGCTCAAAAAGATCATCATCAATGAGTGAGCATCCACCAGCTTTCACATTCTTTCTGGTTGTTGAAAGACAAATGAAGACTCTCCAAGAGTGTTATTTTCAAAAGCAACGAAATTTTAGTTCCTCAAGATTCACATTAAGGTATGCTAGTCCATGCACATATAGGTCAGAAAAAGCCACAAGACTGGCCTGTGAATCCATTTATGGGCTCAACAGCAATAAGAACATCAATCAACTGATCGAAGTTGTGTGAAACCTTCAAATCCACCAACCTCAGCAATGAAAGAACCTCTTCTTCAAGCCAAAATTTTGTCTGAGCTATAAGGCAAGATTGCTACTGATATTTTCTGTGTGCAGGACACAATTACATTCTGGTGATTGATATTTCCTTTTGTATGTCAAATTAATGATAACACTGGTGTAACAGTTGGTGGCACATTGACCTCCGTATTCTCTATGTTTGGTAACTCAGCACCAAGTGCACCATTCCAAGGCATGTGCAGGAAGTGGAGTGTTTAACCTATTGTCTCTTCTCCTTGCCACCCTCAGTCAAACACACTTGCAGAATTTGTGCTGTCGAGTTATGAAATGTAAAGCAACTTCCCAAGGTTTTCAGATAGCTATGTTAAATCTAGGTGCTTCTCCTCTAGTGAAGTTTAAACTGACTGGAAGCTCTTATGTATGGGCATAACCACATGGTTCTTCCATTCCATAGTCTCACTGTGTGTGCAGCGCATTGTTGGAAGGAAGGGTAGGCACATGAGCATGATCAATGAGCATGATACAGTTATCCTAGCTTGAATCACGACAAAGTGCATGAGGTTCGTTCATAAAAATGAATATACTCGTAGAAAGAAATAATGTCTTATCTAGGTGATATGCCATAATGAGCAATGGTCAAGTCCTGTGAAGAAAAGCCCATCACACAGGATAATGACTTGGATACTGATGGTATCATGCCAAACAACAACCATACGTCTATGACAGATGATATATAACTATCTGCAATGATACCAAGCCTTGCAGTGTTTAATCTTAATATATAATAAGCAATGTTAGAAAGATGCTCAAAGCTGAAGACAGTTCTTGACCTTGCATTCATATTGACCATTCGGTCTTGAACCCAAACTTATGGTTGTGGTCACAAAAACCACAAACCTAAGAGCAAGAATACTGTTCCTTACATCAAGAGACCAAAACTCAACACCAATACTTCAGGTGCAGTCTCTTTAGAACTGCTAGATGCAAAAGGGGTGGTCAGTGCTGAGGTTGCAAGTCCAGGGAGATATTCGCACCAATGAATGGATGCCCTCAAAGAGGGATAAGAGTTTTGAGGAATGCAGAGAGGCCCAGTGATTGGGGGTGGGCAGCTGGCATGCACCTAGAGCCAAGACCTAGATGCAGGGGTATCCATTGTCATAAACTGTCCCTCCATGGGGCCTGAAGTGCCCATAAAGGGACCCTGCCTGAAACCTGCTGGGAGGGTTGTTGCCAGGTTTCAGAGGGTGGCCTCCACAAAGGGCAGTTGGCTCTCTTGCACATGCGGGAAGTGCCTCTTAATTTCCCTTACAGTGTGACATCCAATTTGCCAATTTCCATGGCACTGGCAACATGGCAGTTTGGTGGGAAGACAACTTACCCACACCTTACCCTGTCATGTGACAACCCTCCTGCCTCACAGTCTGTCATCCAGCGACCCTGAAAATTCCGTACTTGTTTCTATAAACTTCTCCATCATCAAATTGACTAACTGTTAATTAGCCTGTAATTGCCAGTTTTATTCTCCCCCTTTTTTGGACAGATGTGCAACATTTGCAATCTATTGGTTCATTGGCACCAATCTTCTGTTTGAGGAAGATTGAGAGATTAGGGCTAGAACTAGAATTATCCAAACTCCTTCCACAGATTGATTTTTTTTAATGCATTGTGGCTTTGCTCTCTAAATGCTTCGGGTAATCAATGAGAAGCACAGTGTATTCAATTAGTCCTTTGTCATTTACAAGTCACATTCTCATCGGTCTAAGTTAACTTGTTTTCATCTTTGCAAACTACCAGATGAGTCTTATGGGGGGCCTAGACAGTGCAGGATGAATCTGGAGTGACCAGGGACTAATGAGAGTTAAGAGAACACTTTTTGATTGATTTGCAAAATACTAATGACAGTAAAATAATGTTGCTTCTAAAGTAGAAACAGTGCAGCAGGCTGTCAATTATAGAGAACATGCTTTTATTTATTTTCTACACAAATTCAGAGAGTGACATAATTTGCTTTCATGAGAAGTTCCCTTTGAAACAGTATCACTGGTTGCTAATTGTCCTGTCCAACTGTTAAATGTTCTACTTTCTGTCTATGCTGTTAGTGCATGTTGAATTAAAACTTACCTCTGGTACAATTATATTTCATCTCCTGATTTAATGAAAAACACATATATACATGCCAGTAAGTAAATGATTTTTGCATAACATTCCTTTGGCTCATCTCTGGCATGTTAGCCAAACAAGTCTCTCAGGTCCAACATGGTGGAAGCAGGACTCCCTGGGGTTAGATTTGATATTACAATCATGCTTGTGTTTTATGCAAGATCATGTTTAATCTCAGTTGGAAATCATTCTTCCTCTTAAGAGCCCTGCATTCACGGTCTCCTCATTGAGATGAATAATCATCTCTGGTCTTCACTAAATGTTCCAGCAATATATATTTTGCTTTCAGTAATTGACCATGTCAGGACAGAAGCAAGGAGAGGAAGAATGACTCACCAATTTTATTGTGTTATTCAGATGAATATAGAGGCAGCAATTTATTTCCGATAAAACATATTCAGTAATATTAGTAGGAAGTAGCAAAGCTTGTCAGAGAAAAGCATTGGAGTACACTCCGTCTCAAGTGGTTTAGCCAAATAATAAGTGCTAGAGACAAAGTGTTCATCCATTTGGCTCTGTGTTTATCTCTGCAAAGAAGAAAGCAGAGTCTAATGTCACAGGCAACTGGATCGGAGGGAGGGTGATAGCAAAACCTTTAAACCTCAGTTAACTCACCATTGAAACTAACATCGAAATGAAAAGAGAGAAGGTGATGCTTATCTCATTTTGAGTGGGATATAATCGGGCATTTGTACATCTTTTCACCTTGCCGATCTTATTCACTCCTCTCATTTCTTGAACTTGCCTGTTCGTACTTTCATTACCTCTCTGTACCTTGTTTGGGAAAATTCTTCTAGCACTTCGATGGTGTCACTCATCCCTGCCTTGATCTCACCTCCTTTGTCACCCATCCATGCCTTTCTTACACCAGCTCACAATGCTGTCTAAGCTGGGCTACACTCGTACATCCTCTGTAAACTTACACTCATTCAAGCTCAACCTGCACTGAATCCTGTTCACCAAATATCCCTTGTGCTTGCTGGTCCAGCAGTTTTTAGTTCAGTTTTTAAAATCTCATCCTGCTTTTCAAATCTCTCCACGGCTTCTTCCTTCTTCCTTCTTTATTTCTATAACATCTCCCTGCTCTAATACCCTCCAAGATCTCTATGCTCCTCCGTTGCCTGGCCTCTAGCACATCCAGGATCTTTGTCACTCCATAATTGGCAGACAAATCCCTGGAATTCCATCCTTAAACATTTTTGCTTCCCACTGTTCCTTGTCAGGCACTTCTCAAATCCACACACCATCTTGTGTAGCTCTGTGTCAATTTAGTTTGATAAATCTCTTGAACAGTAATCAGAAGTGAGAAATCTGCTCAGTTATTTTTTCCGTGCTAAAACAATGGTTCAGCAAGAGCTGTTCAAGGGCAGAAGATGCTATCAGTCATAAGCAATTTGAATCTAATAATAAAAGAAGCTGACACAGCTCTTTGGGATGAGCTTAGTATCTGGAGGTACAAATTAAACTGATAGATTTGAACTCAATTAATCAATTGGGCTTTTTAATTGGAGTGTTGCAACTTTATGTTGAGTGGTTCATGAGAAAGATAAAAGCAGAGATGTTTAATCATCAAATGAATCCTTACTTTTTTTGGAAGTAAGGGATAGTTTAATCCTTTTTCAAAAATATTGCAAAAGAATCAGTTTCTAAAATCCTTCAGCACTTACAGTCATAGAGTTTTACAGATGGAAACGGACCCTTGCAGTACTGATTAGCATCCCACTTTCCCTTTTTTCACTTTAATGATTCCTAGGATGGGGAGGGTTATTTTATGAGGAATGGTTGAACCAGCCTGTGCCTGTACCCATTGGAGTTTAGAAGAAAGTGAATCATAAAGTCATGGAACTATACAGAATGGAAACAGACCCTTTGGTCTAACTTGTCAATGCCGAACAGATGTCCTAAATAAATCTAGTCCTTTCTGCCATATACTTGACCATATATTTGGCCCATACACCTCTAAACCTTTCCTATTCATATACCCATCCAGATGCTTTTTAAATAATTGTACCAGCCTCCAACACTTCCTCTGGCAGCTCATTCCACATATGCACCATCCTCTGTGTGAAAAAGTTGCCCCTCAAATCCCTTTAAATCTTACCCCTCTCACCTTAAACCTGTGCCCTCTGGGTTTTGGACTCCCCTACCCTGGGGAAAAGTCTTTGTCTATTTACACTTTCCATGCCCCTCATGATCTTATAAGCTTCTATAAGGTCACCCCTCAGCCTCTGATGCTCTAGGGAATATAGCCCCAGTGTGTTCAGCCTCTCCCTGTAGCTCAAATCCTCCAACCCTGACAACATCCTTGTTAATCTTTTCTTAATCATTTTCTTGCAATTATCTTTAATCAACCTGTTGGGCCATGATATGACTCACCTCCAGGACAGATGGAACCTGAAGCCAGGCCTTCTAGTCTAGAGGCAGGGACACTACCGAATCATGCCATAAACCTTATCATTGTTTCTCCGTATCTTGAGAATGCATTGGTGATGTTGAATGATTTGTAAAGTTATGGCTAGGCTACATTCAATTAGAAGATGCTTCCACCTATAGAAATGTCCCCACATTGTCATCGATGGTCACCACCACGGCATTCACAATGGGGGCACAGCATTTTACGATGATTGAGCTGTATGCCTGGGAGTCAGCTGGTAAAATGGGAAGAAAAGAGTTGGGTGGGAACATGGGGAAGACTAAGATCAATGGGATTGACAGGGAGGGCAGAGCAAAAAGGAACATGATGGTTTTGGGTGTCAACTGGATCAAGAGGATGAGCCTGTGACTCATTCTGTGAAGCAGTACCTGTGTTATTTTCCATCCTTATGCTAATGTACAACCCACTGGACTCCCTGGCAGAGGCCTCAATTCCTCAATGTTTCAAGGACACTATTTAAATGGTTTTTGTGTGTGTTCTTCAACTGCTCAATGGACCCATCCAATTAATGCCTGCACGGGTTCAGTGGGACCATCCTCAGGGACAGGAGCTGAGGTCAGTTCTGTGGTCGTTGCACTAAGAGCTTCTACACAAGGAGAGATACATGCATCTGGAAACCCAGGATCAACATCAAATTCGAGCAGATGTCAAGCAGCCTTCTAATGTGATTTTTTAAAATTTGATTTATTGTTGTCACATGTACTTGAGTACAGTGAAAAGTTTTGTTCTGCCAGCAGTACAGGCGGATCATAACATACAGGGACATACAGATCTTACAGTGTTTAGACAGACAGAGGCATACAAGGTTATGGCTGCACAGGAGTTGCACTAAGCAAGATCAACATTAGATTTGTAATTAGAAAGGTCCATTCTGTAGTCTCATAACAGCAGGGAAGAAGATGTTCTTCAACCTGTTGGCATGTGTGTTCAAGCTTCTGTATCTTCTGCCTGACAGAAGAGGTTGGAAGAAAGTATTGCAGAGGCTGTACAGCGTAGGTAATTTACAGCGTTAAGAGTCTGTATGATGTGGAGAAAATGCAAGAGAGCCACAATCCCTTTCTTCCATGGAATGGGAAGGGGGAAGTGTTGCTATAAAGACAATAATCAGAATGGCATGATGTCTAGTGGATCTGCAATGCGACACCTTCATCCACTGGGACCACTGAGGGATGTAGGTCGTCTTCTCCACATCAGTCTTCCAAGTTGATCATGCCTGGGGATTTGTTGCATCACTTTATGGACAGAGGGTGCTGCTTAATCGCTGAATTCTTTGCTGTAGACAGCAGGATGCACTGAGACAATGTGATGAATGATGGGGATGCATGAGAGCCACAGCATTGTACCTAGTGAAAACACGAAGGCGAAAAGTAAAAAACAATGCAGATGCTGAAGATCTGTTCTGAAGAAGGGTCTCCGGACTAAAAATGTTAACCCTGCTTTTCTCTCCACAGATACAGCCAGACCCGCTGAGTTTCTCCAGAATTTTCTGCTTTCATTTTAAAAATGAGGACATTCTTCAAAATGGACAGCACCTCCAGTATCCTACAGCTCAACAGCATCAGCCAGAGTAACATCGGCAGGACTCCAACATGATTCTTATTCTTTGGAATTGAGTTGCGTGAAGTCATCTTTCATTGAATATAAATGTTATGGTGTTACACAGGTCAGTGTTTCCTGGTTAATCCCAACTGCAAATACGGTTTACCAGTTTGATTTTCTCTGCTTTCTCTGTTACTTAATAAAAGTGAAGTTTACAAACTGGTGGAAGGCTTCATAACATCTGATGTCCCCTCATTTGATTATAACCAAGTTTCATGCTAGCATGGGTGCTGTGGCCAGTGCCCATGGAGTGTGCCCTGAGCTGCCCCATGTCCAACATGGAGGTCCTTTGGAACAAATAGCCATCTGTGAGCACCATCTACCCTCTCTGGCTCCCATTCTCGATGTCTGGCTTGTTTGGTGCACTTGGTAAGATTGGAAACACAATATTAATGAGGTGGATTGTGTGTTTAATAAGGCATTTAGAAAGCTCTAATTTCACCCTTCATTGGCAACTCTCTGCAAGAAAATCACTTATCCATTTGGCAAATGCATAAAAGATGCAGCAAGTTGCTCCCAACTTCAAGATAGCTCTCATGCAATTCTGCCACAAATTTCATCATAGCCCACGTAGCTCAGATTCTGCCTTTAGGTTCTGTGACTACAAGTTAATGTTGCCAGGACATCTTGTGGCACAGTTTCCATTCTGCACATTACTGCAATAGTTTCCCCTTTCCTTAGAGTGACTGCTGTCCGACTCTAATCAGCTTCTGCAAGCTCTTTTATTGGTACGATTGTACATAATACTGATCACTAAGTAAATCTCTCACTTATGCAAACTATTCCATTCTACTTCACAGTTTCCTGCAAACGACTACCGATGTCACTGCCACGTCATTGCTACACACTGTCCATTCTCAATACACAACACCACTGGCCACAGGAAAATGCATTTATTGAAACATGCAATTAAAAGTTCATGGATTGGAATCATATCAGTTGGCATTCTTAGTAGACACAGATAAACAAATAGTGACATTCAGATGGTAAACATATATGAAGTGAGATTTTAAGGACAACTAAATATGAGTTTGTCAATAAGATTTTTTAACTGCCAGGGCTCAGTGGTTAGCACTGCTGTCTCAGCACCAGGGACCTGGGTTCGATTCCACTCTCAGGCTACAGTCTGTGTGGAGTTTGCATATTGTCCCCATGACTGTGTGGGTTTCCTCCGGGTGCTCTGGTTTCCTCCCACAGTTCAGAGACGTACAGGTTAGGTGGATGGGCCATGCTAAATTCAGGGATAGGGTGGGCGGATGCTCTTCAGAGGGTCCGTGCAGACTTGATGGGCTAAATGGCTTCTATCTGCATCACAGGGATCCTATGATTTATCCTTTACACAACTACTATATGACGCTACAATTCAGCGTGAAAGAAAAGTTTGTTAAGTGCTTCCTTATTTGTCATTGTCATCTCCGTCTGCCTTAAGTGATCACACCTTCACCTTCATTTATCTATCTTTCTCCAAATATATTCATAAAAGCTGGTGTGCCATTGACTTTATATGTTCGCTTCTTGCACCTCTCATGACTTTCTTTGTATCCTTTTTGTTATAATTTATACCTCTCATAATCAACCTGTTTTCGACTTTCCCCTGGATTTGTTGTTCCTTTCTCATTATAGGCATGAACAGCACAGGAGCTAACTGACTGGCTTGCAGTGCAGAGGGATACTAACAACGTGGATTGAATTCCTGCCTTTGCTGAAGTTACCATGAAGGACTGTCCTTCTCAACTTCTCATCTTGCCTGAGGTGTGATGACCCTCAGATTAAACCACCACAAGTCATCCCCTCCCTCTCTCTCTCTAATAAGAGAGATGCATCAAAGAATAGTATTTGACAAGGGCAAAACTTGATGATTGAGGGTGTCATTTGTGGTCATAGAGTTTAATTTCCCTTGATAGTAGGAACTGCAGATGCTGGAGAATCTGAGATAATATGGTGTAGAGCTGGATGAACACAGCAGGCCAAGCAGCATCAGAGGAGCAGGAAAGCTGATGTTTCGGGCCTAGACCCTTCTTCAGAAATGGGGGAGGGGAAGGGGGTTCTGAAATATATACACCTACGATCGGTTCGCACTAAGCAACTGCATCGCCTAGTCACGAACCATTTCAACTCCCCCTCCCATTCCTCAGATGACATGTCCATCCTGGGCCTCCTGCAATGCCACAATGATGCCACCCGAAGGCTGCAGGAACAGCAAATCATATTCAGCCTGGGAACCCTGCAGCCCAATGTTATCAATGTGGACTTCACAAGCTTCAAAATCTCCCCTCCCCCTACCGCATCCCAAAACCAGCCCCGCTAGTCCCTGCCTCCCTAGCCTGTTCTTCCTCTCACCTATCCCCTCCTCCCACCTCAAGCCCCACCCCCATCTCCTACCTACTAACCTCATCCCGCCCCCTTGACCTCTCCGTCCTCCCTGGACTGACCTATCTCCTCCCTAACTCGCCACATACACTCACCTTTACTGGCTCCATCCCCGCCTGTTTGACCTGTCTGTGTCCTCTCCACCTATCCTCTCCTCTATCCATCTTCTATCCGCCTCCCCTCACTCCCTATTTATTTCAGAACCCCCTTTCCCTCCCACATTTCTGAAGAAGGGTCTAGGCCCAAAACGTCAGCTTTCCTGCTCCTCTGATGCTGCTTGGCCAGCTGTGTTCATCCCGCTCTACACCTTGTTATCTTTAATTTCCCTTGTTCCTTGCAGCATTGGGCCAAAAGAATCTAAATGATGCAAGTCAACTGACAATCCAGGATGCAAGGTGACAGCCAGGAGTAGGCCATACTACCACAATATCCTGCAAAATAAGCTGCCACAATGCCAGTAGCAACTTCATTATGCCAACAAATTTTATACTGTGTGGACAGACTGTCAAGTCTGCATCAGACTAGCTGGTGCTGCACCTGGTGGATTAACTGTTATTGCATCACTTCCGCTAAGTTTGACATGATTCGACATACCACTGTTTCTGTGAAGTTCACCAATTCTGAGTCACTAGCCCAAGATTCAATGCTCACTTAGATCTAATTGCAGGGAAAGGAAGATAAAATTCATAGAATCCCTGCAGTATGGTAGCAGGCCATTCAGCCCATCAAGTTCACATCTGACCCTGTGAAGAGCATACCACCCAAACCCATCCCCCTACACGATCACCCCACTTTTCCCATGGTTAATCCACCTAGCCTACACATCCCTGGACACTATGGGCAATTTAGCATGGCCAATCCACCTAACCTGCACACTTTTGGACTGTGGGAGGAAACCGGAGCACCCGGAGGAAACCCATGCTGACACAGGGACAATGTGCAAACTCCACACAGACAGCTACCTGAGGCTGGAATCAAACCCAGGTCCTTGGTGCTGTGAAACAGCAGTGCTGACCACTGAGCCACCATGCTGCCCTGGCACCTTACAAGATGTTCCAAGTGCCTTTATAGCTAATTGAGTACTTTTGAAGCGCAGTCTTTGTTCTAAGCAAAGGCAGCCATCAATTTACTCATTGAGAATTCTCACACCAAATATGAACAGGTAAGGTATGATAGTAATAGATAACACAGGTGGAGCTAGAGGAAGAGAGAGGAAGAGGCTGCAGGAACAGCAAATCATATTCAGCCTGGGAACCCTGCAGCCCAATGGCATCAATGTGGATTTCACAAGCTTCAAAATCTCCCCTCCCCCAACCGCATCGCAAAACCAGCCCAGCTCATCTCCACCTCCCTAACCTGTTTTTCCTCTCACCCCAAGCCACACCCCCATCTCCTACCTACTAACATCATCCCGCCCCCTTGACCTGCCCGTCCTCCCTGGACTGACCTATCTCCTCCCTACCCCCCTACCTACACTCACCTTTACTGGCTCCATCCCCGCCTCTTCGACTTGTCTGCCTCCTCTCCACCCATCCTCTCCTCTATCCATCCTCTATCCGCCTCCCCCTCTCTCCCTATTTATTTCAGAACCCTCTTCCCCTCCCCCATTTCTGATGAAGGGTTTAGGCCCGAAACGTCAAGTTTTCCTGCTCCTATGATGCTGCTTGACCTGCTGTGTTCATCCAGCCCCACGCTTGTTATCTTGGATTCTCCAGCATCTGCAGTACCTTTTATCTCTGGAGCTAGAGGAACACGGCAGGCCAGGTAGCATCAGAGGAACAGGAAAGCTGACGTTTTGGGTCAGGACTCTTCTTCAGGTAAACTCTGATAGTAATGTTGGTTTAGGAATAATTATTGACCAGAATACTGAAAGAACACCCTATTATTCTTTGAAACCTGCAATGGGGATCTTTAATGTCCACTTCAGCAACAAAACTGTGCCTTGGGATTACTACCTTCTCTGACACTGCATGTAAGCATTTGTTCAAGGCTCGAGATGAACTGCATGTGAAGTGTTTGGACGCAGCGGGGAGAGCACCAACTCTGATTCAGAGCTGACACATGGAGATGATAACAGAGTAACAGGTAGTTTGCAGCTGAGGCTGCACACCCCCAAGCTGTCACTTGACAGAGTATGCCCTATGCCCATCCAGTGATGATGGCAATAGTGGTAACATATTCATGCAATTTATGTTGGGTTTTATTGTTCATCAAGTCACTTGAAAGGCAGCTACTTAATAGCAGAGTGAGTGCTCAAATCTGCGCTCACCAGTGAATGTTCTCTTTGGGTGGGGAGGGAGCAGGGGATGCTCAAGGTGACGTGACCTTGATATTCATAGCAATGGTTTGGGTGGTAGAAGATTGGAACGAAGTCAAGCCACGATATACTGAGAGGGCTGAAACTTGCTACTTTTTGCCCAACTGCAATTTGCGTCAATTTTTTTAGAAGGATTTTCATCACAAGTATCTTATCCAACTCGCCTCATTAACTAGCTAACCTGCTCCATTAGCATCCATTATGCCCAATTCTATCAATATCTTACCATGCAGAACAACAGGCCAGTCACTGGATATCTGTTGAAAGACCAACATCCGTAGCACCCACACCACCTTTGAGAGGCTGTTGTGCTCCTGGACAAGCATTGGCAATGTGGCATTGCCCCTCAAATCATAGCATAGCAGCCAGAAAGCCAGTGGCTCACTGCAAGTAGCCATCAATCCCTTGCTTGTGCAAACCCATTCTCTCAGCTGTGTTATTGTTTAGTCACCAGCACATACTGTACCTGACTGCAGCTACATCCCATTTAAAAATCCTCTCTAAGTCACCACTACCCTGTCTCCAATGCCCAAGGGAGACCTGCATCTTGTCATTGGCCAGTAGCACAATGGGGCAGCACAGTGGCTCAGTGGTTAGCACTGCTGCCTCACAGCACCAGGGACCTGGGTTCGATTCCACCTTTGGGTGACTGTCTGTGTGGAGTTTGTGCATTCTCCCTCTGTCTGTGCGGGTTTCTTCCAGGTGCTCCAGTTTCCTCCCACAATCCAAAGATGTGCAGACTAGGTGGATTGGCCATGCTAAATTGCCCATAGTGCCTGGGGATATTTAGGTTAGGATGTGTTAGACATGGGAAATACAGAGGTCTGGGTGGAATGCTTTTCAGAGGGGCAGTGTGAACTTGTTGGGCTGAATGGCCTGTTTTTATACTGTAAGGATTCTATGACGAGCAATCAGGCAATTCCTAACATTAGCTCCTATTTACAGGAGGCCAACAGGAAAACAATGAAACAAACAGAGGCTGCAGTTTGTCCCAATGATGCAAAACAAATGCTGGAACCATGACTAACAATTACATTACACTCCATAAAAACCAAAAGAACTGTGGATGCTGTAAATCAGGAACAAAAACAGAAGTTGCTGGAAAAGCTCAGCAGGTCTGGCAGCATCTGTGAAGAAAAGATCAGAGTTAATGTTTCAGGTCCGGTGACCCTTCCTGTGCTGTCACAGGAGTTTCCAGCAACTTCTGTTTTTGTTCCTACTTTACATTCCATGATTGTCTGCTGCACCCAGCTCTCATCAACAAGAACTGGGAATCCATCAGCTCCTGTCTGGCTCGAAACGACTGATGCAGCTGATCTCTGACATGTCTTCATAATTTCCTCATTCTCCTCCTCCAAGGAAGGCTGCTCCAATTCTTTAGGTTCCCCAGCATCTATCACTTTGCTTTGTTGCCCGCTCAAAGTGTACAGTGCACTGTGCACCAGGATGATGAGTTCTATCTGGCACCTCCAGACTGTGAAACCACATCCTCATCTGTCCCATTGTTCGCTTCACCATGACCATGGTTAAGGCATGGGCAGCATTGTCTCTGCGCTGTGCATTGGTCAGGGGCTTACACAATGGGGTCACAAGCCTTCTCGCATTGGGTAGCCCTTGTCCCCCAGTAACCAGGTAGTTGAGAGATCTCCAGAATGTAGGAGTCCTGGCAGTTGCTAGGGTGGTGGGCATACGTCTCAAGGAAGTGGAATGGCAATCACAGATCACCTGGACATGAATCAAGTGGAACCCCTTCCTGTTAGTGAACTCTGCAACATTGTGATACAGCCCTCTCAATGCCATGCGCATGTGCAGTCAATAGCACCCTGCATTTGGAGGAAGCCAGCTATGTTTCTGAATCTTATTGCTTGCGCTGCAGCACTGATCTAGTCATGGGGGAATGAGATGAACTGATGTCTTGCACAGATGGCATCAGTCACTGTCCTGATGTATTTGTGGATGCACCACTGAGCGATCTCATACAGATCTCATAGAATCCCTACAGTGTGAGAACAGGTCCTTCAGCCCAACAAGTCCAAACCGACCCACAGAGCATTCCACCCATACCCATCCCCCTGTAATCCTGGAAGGAGCCAGCCACAGAAAATTTCAAAATGGTTGTTACCTTCATAGCCACTGGGAAAGGATGGCCACACACTTTTGAGGCTATCAGATTTTGTTTCAGCATCCTATACAGTTCTGTACCAGGATATAGCATCTGCATTAATACTTATCTTCCATGTCCACTTTTACCTCACTCTAGCTCCACAGTCAATTTCCACCAATTCCCTTCTAATGTGGAGATGTACTATTGAACTTTGTCTCCAGCTAACTTCCCTGCCCCAAACTTCAACATTGCACCTTACAGATGCCTACCCTGCTCCTCTACGCTCTCCCTGTGGAGGCCACAGTGATGGGCACTGTCGATAACCCCCCATCGTGTAGCATACCAGGCTTTAAGATGCTGTTAGGCCTAATCCTGTCCCCACAATCTTTACTGTGCCCCCACTCCCGCCCCATCACCGTCCTTGTCCCTTTCTCTACAAAAACCTCTGTTTTCCCCCACCCCGACCCCTTTTTAAAGTGATTGCCCCACTGCCACTACAGGCTTCCCTTGCAGCTTTCTGAATGATCAATGAAGGCACTGACAGCACTGTATTTACCTTAGGGCTCTGACAGACTTTGACAAACAGCCCCTAGAAATGACTGACCAAACCCCTGACCACAGTCTTTCCAGCTCTCTGATTGAAGATCTGAGATTCCCCTGTCTGCTGCTGATGGCCCTATAGCACCGAAAATTGCTCACTCACTGTACCATGGTTGGATATACCCTCTAACAGTGCCCAAGTCAAACGGACAAATGATTTTGACCAAGCCTTTGGACTGTGTGTAGACTGTATCCTGAAACCGTAGACAGACAGCAGCCCCTTCCCTCGATGGAGAGATGTCTGGATCCCACCGAGTTACCATCATGGTCATTTGGTTGAAAAGATGTTTATCACGCAGGCAGCTGGCACAGGCTACAAGAATTGGATTGATGTCTTGCTGTGCTATGCAGCAAGACATTGGCCCCTCTCAACTTGTCCCCGCACCCCTCCCTCCACCATTCCCAGAAAATGCCCTTCTGCCAAGCAGCCTGGCTATGTGCCTGCATAAAACAGCACATTCCCACAGCATTACTAATAGCTTTGGCTCTGGCTGATTAATTGTCATGGCACAGCATGGCATAGCATGGCATGGCATGGCAATGATGCTGCAAGCATGCAAGTAGGCACCAAGTGAGTAAGTGCACAGACAGCGAATGTGCAGCCCAATGATGCAGCCTGGTCCAATTGATGGGCTGGGTGCCTGTCCCTGCACAAATTGTCCTTGCAGCAGCCTTTCAATGCTAGTCACTGATGTCCCCTGCAATGAAAGTCTGTGCTTTCTAAACAGCCTGTAAGCTGATCGGAGAGGTGCCCTGAAGTTTGCGAGGAGTTGGCAAACGTCAGATGCCAATGCCCACAGACGAGAGGGATGTGCAGTTTGTGGCTATGGGCTGTGCCCTGAGGTACAGATTGATGGTGAGTAACACAGAGGCTAATCATAGCCAGTGGAGAGCTGAAATCGCCAGGTACCTGCTCTGAACTCCACGCTGAGGACTGTCAACGTCTAGACGTTCTCAACGTTTGGGGTGTTTGTTGAGCTCAAAATCTGAGTGCTAATGTGGTGAACTGCAGGTGCTGAAAAGATATTTAACAAGATATAATCCCACCTAGAGGCAGCTTGTTACTCACTGCCTTGAGAGAAACTCATCTCACCACTCAACAAATGCATAAAACATGCAATGAGTTGCTCCTGATGTTGTGATAGACCTCTCCAGACTTCTTATCTGAATCTGCCACAAGTCTCACCATAGCCCACATTGCTCAGACCCCTATAAGATCCCATCAGCAATGGAACTTGCCCTTTTAAACAACAGACATCTTATGCTCAATAATAACAGAGATATTTAAAAGATCAATGTAGGTGTGGAGAATGGTAAGCAACATTCAACCAATACTTTAAAGATTACTTTCTTAAACTGTTACACAAAGTACTTTAATTCTGTTGGTATTTGTTTAAATAAAGCATAATAGATGAGGTATTTGTCAATTGAATGAATGAATTCTCAATGTAATTTACTGTGACAACCAAGGTCATCTTCTGAATACCTAACAGTCTGTAATCCCTGAATTGTTAGTGACCATAATTTACCATTTTTCAGCATTCCATCTCTACATTAATCTGGTAAAAACTCTGCAGTCATTTATAACATTGGTGTTTTGTTTTCGGATACTTACTTCTTTCAGTCCTACTTTCCTATGCTGGTCTTGTATGAAGGTATATATTCAGGGATAATTGCATTTAATTTCACA
Source organism: Ginglymostoma cirratum (assembly GCA_024137785.1). NCBI lineage: Eukaryota > Metazoa > Chordata > Chondrichthyes > Orectolobiformes > Ginglymostomatidae > Ginglymostoma > Ginglymostoma cirratum. The sequence goes on from JAHRHZ010000217.1 coordinate 13,959,356, forward strand.
CAAGTAAAACAGGACTCAGGGGAGCCAAGCCACCCATCTTTAAAATAATGAAATAAGGTAGCTTCCCAAAGACAGCTTGGGGAGTGAGCACAGACTTTGGCGAGGTAACAAAAATACTTGCAAGGGCTGGGGAAAATTACAGGACTGAACATTTCTCCTCTTCCTCACCACTCTGTGAGTATCTCTGACAGAGTTTGAAACAAAAAGTAGTCAATTCTGGCTCAGGGTTTGAAAAGAAACTGTTGAGAAAAGAGCTTGAGGTTGCAGAGAGATCCATTCAGTCTATTTGATTCAAGGAGTAGTTAAAAACAGAGAATAAAGATCATAGGTGGATGAAGGGAATGAGCCAGTAATGTATAGACTTTGGGATGAATGTGCTAATAGGAGGAATCAGCATAATGGCCCAAATGACCAAACTTCATTTCCTTATAATTGTTGTGTTCTTTAAGGGCAATTAAGAATGGGCATTAAATACTGGGTGAGCCAGCAACACTCATATCACTTAAATGAATGAAAACATTAATAAATCTTAATATGTTTATCGTTAATATACTTAATACATGAATACTTACTAATACTTAATAAATCACATGACTCAAATGATCTGAACTGAAAGTATGAGATTTATGTTAGGAATAGAAAACCGTTATAACTTTCCCAAATTCATTGGGCACAGACACTGTATTAAAAGAAAGCATACCAAATGTTGTTGCCCTGTTGAAAACAAAGAGTAAAAAGTACAATGATCACACAGCAGCAGTCCTTGCAGTGATAGCAACCAGAGTCAAGAACTTGGCTGAGGGAGCATTGAGAAAAGTTCAGTGGTCAGTCAACATTGATTTACCAAAGGCAAGTCATGTTCGTCTCAGCTTCTCTGATCGTACCGCAGTCTCATCCACCGTCTATGAAGGAACCCATTTAGGCCACCCATGATAAAGCAAGCTCATGTGTTTTCCAACCTAATTTCCACAGAGATAATTAAATATTGGGAAGATCGTAGCCATTGCCTTCAGTCTCTGCTCCGAAATCTATCTCCCTAGAGGTCGTGTGGGACTAAAGCAGACGACAGTTCACGAGCTTGCTGTAATATTTGCCTCCAAAATAAGTTTCTGACAACAGATTGGCACTATCATTAAAACTGATTAATCATGTCTTTGAAAGTTCACTGGATTTTTCTGCTGCCTCAGCACATCTGGAGCTGAAACCCAAAAATTGTGCTTTTGTTCCAGCTAGACCTTACTAATCCAATGCACTTCTAGCTGGCCTCCAAAACCAAGGGGTAAAAACTCTGCTGCCTGTGGCTTCACTTGCGCTTAGTCCAGGTCACCTATTGTGACTATTAAGTTGAAGACAAGAGGACATTTCTTCCCTCAGATGGTCATTTGTCATCAGAACTCTCTACCCCAGACAGCTGTGGAGTCTGGTGCATTGAATATATTCAGACAGCTGCTTGGACAGCCAAGGGCAGCCGAGGGCTAAAAGCACCAGACAGGAAAATGGATTTAATATTGAGATCAGATCAACTGTGATCTAATTGAATGACAGAGCAGGCTTGGGATTGTATGGTGTACTCACATGCCTATGTCTTATTTCATACATAGATAAACCCAACAAACCCACTAAATGTATATGTTCAGAAAATAAGGTTATCCTTTTGAAAACCATGCATGATTGGACATTTCTAAAGAAGGTCACCAATCTCTAGGCCTCAATGGATAACGTTACATGATGATCTGCTGCACTAGTTCTCCTGTGCTGGTCTTAAGTTATTCACCTAGATTTGCATAAGGTGAATAATATTTTTGACCATTTTAAACACGGACAATCCATCCCTCAAGCCCATTTTGTGATCAGACTGTCACAGCCAGTTCTTTCCTCACTGATACTGAACAAAGCAGTCTTAACCAGACCATAAATGAGCCAAAATCAAGCAACAAAGCTGTGCAGTGAATCTCACAACATTATCAGTAATAATCAATGGAGAAACTGGGCCAACACAGTGTGGAGCTGGAGGAACACAACAGGTCAGGCAGCATCAGAGGAGCAGGATCGGGTCGGAACCCTTCACCAGTCCTGATGAAGGGTACCGACCCAAAGCATCAGCTTTCCTGCTCCTCTGATGCTACCTGACCTGTTGTATTCCTCCAGCTCCACACTGCGTTGTCTCTGACTCCAGCATCGACAGTTCTTGCTATCAATGGAGAAACAGGACTTTCCTTCTTCCCAGGGCAGGGGAGTCCTAAACTAGACTGTGTAGGTTCAAAGAGAAAGGAGAAAGATTTAAAAGGGACCAGAGGGGCAACATTTTCAAGCAGAGGGTGGTGCATATATGAAAGAACTGCCAGAGGAAGTGGCAGAGGCGAATATAATTATAACATTTAAAAGACATTCGGATTGGTACATGGATAAGAAAGGTTTACAGGCCAAAGGTAATCAAATGGGATTAGTTCAGTTTAGGAAAGCTGGTCGGCATGGATTAGTTGGGCTGAAGAGTCCCTTTCTATGCTGTATCACTCTATGGGACAATTTAGAGAATAAAATCAGAAACATTTAGATCCTCTGGTCTTAAATTTTTTTAAAAAAAGAATGCTTTATAAATAGGGAAAATGTGCCAAGAAGCTGTATTTCTTTAAAATTCATTCAGAGATGTGGCCATCGCTGGGTGAACCAGCATTTCATGCCCTTGAGAAGCTGGTGGTGAAAGCTGCATTCCATTTGCTGGAGATACACTTTTAGGGAGAGAGTTCCAGGATTTTGACTCAGCAATACTGAAGGAATTATATTATATTTTCAAGTCTTTGTGGAGAGTGACCTGGAGTACCCCATGTATCTACAAGTCCTTGCCCCTAGGTGGTAGTGGTCACAAGTTTGGAAGGTGCTGTCTCAGAAGCTGTGGTAAATTCTTGCAATGCATCTTGTACATGCCGTGCACTGCCGCTACTGAGCATGAGTGGGAGAGGGAGTGGATGCTTGTGGATTTGGTGCCAATCAAATAGGCTGCTTTGTCCCAGATGGTATCAAGCTTCTTGACTGTTGTCAGAGTTGCATTCATCCAGGCAAGCGGGGAATATTCCATCACACTTCTGACTGGTGCCTTGTAGATGGTAAACAGGCTTGAATGGGATGTTAATGCAATGTATCTCAGACCCTAATGAGGCCTTAGAAAGGCAAGACCCTGGTCCCACCTCCAGAGAAATGACTGTGAATGTGACAGAACATAGAACAGTACAGCACAGTACAGGCCCTTTGGCACAAGATGTAGCGTCGACCTGTTATCCTACTAAGATCAAACTACGCTGCATACCCTACATTATACTACCATCCATGTGCCTATCCAAGATTCGCTTAAATGTCCCTAGTGTATCTGACTCCACTACCACCACCGGCAGTGCATTCCACACTCCCACCACTCTCTGTGTAAAGAACCTACCTCTGACATCTCCCCTATACCTTCCTTCAATAGTGCTGATAATTATGTGCACTCTTTGCCCATCCTCATAATGGGGCAAAAATTCTGCCCTGTGTTGTGAGGGCAACTGTACTTCAGTATAACTTATATTACAGTGATTGATAAATTGCTTGATCTTGAGTGACATATCCAATGCTAGCATCATTCTAGTTAAAACTGAAATAGTCGTGTCACCTTATCCCCCATTGGCAAGTTCAACCACTCCCTCTTAAAAAGTTTCAAGGGCCACTGTTAGCTTGTCCTCCTGTGTGCAACCTTCCATCACTAGCATTGCACAGGTCAGCTCCTTCTGGGTCGAAGCTCGGGGCTCCCTGTTTTTACACCTCCCAAACATCAAGACACAGGTATGCCCAGTGCAGACCATGAGGTGAAGTGATGGTTTGGATTCTGACAGTACCCTATTGCTGCTGAAAATTCATTAAGAATCATCATGAGGCGCCGATGCAAATAAAGAAAAGGTCCAATCAACTTGTTTTTAAAAAATACTAACCAGTCCCTGGAAACATTGAAAATAAGAATAGGAGTAGGCCATTTGGCCCTTCAAGCCTGCTCTGCCACTCTGGCCGATCACTCAACTCAGTCCACTGCGTCTCCATACCCTTTGATCATTTTAGCCCAAAGAACTATATTTATCTCTTTCTTGAAAACATTCAAAGTTCTGGCCTCAACTGTTAACACTGACAGAGACTTCCAGAGGCTTACCACTCTGTGGGTGAAGAAATTTCTCCTCATCTTAGTCCTAAATGGTCTTCTGTGTGTCTTTCAGCTGTCACCACTGGCTCTGAGTTCCTCAGTCATCAGGAGCACCCTTCCTTCATTCACACTATCTGGTCCTGTTAGAATTTTATCGGTTTCTATGAGATCCTCCCTCATTCTTCTAAATTCCAGTGAACATGGTCCTAATTGATCCAATCTCTCTTCATACGTCTGTCCTGCTACCCCAGGAACCAGGCTGGTAAACCTTCACTGCACTCCCTCTATTGCTAGAACATCCTTCCTCAGAAAAAGAGACCAGAACTGCAAACACAATACTTCAGATGTGGCCTCACCAAGGTCTTGTACAATTGCAGCAAGACATATCTGCTCACTTGAATCCTTCACTATGAAGGCCAACATACCATTTGCTTTCTTCACTCCTTGGTGCACATGCATGCTTAGTTCCAGTGACAGGTGTATAACACAAGTTTCTTTACACCTCAATCTTTCCCAAGCTAACACTGTTCAGGTAATAATCTGCCTTATTGTTTTTGCTACTAAAGTAGATAACCACATGTTTATTCGAATTTATCTTACATCAGCCATACATTTGCCCATTCACTCAGTTTGTTCAAATTGCAATGTAGCATCTCTGCATCCCCATCGCAGCTAACCCTCCCATCCAGCTTTGAGTTGTCTACAAACACACCTAAATAATCCAAGTCCTTAATATTTTTTGTGAATAGCAGGATCCAAGCCTCTGATCCTTGTGGCACTCTAACAGTCACCATCTGCCACTCAGAAAAAGACCTGTTTATTCCCTCTCCTTGTTTCCAGTCTGCCAACCGGTTCTCTATCCATGTCAGTGCACAGTCCCCAATCTCCGACACCTTATTTTTTCTTATGTGGGACATTATCGAAAGACTTTTGAATGTCCAAAGTGAGCCACATTCACTCGCTCCCCATTATTAACACAATTGATTACCTCCATTAAAAACTCCAATAGATTTTTTAATCATGATTTCCCTTTTGTAAATCTATGTTGACTCTGTCTAACTTCGTCAATGCTTTCAAGTGTTCGGCTATTAAATCTTTTATAACAGACTCGAGTATTTTCCTTGACGTCATGCTAACCATGTATAATTCCCTGTTTGCTCTCCTCCACCTTCTCTTTTTAAATAACAAGGTTACATTAGCTACCTTTCTTCCATATGAATGGTTCCAGAGCCAATAGAATTTTGAAAGGTGACTACAAATGTATCCTCTTTTTCTCGGGTGACTTCTTTAAGTACTCTGGGATGTAGATTATTGGGCCCTAGGGATTTATTGGCCTTTAATCCTACCAACTTCTCCAAAACCATTTGCCTATGGATTTCCTTCAGGCCCTTCCTCTCACCAGACTCTATATTCATCAACATTCTTGTGGCATTATTTGTGCCCTGTCAATAATGTAAAATTGAGAGCTGTTATGGGGCAGCGGTAGTGTCCCTACCTCTGAACCAGGAGCTCCAAGTTTAAGCCCCAACTGCTCAATAAGTGTGTCATAACATCTCTAAGCTGATTGATTGGAAAATATCCACAAAGTGCTAGTGAGTAGAGCTCTTGTAGTAACTGTAGTAGAGATTCTATCTTTGGGACAGAAGGCCTGGGGTCAAGTTCCACCTGCTTAAGAGGTGTGTAATAACATCTTGGAACAGGTTAATGAATAAAATATCTAGATTGGATGTAGTACTTGACTTTAAAGTGATAAATAATTAATACAGGAGGTGAAAGGGCTCTTGTGTCACAGTGCTAGTGTCTCTACCCCTGAGAAAAGATGCCTTGGTTGAAGTTCTACCTGCTGTAAAGGTGTATAACATCTCTTGATTAGAACATATCTACAAGGTTGAGAGGGACGTAAGATGCCAGGCAGGATGGTACGATGCCACTCAACATGATGGAGGATGCCCGCAGTGTGGTAGCATTTAACTGAGGTGCAAAAGTGAAATTAGAATTAGCTTTATTGCCAAGTTGAAAAGTTTACAAATCACCACTTATGGCACCATCTTAGGCACAAAGGTACTTAGGTACACATTCTTACATACAAATTCTTTGAGAAAAAAATGAGGAAAATAAAAATTAAAAAGTTCAGAATAACACTCCTTCCAACACGGTCCAAGCCTGTACCTAGCCTTTAGTCTGTGCCAGGCCTTTACTCCAGACCACACTGAGCTTCATCTTGAGGCTCTCGAGGCTGGGGAGACCATTCTGGAATCATCTTGAGGCCAGAAGGCCATGTTGAGGCCACACTGGGCCAAAAGGCCGCCATGCTAGCCTGCTAAAGGAATGCCACTCTGGACCACTGAGGGACCATCATGCTGGGCCAGCAAGACCTCATCATACCAGGCCAGGAGGCTGCCACGTCGAGCCGAGAGATTGGCCATGCCAGGCTGGAGAGAGACCGCCACTCCAGGTCAGCCCTGAGGCCGAGAGTCTGAGAGCACGCTGAGGCAGGGAGTTCAGGGCATCGCCAAGAAGAAAGAACCAAAAGATAAAACACAAAGGGCAAAAAGAAAATAAACAGATGAAGAGGAAACCTTAAGTTCGTTGAGTTGGCAACAATAACTGTGCGCCAGCGGAATGGTAAAGCTATATACCAGGTGGCTTTTAGCTCCCCTAATATAATTATAGAGTTCTGGATTAGACTGGCAATTTAGCCTTCCTATACGTAAGCAGAACAATGCAGCCAGCTGCTGGGTGCAGATTAACTACGTTATGAAGTTATAGTATGGGGGCGCTGGTTTTTCATTTGGAATCCTTTCCCAAATAAAATTGCCTGCAGGAAATTAGATAATTGTTGTTCATAAGTAACAGGTGCATGTGTACACATTGAAGACATGGCTATTTTTGGATGGTATGTACGGTACGTTTAACTGCACTGACATTCCTTTCTGCAGGTGATGGTTGCGACTGTGGGAAAGTATCGAGATCGGAATTTTTCTCAACGAATGATTTGGCTAAACTATATTTGTCTTTGCTGCTGCTTTCAGGGTAACTCAATCTGCTTGAAATGTGAAACTTGTTAATAAATGTGCAGGCTTTGTAATGTACACATGGGAGAGAGGCAATGACCTTTAGAACATCCTTTGAATACCAGAAGAGAGAAATAATGAGGTATTAATCTAGAATCAGAGTAGCACGGGAAGAGATCAGAAACAAAAACAGAAAATGCTGCAGAAATCCTCCGCACTCAGAACAAGAAGGGCTGGGGACGTTAACTCTGCGCGATCTCCACCAACACTGCCAGACTTGCTCAGCTTCTCCAGCATTGTCTGAGTTTGTTTCAGATTTCCAGCATCTGCTTTCATTACAGGAAGAGATAATTTGGCCTAACTGTTGCTCTCTATTTTTGGAGGAACTATACCTTCAATTACATCACCCTGTGCCCTTTTCTTACAAACCTGTAAAGATTTCCTCCCCACGCCTTCCAAAGGTTCCTGTGGAAATGGTTTCCATTCCATCAACCATTGTGTGACAGTGCATTCCAAATCATAACAACTCAAGAACAATTTTCCTGATCTCACAAATTGAGATTATCTTAAAGATGCTTCACCTGGCTACTAATCCTTATACCAGCGGAAGGAATTTCTCCATGTTGATGAAAACCCCTTGTTAATTTCAGCACTATCCCTCCCATTAATCTACTCCTAAATGAAATTTGAGCAGGTGCCGCGTAAGAAGTTATTCATTCAAAATTGCTCAGGAAGGTAGTTTTGAAGGAGCATCTTTAAAAAGGTGAGCAAGATCGAGAGGTTTGCAGAGATTATCAGAGTTCAGGCCTCGGCAATTGAAGATAAGACTGCCTGATGAAAATTAGGGATGAACATGAATCCAGAATCACACTGGCTGTAAGTCTGGAGGAGGTTACAGCAAAAAGTAGGAACAAATCCATGAAAGAATTTGAAAGAAATGATGAACATTTTTAAATATAAATATTGCTGGAATTTGTAGTGGAAGGGCTTAGAAGCTGCTTTCTGTAATGATTGTAATGAGGTCAGTCAGCTGAACCTCAGGGAATATGGGGTCTCTGATTGGGGCTGTTCATCTGATCCAATCAGGGAGCCCTGGCTGACAGATATAAACAGGAGTGTCAGAGATTCCTGAGAACTCTGATAGTTGACTCGATAAGGCAGTACTAGAGTCAAGGAGTCTTCATGTGTAAATAAATGGCGACTTGTTGATGGGATATTGACCTCTGTGGAGTTATTTCAGTGGTGATGAGAGTAAAGCACGTCCCTGAAGAAACCTGCTTGCAATAGTTGTCTTTGAGTTGTGTTAAGCATTTCTTGCCTGATTCCTTGTTTTGGGAAGATTGACTCATTCAACTTTGCCATCAAGGACTGGACCAGTATGTGAAAAGATTGCATTACTTTTTTTCCAGGCAAAAGGCATTATGGCAGATGAAAAGCAACAAGTAATTCTCCTGACAGCCTGTAAAGCTGCAGCTTTTTCTGTTATTAGGAGTCCAGCATTCTCTGAGGCACCAGATACTAAAACCTTTCAAGAATTGATGGAGATAGTTAAGGAATATTATGACTCAAGCCATGCTATCGGTTTAACTCAGCATTCGAGGACCGTATTGGGATTTTTGACAACGTTAAGATGACAGTCAGAAGCATGTGACTTTGGTGTAACCCTTAATGAGGTGCTGAGAGACTGTTTGGTATGTGAGATTAATGATGTAACCATGCAAAAGGTCTACTGGCTGAAGACCAACTGGACTTCAAACAGACTCTACAACTGGCTTATTCATTGGAAAATGTGCCAAGTGGAGCAAATGAGTTGCAGGGTATTCCGATGAAAGTGGACACACTTGCCAGTCCAACAGAGCTTGGGGAACACCACGAGTAAAGGCAATTGCACAGCTGCACTCAGGGCATATCCTGTACAGAGAAACTGTAGGTTAGCCCACAGCAAAACCCCAAAACACAGCGAAGCCTTGGCCAAACAGTTAAAATTTTCTTTAGGCTCCTGGCCAGCAACCCATTGTCGTTACTACCAGCATGCGGATCAAGTCAGCTAAAGAGTCCTACCAGTCCTAAAGTGAGTAAGAGAACTCATAGGCCAGCATCCAGGAGAGTTCATAGCCTGGAAAGTCTACCTACATCTGCTTTGGAACAGTTAAATTGCTTAGCAACATGCAAATCAGAACAAAGAATAATAAACATCTGGTTAACTGGTCATCCAGTTTGAATGGCGGTCAATGCCAACACTCAGCCCAGCTTTTAACAAAATTTGCTCTGGACTCCAGTCCTTAAGTTTGTACAAGACCTCAGCTTGGCTGAGAACCCATACCGGGAAACCTTTATAGATTAAGGCTATAACTTCAATTCCAGTCTCTTACGAATAGCAGCTGGTTCAGTTACCATTGAGTATAGTAAATGACTCAGGCCCAAGCTTGATGGGGTGAAATTGATTTTGAGATATTCACCTAATATGGCTCAACATTTTTCAATTAGAAAATGGCTGCCTGAGTGAAGTCCTAATTAAACACTCAGAAGTCTTCCGGAATGTCTGGGAACTACCAGAGGAGGCAAGGCCACCTTGCATGTTGACCAGGAAGCAATTCCATGATTCTGCAAGGCCCACCCAGTGCGATTTGCCTTATGGACAAAAGTAGAGGCAGAAACCAGAAGGCTAGAGAGTGAAGTAATCATCAACCAGTTTGCGGAATGTGCAGCAGTGACCATACTGATTTTAAAGCCTGGTGGATTGGTTCATCTTTGTGGGCATTTTAAACAAATGGTAAACCACTTCTTGCAGCTGGATAAATACCCAATCACCCGCATAGAAGATTTATACACAAAGATGGCAGTGGGGCCTGTCCTTCACGAAGCTAGACATGAGCCATGCGTACTTGCAATTGCATTTAGATGAGGGTTTCCAGAACTATGCTCCAATTAATAACCATAAAGGCTTGTACGAATTTGCAAGCCATTGGGATATTGTCAGCCTGTTCACTTCTTCAGCGGACAATGCAAAATATTTTGCAAGTTCTACCTCAGGTCGCCATTTAATCACAGGGAAAACTAAGAAGGAGCACTTAAAGAACTTGGAAATAGTTCTAAGGCAATTTTCCAAGGCAGGCTTACACCTAAGAAGGGAAAAACATGTGTATTCCAGGCCCCCCAAGTGACCTACTTGGGCTACAGAGTTGACAAGTTACGTCCCATTGGAAGATAAAGAGAGGGCGGTCAAAACTTCCCCATCTCTCAGAAAGCTTAGGTCATTTCTTGGGCTGATAAGTTATTACGGAAAGTTCATACATAACCTGGCCTCTTTCCTGGCATCTATGCATCCAATCCTAAAAAAGGGTCAACCTTGGAAATGTTTGCTTTCAGTGAAGTAAAGAAACAGCTGTCATCATCTGAGGTGTTGGCACACTATGATCCCAAGAAAGATCGGGTATTGAAAATGCAATGCTTCCTGTACAGCATCGGGGTAGCATTAGCTCATAGGTGGCCCAATGGAGAGGAATGTTCAAAGGTGTATGCATCCAGGACTTTGGTTAATGCAGAAAGTAAATATGCCCAAATAGAGGTGGAAGATTTGAGGGTCATATTTGGAGTCAGGAAGTTATACCAATACTTTTAGGGATGAAAATTTGTGATAATAGTGGAGCACAAACCCTTACTGGATCTTCTGAAAGAGAACAAGGCAGTTCCACCCATAGCTTCAGGCTGCATTAAGCGATGGGCTCAAATACTAAGTGTTTAGACCAAGTTAGAACACTGTCCAGGAGGCTGAGTAGTGAATGTGGATGCATTGAGCTGCCTCTCATTAGCAGATACACCACCATTGGTACCACCAATGGAAGGATCTGTAATGCTATTAAACTTTCTGGACACACTTCCAGTCATAGCTGACAATATCAGACTTTGGGTGCAGAAACATCCAGTCATGTTAAAACTGAAACAACTGGTGGTGATGGGACAGAATGAAGGGCCGTCAGAACTAGAATTGAAACCTTATGGATCCAGACAGACCAGTTCACAGTAGGGGATGGCATGCTATTGTGGAGAGCAAGAGTGATTGGCCTGAGCAAATGTCGCCATCAAATACTGGCTTAACTCCACCAGGATGATCCAGAGGTTTCCAAAGTGAAGATGTTGGTGAGAAGTTATGTCTGGTGGCCAGGCCTGGATGCAGACATAGCCTCATCAGTGGGGCAATACCCAGAGTGCCAACAAGGACAACAATTACTGCCAGAGATAGTAAGTTTCTGAAGAAGGGTCCCAACCCTAAACGTCAACTTTCCTGCTCCTCTGATTCTTGCCTGGCCTGCTGTGTTCATCCAGCTCCACACTGTGTTATCAACAATTACTGCCAGCAGTTCCCCACATCCATAGGAATGGCCAGGTAAACCTCAGACTCAGTTTCATGTCGACGATGCAGGTCCTTTCATGGTCTCAATGTTCTTAGTCATTGTAGACCCCCACCCAAATCGGCTTGATGTGTATAGGGTCCATTCATCAAACATGGGGACAACGATAGAAAAGCGGTGCACATTTTTTTCAAACCACGGGGTCCCTGAAGTTTTGGTCACAGATAACAGGCCATCGTTCACCAACAGGGAATTTGGGTACCTCCTAAAGTCAAACGGGATTCAACATATAAGGACAGCTCCATGGCACTCATCATCCAATGGCCTGGCAGAAAGAGCAGTTCAAACTTTGAAGACTGGTTTGAAGAAACAGCCTACAGCCTCACTGGATACCAAGCTGTCATGATTCTTATTTGATATAGGACCACCCAGGGATAGCACTGGCAGAGTTGGTAATGGCAGAAGACTCTGCACCAGGTTAAGTGTGATCTTCCTGAGCCTGGCGGGGGAGGGTGAAACAGCATCAGGGACTCCAATGTCGGACACAAGACTCTTCCAAGAGACGGCTTGAAACAGGGGACGAAGTTTGGTGTAAAAATCACAGAAATGACCCCACATGGGTAAAAGACAAGGTTAGTGTAATGTCAGAACCAAGGACGTATTACTTTTGGCTAGGTGCAACAGTTCTGATCAAGCATATTGACCATATGAAAGCTGTGAATTTGCAAACAGTGCCTTGCCTCTTGGAGGAGTCAGAAAGGCTGCCAGAACCCATGGGCTCACCGTCTCCATCAAAGGTTGAACAGTCCTCAGATTCCGAGATGAAAACGATGGATGTAGCTGCTTCAAGGCCTTTGTCGCCGGGAGTAGAGACTGAAATTCCACTCAGGTGCTCCTGGTGTGAGAGGTGAGCTCCCGTGCATTACAAGCTGCCTGCATGGATGCTGAGTCAGAGGGAACTGACCTGGTGGCAAAACACCCCAGGAGGTTTCTCCAAGAAAAAGGACCGGCCTATGCCCTCAGACTCTAGGCAGGGATGTAGTGGTAATGGGGTCAGATAGCTGAATATCATAGGGTATGAGTTCCCTGATTGGGGCTGTTAATCTGGTCCAAACAGGGAGCCCTGGCTAACAGGTAAAAAGGGGTGTGCCAGAGATACTGACACTCTAGCTGACTCTGGGAAGAAGCTGCACTAGAGTCAAGGACTCTTCATGTGTAAATAAAGGTGACTTGGTGACAGGATACCGGCCTCTGTGGAGTTACTTCACTTCCCTTAGTTGAAGGGCCAATAACAAAGGGGCACAATTTTACAATGAAAGGTTTCATGGGGATTTGAGGAAAGCTTTTCTCACACAGAGTGGTGGAATCTGGATTGAGCTAACTGAGAGGTCAGTAGAGGCAGGAAACCTTAAAATCTTTAAAAACCTTGTGGATGCATGCTTCATTCAAGGGTATGGGCTGGAAAGTGGAATCAGTGTAGATAGGCTAGTGGAGACTCAAGGGGCCGAAGGTCCTCTTGTGTATGACTCTCTTAACAGTGCACATTATTACAGGAAGTGATGCATTGTTACATAATCTTGCTCTCTCTTGCAGCCTTGTGGCAAAATGAAGCTGCAGTAAAATGCTTCTTCAGTAAAATTAATATTTTCCCAAAGTCAGAAGATTCTCTAAATAATGTTTCTCAGCACAATGTGACCGAGAATATTATTGATGAAGTCAGAATGATGGTTGACGAGCTGTTCCTGTAGCATTTCCACACACTCAGGATGGAACACTGAATGGTTGACATTCCTGTGAACTGGCCTGCAGTTGCCTTTGCCTGTCTCCTTCAGATACAGAAAATGATTTCCTTGTGCTGATGTCAGCAACACAAGAAGCCAATCTGCCAGGGAAGAATGTAAAACCAATTTCTCCAACGGTGCTCGTTAAAGGAATTTTGTGATTGCCAACAAAGACTTTGGCAAATAACTTGAGTCCTCTTCATTTATGCAGGATGCTAAGGTCATTGTTGCTGTCAAAGAAAAGAAATGTTCTTTGACAACAACGATGACTAAAGAAATGTTCTTTTCTTTTCCCCAATTACATTTAAATGAATCAATCACCAGAATGGCAAGACATTAAGCTAACTCCATTTACAGCTCAGCTGGATGTTGGTCCATCCTAATGAAATTTGTAACATTCAAGGAAGCCTATATGAAGCAATGCTCTAGGGGAAAGGGGAATGAGATTTTAAATAAATGGATAGAAACAGGCAGCTGTATCAGCCAACCCATGTAACGTTGATTATGTAGTTTCTTTTATATAAGGTAGAATATTGATGAGCCGTTGGTGGGCGGGTCTTCCAGGAAGCCCTCTGAACAACATGTACATCAGCTAATGGCCAGACCCTCCTGTGGATCTGAAATCAAGACTCTGAGGGACATAAGTCCTAAGAATTAATGGCCAATAAAAGGCCAAAGCTTGTGTGCTCCACAGCACCACAGTGGGGCTATGGCTGCTCCAGGAGCAGCATTCATTAGAGTGCCAGAATCAGGGGACAAAGAAGGTAAGCGATTTGGGGAGGCAAGCTTCTTGAATTGGTGAATTGCACAGAGAGGTGGTTAGTGGCAAGGGTAGGAGGGTGGGTTCCAGCACACAGTCCCTGCCTGAGGACAATCCCATGATCACCCATTGATTGTCTCTGCTAATGAGATCACCACCAACACCTGTCTGTCCCTTCTTCAACTAGATGACAGGCCTCCCTAACACTGAACACTGAATGGCAACACACCTGCGTGCACCTTATTTCATTCATTCATAGGATGAGAGCACCACTGGCTAGGCCAGCATTTATTGTCCATCCCTAATTGCCCAGAGGTCAGTTAAGAGTCAACCACATTGATGTGGGTCTAGAGTCATATGTATGCCAGGTAAGGATGTCAGTTTCCTCCCCTAAAGGACATTAGTGAACCAGATGGGTTTTTCCTGGTAATCGACAATGGTTTCATGGTCATCATTAGACTCTCAATTCCAGACCTTTATTGAATTCAAATTCTGCCATATACCTTGGGGGGAATTTGAACCCAGGTCCCCAGAACAATATCTGCATCTTTGGATGATTGGTCTAGCGATAATACCCCTAGGCTGTCACCTAAGCTAGTCCTAGTGATTGTGGCCTGAACCTCTTAATATTTCCATTTCGGGCCACTTAAAGGCCTCATTTGGTGGTGGACGGAGCATAGATCATGGACCATACCGTCTAGGATTTCTTGCTGGAGGTGGGAAGATGTTAGGATTTAGTAACGCTATCAAATGAACTAGGGGATTGCCCCTCCCACATACAAGCTCAGTGTGTTCAGGCAGCTGGAGCTTCTTCCTTTAGATTTAAGTGCCTGTTAACAGAAGTCACCAGTTTGAGTTAGAAGCTAGAAGATCAAACCACTGTAAACAATGAGCATTCAAACTAAACTCATGCTGTGCTAAAGGAATGCTGCGTTGTTGGAGATGCCATGTTTCAGATGAGATCCCTTTCTGGTTGCTCAAGTCGATACGAATGATTTCGTGGCACTATTTAAAGAGAAGCAGGAAAAATCTCTTTGTGTCCTGGCCAATTTTTAATCCTGAACCAACACCCACCCAAATTATTAACTGGTCATTTACCTCATAGTTCTTTGTGAGATCTTGGTGTGTACAAATCGCATGCTGCGATTTCAAGAAACAACAATGGTTGCAGCTCCAATATCATTCTCAGGCTGTGCTTTGGAGTGTAATAAGAATGTGAAAGACACTTAATAATACACATCCTTATGCCTGTGCAGGTATCAGGTGAATGGAATGTATCTATGGATGGCTCCTCCATTGGAGAGATTCTGGCTGGATGCTGAATGAGTTCATTAATCTTTATGAAAGTGGAAAGAACTGCAAACACTGTAAATAAGAGACAAAAATATGAATTGCTAGAAAAGCTCAGAAGGTCTGGCAGCATCTGTGGAGAGAAATCAGAGTTAACGTTTTAATGTTTCAGGTTGAGTCACCCTTCCTCAGAACCTCAGAGTTCTGAGGAAGTGTCACTGGACCCAAAACATTAACTCTGATTTCTCTCCACAGATGCTGCCAGACCTGCTGGCGTACATTTCATAAAGCAAAAAAAAAGAGTTGTACATTTCCTTTCCCAATTCATTTTAAATTGCTCATTTCTCACAATGTTTTCCTGATTTTAAAAATCTCCAAGAGACTTTCTGCAATTGTTGCAGCACCCAACTTGGCACCAGAGGAACATTTTTCGGGGAAGTTTAAGAGCTCCAGGAGCAAAATGTTGATCTGGCAGCTGCCCATAATACTTACTAATATTCAAATTAATCACCTTCTCATAAATAAAGTTTAGACAGTTCTAGGGCAGGTTTCTTCTACAGAACTGGGTGTGTCAGCAGCTAAGCTATTTTGTGGGAGTGGAAGAGAGAGGGGAATATAAATATGATAGAAATGCTGGTAACTGAGCAGAAATACAGCTGTCAGCTGATCGCATCATCCCATGAAAAAGTGCACAAAATTTTCATTATCTATGTCAGACGTATCTCAACCATAGCTAGGCAATAAATTGATCCTTGCCGGTGTCACCCACATGCAAGAAGAGTCAAAACTCACATCCTATAATTTGGCACAATGACAATAATATTTACTTTATGTAATAAGATTCTGTCCAGACATGGATCTAGAGTCTATTGTAGCAGGGCCTGTCTCAGGCAGAATTAATGACTCATGGCCATTACTTATCTGAGCTACCAACTAGAGAAAGAAGCATTAGAATTCGGAATAAGAACCTGAAACAGAGAGTAGATTGATGAAGTTGTGAGATATTCGTTGACTTATTATGAACAAGTTGCCTGCGGTGAATATTAATTGCGGTGACATTGCCTCTCTCCTTGTGCATAGTTCAGTGAATCCCAGTTTGATGGACTGCATTGACGGAGCACCAGTGGAGGGCTGATGGAAAGGAGAAGAATAAACTACTTACTTTCCCAGCGTAACAAAATTGCAATCAAATAGGCCTTAGCTTTCAGTGTTTGATGAAATCCATTTTTTGTACCCATTTTTACTGCGTAACCCAGCAATCTGTCAATATCGTGACGTTGTGGGAACATGGTGTTCCAATGATGTTGCATTCAATCCCGCCTAGGAACTAGGACGGAGCTTGTTATGAGTTTTCAATAGGTTGTTGAAAATAGTTCTAGGGTCGCTGAACAACCGTTGAAGAGTCAGAATCAGTTTTTAGTCAGTTAATCAGGCTGCAGAGAAATAACCTCCAGGCACCAAAAGTGCTGCTATTGCCTGTTCTACTGAAAAGGTGGCTCACAGTGACTGGCTGTGTGCAGTAGGCTTGCAGGAATAAGTCACAGGAACAGTTTGAAAGTTCCATGCAATTTGTACAGTAGGTGTTGGATTTAAAGCTCAGAAAAAGACTTGGGAGCCATGGTGCTCAGAAGAAGCCTGTGGACAATTAATAGCTCAGTACTGCTGAGAGAGTGCCTAAAGGAAGCCAACAGTTACTTAGTGCAGCTGAGAAATATTATATCACGGAGACACCTACGAACGGTACCAGCTTGGTAAAGCTAGCTGTAGGTGGAAAAGTTGGAATTGTGCCCGTAAATTAGTGTTGAAGTGCTGTATCTACAGTCCAAGGGAGCACAGTCCCATGAAAGGAGATTGAACAACCCGGATAGGAGTAGTCATTGAGGCACTCCATGATGGAGCTCTGAAGCTAGGTCTTTGAAAGTGAAGAATGAGACTCCCTTGTAGAGGAGTCAAAGTTTTAATGAGGTTTGGTGACATACAGTATCACCAGTGTCTAATGGAGGATGGAGCAGTGCAGAGAAATCAGTGAGATTTGCCTTGGCAGTGTTTACTATTTGAAGTGATTTACAGCATGTTTGACTCCAGTTTGCCCACAATTATCTCCTGCTAATTCTGAATGTTAGAGTACAAATTGTATGAATATTGTACATTGTTTTACTGTTCTAACGTTGTATTGTAAAGCCTATTCTTACTTGTTCAAAACCACATAACCTTGTGGCTTTATTTTCTTAGTGGGACCAAAGGCCACACGCTTAGTCTAATTTTAAATATAAGTTACTGGGCCTTGGCTAGATCATAAAAACATTTTGTGGTCTGATCTGGAATCATAGCAAACGACCCAATTCTGTTATGGTATGGAATATTCTGATCTTCTCACAAGCTGAGACCAGAATTCTGATGTTTAAACAATGTTTATTAACAATATGTACATAAAGCTGAGGCAGCTCCATGCTCTGAACTGGTTCCAACCTTCCGACAGTGTCCTAGCACATGATACTAAGATCACAGTTACATCACAACATATCTCAAAAATGTAACTAATTATTCATTAAACCCTATCTCTACAAATCCCTTAAGGCAATTCTGACTTAAATAAGAAGTCATTTCAGGAATGCAGTTACGGTTGATATTGATGTTACTTGTCATGTCTGAACAGGTATCACGACCTTTGTCCCATTCATGTGACATTCTGAAACTCCTGTATTGGCACCAACACAGCCAAAGACTACACTAAGACTTTCACTTGGTGTGCCAGAACCAGTTCATTGATTAACCCATCTCTGCTTTTCAGTTGCATCATAAAGGAATTTCTGAAAATATTTAATTTTCAAATAATGTTGTCAAGCTGTACCATTCCTGTTAAATGATAGATTAACGAAAAGGTCCCGCACTAAGTTAGGGCTCTCGATAAAAGTTGCCCCAATATCAAAACCAAAAATCAAGGAGCAGGAGGAAGCCATTCAGCCCCTTGGGCCTGGTTGGTGATTTTATAAGATCAGGCCTGATCTGATTACAATCTCAAATTCACAGTGCTACCTAAACCATCACGTACTTTTCTAAACTCTAGCAGATAACAGCCTAACCTGCCCAAGCTTTCATAGAACATGGAACTCTACCATCTCCAAGGACAACATGCTCAAACTATTGGACCTATGCCTGACCATCCACTTCACTTTCAACGGCCAAACCTACGAGCAAATCAACGGGACACCCTTGGAATCGCCTATCTCTGGACTCATAACAGAAGCAGTGATGCAAAGACTGGAAAGGACTGCCCTTCCGCAAATCCAACCTAAACTATGGATACACTACGTAGACAACACCTTTGTCATCATTAAACGGACCAAATTAGAAGAGACACACAAACTTATAAACAACACCCTCACCAGAATGAAATTCACCAGAGAGGAGGAGAAGAACAAACAGTTCCCTTTCCTGGACGTCATGGTAGAGCGCAAGACAAATGGGGAACTCCAAACGAAAGTACACCGTAAAGCCACACACACAGACCAGGTATTGAACTTCAATAGTAACCATCCCAGCACACACACAAACAAAGCTGCGTGGGAACACTAATTTAAAAGGGCAACAACACACTGCAGCAACATAGAACTACGCCAAGAGGAGGAGGAATACCTCTTCCAAGTGTTCAAGGATAATGGATCTCCAAAGAACTGGGTCAGAAGATGCCTAGACGAACAGCATCAGAAAGATTCTACACACCCCGACACACACATCACACTACCCTACATCACAAACACGTCGGAACTCACCACAAGACTCCTATGACCGCTGGGCATCAGAGTAGCACACAAGCCCACGTCAACTCTATGACAACTGCTCACCCTAACTAAAGACCCACTCCATCCATGGACAGGGCCAATGTCATCTACAAGATCCCCTGCAGAGACTGCGAGAAACACTACATCGGACAAACAGGAAGGAAACTAACAACAAGAGTACATGAACACCAACTGGCTACAAAAACACACGACCAATACTCACTCATCTCAACCCACATGGACAAGGAGAACCACGACTTCAACTGGGACAACACCGAGATACTGGGACAGGCTAAGTAGAGACAAGCACGAGAATTCCTGGAAGCATGGCACTCCACGAAGCATGCTATTAATAAACACATTGAACTCGACCCCATATACATTCCACTACAAAGGAAAACCGAAAGTGAGGCAATCCATCTCAATGGACCCCAGAGTTTAAAAACCAGGTGGGAAAACACACCGACACTTTATTGGAGGCTGCACTGAGGATGTTACCAAGCAGGGTAATGAAACGTCTGCGAAACAACAAACCAGCTCGGCGAGCCAACCAACCTCAACACCCACAACCCGAGTTACAGATCTACTCCAAAATCTTATAGAACACTACGGCACAGTACAGGCCCTTCAGCCCACGATGTTGTCCTGGCCTATTATCCTACTAAGATCAAACTACCCTGCATACCCTACATTTTACTATCCTCCATGTGCCTATCCAAGAGTCGCATAAAAGTCTGTAAAGTATCTGATTCCACTACCACTGCCAGCTGCGCATTCCACACACCCACTACACTCTGTGTAAAAAACCTGCCTCTGACATCTCACTTGTACCTTCCTCCATGTGCCTTAAAATTATTCCACCTCATAAGACATTATATGTCCTTATAAGACAAAAAGCTCATTTCAGCATTGAACTTCTCTGTACTTCCTCCAATGCATTTACATTTGTGCTTAAATACATTGACCAATACAGTACACAATACTCCAAATTTTGTCTCATCAATGTCAAAAAAATGCATATAGAATTGGGGCATTATTTGTTCTACCGGGTGCAAATTTTCATCAGTTTCAAATTTTTGTGCATTTTATTGCAGTGTTGTATTATCATGGATTTGGCTGGTTGTGCAGGTGAAAGTGCACAGAACATTATGTTGTCCCAAGAATTTTTAATTCAAATTGATTTAGTTTGGCTTAAATACCTTTGTAGCAAAATCTGATCAGTCAATAAGTAATCTCCTCTGCTGTGAGACTGCGATAGCTGAGGGTTGTCCCACATTGAGGAGTCCTATCACAACAGTCACTTGGGAACTCGGTGAAACCCATTTCTGCACCTAGAGCTCAACTTGTGAGTAAGGTACTTGTGGGACTGAAACCATTGGGAGTGAGATTGATCATGTGCACTGATGTATAGCAGATGACAGTGAATTACTGTTTTCCAGCCCATAAACAACATGATTGGGATGTAAAACAATCCATAATCACCCACAATTATTTCAATCCTGTCCTAAGTGGGTCCGTGGAATGGTGTGGAAAAATATTCATCATCCCCCCACCCACTGACAGTGGATTGATGTTTCCATAGGGTTCGGAAGGGTCAGTGCTACCATGTCTTGCACACTCTTTCCTGACTTAGTTGTTCAATATTGCTGAAAAGACATATTTTAACAAACCCTTTGATCTTACAACCCTGAGGACAATTTTCAGTAAATACCAATTGTAAAGAGAAAACAACCTTTTTATATTATATGAGAAGACAGTGCTAACTGATTGGCAAGGGGATTCTGATATGTAGAGGCATTAATGTGATAAACCTTGATCAGAGGACTTTGATCCGCTGGGCTGAAGAGTGGCAGATCGAGTTTAATTTAGATAAACGTGAGGTATTGCATTTAGGAAAAGCAAATCAGGGCAGGTCTTATACACTTAATGGTAGGACCCTGGGGGATGTTGCCAAACAAAGAGACATTGAGGTACAGGTTCATAGTTCCTTGAAGGTAGAGTTGCAGGTAGACAGGGTAGTGAAGAAGGTGTTTGGTACTCTTGTCTTTATTGGGTCGTGCATTGAGTTTAGGAGTTACGATACCATGTTACAGCTGTACAGGACATTGGTTAGGCCATTTTTGGAATGCCTCATTCAATTTTTTTAATCTTGAAAGGGTTCAGAAAAGATTGATAGGGATGTTGCCAGGGTTGGAGGGTTTGAGCTATAGGAGGAGCTGTATAGGCTGGGGCTATTTTCCCTGGAGTGTCAGAGGCTGAGGGGTGACCTTATAGGCGTTTATAAATGCATGAGGGGGATGGTTAGGGTGAATAGTCAAGGCATTTTTCCCAGGGTAGGGAAGTCCAAAATTAGAGGGCATAAGTTTAAGGTAAGAGGGGAAGGATTTAAAAGGGACCTAAGGGGCAACATTTTCACGCAGAGGGTGGTGCAGTTATGGAATGATCTGCCATAGAAAGTGGTGGAGGCTGGTACAGTTACTTGACAATCAATTAGCCCGCTGAGGCCAGGCCACTATCACCATTGCTGACCGCTGGTTTAATTGAGATGGGGTCCAATAGATTCACCAAACCCAGCTACCTTCAGATCCAATGGTGGTAGAACGTAAAATGCAGCCTGTTACATTGGCACAGAGATTCTCACGTTATGCCTCGATAATGGCCGAATGAATTTCTGTGGCTCTGGATACAAAGTTCAGCAGAATACATTCGGATTATAGATATTTTTAATTGACATCTTCAGACAAGCCTTGACACACCTCTGGAACAGATGGGACTTGAGCCTGGGTCTCCTGGCTCAGAGGTAGGAACACTACCACAGCGTCATAAGATCTCCAAAGATTTGGCTTGTATCTTGCTTCTATTAGGCAGTCATTTAGCGTGCGATTAACCATCTGTAAGCACAAAGTGTATTGCTTTGTTTCATATTTGTCACAAAAGAATGGTTACAACATAGAAGGAAGACATTCTGTTCATTGTGTCCGTGCTAGCCCACAGAAGGAGCAACTAACCTAATGCCACACACAGTCTTTTCTTTGTATGCTTTTCATTTCCAGGTAAAGAAGTGATTCTATTTCAAAAATCTTAATTGACCTTGCTTCCTCCATTCTCTCAGGTAAGGCTTTCCAGATCTGAACAAATCAATTTGGTTACAATTATGAAGTTTGTTCTATTTAGAGACTCTACTTTGAAATTCAGGTTAATTGGAAGACATCGTATGACCTGTTCTACTGGCTGCCTCACAGTGAGCCTGGGTAGTTAATGATTGAAGGAAGGTTCAGATTGTTTTACTGGGAAGATGTAGCAGAAGTTAAGAGATAATGTCAGCAGCCTCTGAGTTTGCAATGAGCAGAAACTGAGTGTCTCAAAGTCCCAGAAAGGTACTTAAGGCTTCGATTTATAAACCAATTGTGCCAAGCGCTGTCTATTTACTTCTAAGATCAAAGAGAATTGAGGTCAAAGACAGCTAATTAGCATTTTTAATTAGTTACAAAACTTGGATTGCTCCTTGTCCTTTCCGATGTCAAAATAAACCTATTGCTACAATAATTATTGTCCCCTAAATGTTCCCCTATTAACACTTGATCCAATTGGCCCACCTTTCTCCCAAGAGTCAGACCTAGTAATACTTTCTTTCTTGGTGGATTGCTGATCATCTTGAGAACACTGTAGGAATTCTTTCCCCTGTCTGCTCTTAGCACTATTACTATCCCAGTCTGTGTTTGGATAATTGAAGTCCGCCAATCTAAATATTCTATGATTCTAGAACTTTTTTGTAATTTTCTTGTAAATTTTCATTTCTATGTTCTTCCCACTGGCTGGTTGCTCATAGACAACACTGAATAATGTAATTGCATTTTATTTTGTTACCTGGCTCTTATTTTCATTCATTCATGAGATGTGGACATCACTGACAGGGCCAGCATTTACTGTCCATTACTAATTGGCCTTGAGAGGTGTTGGTGAGCTGCCTTCTTGAACCACTGTTGCCCTTGGGAGTAGAGGTGTCCACAATGCTGTTAGGAAGTGAGTTCCAGGATTTCGAACCAGCAACAGTGAAGGAGTGAAAACATATTTCCAGAGTAAGATAGTATGTGACTTGAAGCAGAACTGGTGGTGTTCTTGTGCCACCTTTGTCCTGCCAGGTGGTGAAAATCAGAGGTTTAGAAGTAATGTTGGTGAAATTCTGCAGTGCAACTCGTAGATGGTACTCACTGCTGCCACTCTGAGTCCGTGGTGAAGGCAGTCAATGTTGAAGATGGCATGAGGGGGTGCCAATCAAGCCAGCTGCTATGTCCTGGATGGTTTCAATTTTCTTAAGTGTTGTTAGAGCTGAACTCATCAAAGCAAGTGAAGAATATTCAATCAGACTCCTGACTTCTATCTTGTAGATGTTAGACAAGCTTTGGGGAGACAGGCAATGAGTTACTTACCTCAAGTTTGCCAGTCTCTAACCTGCTCTAGTAGCCATTTTATTCCCATCTTGTCCAGTTCAGTTTCTGGTCAATGAGAAACCCCAGGATGTTGATTGTGGGGCTTGTGGTAATGCCATTGAATGCCAAGGCATTTAGCCAAATAGATTTTATTCTTGACCACTCTGGGACATCTCTCTCCATCACCACTTCTTAAACAATACTGTCACCCCACCCTCTCCTTATCTCTCCTGAACAAGAGCTAAGAGTTTAGGTATGCTTTTTGTTTATAGGTTGTTCTCAGCCAAGTATTGTTGATTGTACCGAAAAGAATGTAAAAGTAATTTCCTTGAAGCGGTTTTTACATTGGAATCTTGTTCTGTGGGATAAAATATGCAGTTTAGAGAATTTGAACATTCAATCACTTGCATTTAATCCTCTGAGGCTAATACAGGTGTCACCGCTGACCTCTACATTGTATTTGGTAAACCGCTGTTTTGGCTTCCTGAAATAAGGAAGTGATGCTCAAGAACACTAGAGCCTATGTGGTTATTTGAAGAGATGACATTGCAAGGAGGCACAGCAGATGGATGGCAGAGATTAAAGCTCCACACTGGCTTTCAAATGAATTTTTAAAATCTTATTCCTCGTCAATATCTCATCCTTGTAAGATTTCCCATGTAGAGCAGCTGTTCCCATTAATTTCCCCTATGTGAATTAGCTCATAGCTTGTAATGCATAGTATAACTAATGTCCTTCCAGTGATTGGATACTGTAACTGTTTATACCAGGCATTGGAAACTCACTATTAGACGCTTAACTCATGGCAATCTAAAGTTACTATCATTAGAAAACCTGGTAGTGAAAACCTAACTATTGATTACCATTTAACATAGCATGGAGAAAAGGCTGGGGTATTACTTAACTACACAATTTATAATTGGGATAGAACCAGAGAAGTTGTGAGGTTTCCATGTTTATGTCAGGAACCTCATATCCTCTAAATCTGACATATAAATACAGAGCTAATTATAACCTGTTTCCTGATTAATTCATAGGATGTGGGTGTTGCTGGCTAGACAGCATTTATTGCCCATAGCTAATTGCTCTTGAGAAGGTGGTAAGCCATGTGACACAAATGCTTGCTTGGGCATTTCAAAGGGATATTGGTAGTCAGCCACATTGCTGTGGGTCTGGAGTCACATGGCAGGTCAGACAGTAGCAGACTGAATGGGTTTTTAAATCGATCCAGTATTTTCATAGTGACCATTACCGATACTTGCTTTTTATTTATTTAAACAACTGAATTTCAATTGAGCAGCTGCTGTGATGGGCTTTGTGCTCTTCATTCTGGGTCGTTTCAGACCTCTGCAGTACTGTTGCAGTAACATACAATGCCGAGCTGGTGCTGGAGTCAACACAGTGTGAGGGCTGGAGGAACACAGCAGGCCAGGCAGCATCAGAGGGGCAGGAAAGTTGATGTTTCGGGTTGGGACCCTTCTTTAGAAATGGAGATTGGTAAGGGAGCTGGGAAATAAATAGAGAGAGGAGGGGTGGGGCTGGGAAGGAAGGTGGGATGGTAATAGGTGGGTGCAGGTAGGAAGTGGTGGGGAATGGTCAGTGGGATGGGCGGGGCGGATAGGTGGGAAAGAAGGTGGACAGGTTGTATCAGGTCAAGGAGGCAGGGATGAGAGGGAAGCTTGGACATGGGATGAGGCCAGGGGGTGGGGAAATTTTAAAACTGGTGAATTCTATGTTCAGGCCATTGGGCTGTAGGCTCCTGAGGCGGAATATGAGATGTTACTCATCCAGTTTGCGGGTGGTGTCATTGTGGCACTGGAGCAGGCCCAGGATGGACATGTCACCCAGGGAGCAGGAGGGGGAGTTAAAATGTTTAGCGACTAGGAAGTGTTTTTGATTATAGTGTACAAAGCACAGATACTCCACAAATCGGTCCTCGAGTCTACATTTGGTCTCACAGATGTAGAGGAGGCCATATCGGGAGTGATGGATACTGTAGATCTGGTTGGAGGATGTACAGCTGACCCCCTGTTGAATGTGGAAAGTTTGTTTTGGGCCTTGGATGGAGGTGAGGGGGGAGGTGTAGGGGCAGGCATAGCACTTCCTGCAGTTGTAGGAAAAGGTGCTGGGTATGGTGGGGTTAGTGGAGAGTGTGGAGCAAATGAGGGAGTCATGGAGAGAGCAGTCCCTACAAAGGAAAGATAGGGGTGGGGAGGGAAATATCCCTTTGGTCGTGGGGTTGGATTTTAGGTGGCGGAAGTGGCAGAGAATGATACGTTGGACGTGGAAGTTGGTGGGGTGGTATGTGAGGACAAGGGGGATTCTGTCTATTTTTGTTGGGGGAGAGGGTGTGAGGGCAGAAGTGCGAGAAATGCAAAAGATGCGATTGAGGGCATTCAATCACCGAAGGGGGGAAATTGTGGTCCTTGAAATAGGGAGAACATCTGGGATGCCCAGGAGTGGAATGCTCCATCTTGGGAGCAGATGTGGCAGAGGAATTGGGAGTATGGGGCCTCATTCTTGCCGGAAGGTGTGTGAGAGAAGGTGTAGTCAATGTAGCTATTGAAATTGGTGAGTTTGAAATAGATGTTGGTGTTGAGGTGGTTACCAGAGATGGAGATGGAGAGGTCCAGGAAGGAGAGGGAGAGGTATCAAAGATGGTCCAGATGAATTTGCGGTTGGGGCGAAAGGTGTTAGTAAAGTGGATGAAATGTTTAAGCTTCTCATGGGAGCATGAGGCGGCGCTGATAAGGTCATCGATGTAGCGGAGGAAGAGGTGGAGGATGGGGACAGTGTAGCTGCGGAAGAGAGACTGTTCCACGTAACCTACAAAGAGGCAGGCATAGCTTGGGCCCATGTGGGTGCCCATGGCCACCCCTTTGGTTTGTAGGAAGTTAGAGGAGTTGAAGGAGAAGTTGTTCAGTGTAAGGACAAGTTCCGTTAAGCAGATGAGGGGGACTGGTTGGGCCTGTGGGAAAGGAAGAAGCAGAGGGCTTTTAGCCAACCACATGGGGGATACAAGTATACAGGGATTGGACGTCCATAATGAAGATGACATGTTGGGGACCAGGGAATTGGATGTCTTGGAGGAGGTGGAGGGCATGGGTAGTGTCCCGGACATGGTGGGAAGTTCCTGGACCAGGGAGAGAAAGCAGAGTCAAGGTAAGCGGAGATGAGTTCAGTGGGGCAGGAGCAGGCAGAGACAATGGGTCGGTCGGGGCAGTCAGGTTTGTGGATTTTGGGAAGGAGATAGAAATGGGCGGTGTGGGGTCGGGGAACGATGAGGTTGGAGGCTGTGGGTGGGCGGTTTCCTGAGGTGGTGAGGTTATGAATGGTTTTAGAAGTAACGGTTTGGTGGTCAGGGGTGGGTTCATAATCGAGGGGAGGGTAGGAGGAGGTGTCAGAGAGTTGGCACATGGCCTCAGCGAAGTAGAAGTCAGTGTGCCATACCATTACTGTGCTCCCTTATCCACAGGACTGATGGTGAGGTTAGGGTTGGAGCACAGGGACCAGACAGCTGCATGTTCTGTGGAGGGGGAGGTTGGAGCGAGTGAGAGGAGTGGAGAGATTGAGCTGATTGATGTCACATCGGAGATGAAGAGGTTGAAGTACGTTAGGAGGCCTTGGGGTGGTGTCCAGGAGGCTGGGGTTTGTTGGAGGTGGGAGAAGGGATCCGTAGACAGTGGGTTAGACTCCCGGTTAAAGAAACAGGAGCGGAGGCAGAGGCAGCAGAAAAAATGTTAAAAATCCAGATGCGTATGGAAATTGTTGATGTGTGGGTGCAGGGGAATGAATGTGAGTCCTTTGCTGAGGATTAACCATCCATCCTCAGTGAGAGGGAGGTCTGGGAGGGATGGTGAATACCCTTCAGGGCTTGGAGTTGGGTTTGAGCATAGAGCTGGTAGTGGGTGTAGAGGCTATCTTGGGAGTGAGTGTGCGTACGTGGATAGTCACATTGATGGAAACAGAAGTGACGTTGTCGACATCGGTGATGGAAGTGACGTAGATCCAGGAAGATGAGGGAGAGGTATCAGAGATGGTCCAGGTGAATTTGAGGTTGAGGTGAAAAGTGTTAGTAAAGCTGATGAACTGTTCAAGCTCCTCATGGGAGCATGAGACAGTGCCTATACAGTCATCAATGTAGCAGAGGAAGAGGTGAGGGATGATGCGAGTGCAACAGTGGAAGAGGATATGTTTCATGTTTCCTATGAAGAGGCAGGCATAGCTCAGACCCATATGGGTAGGTCCAGGAAGGGGAGGGAGGTATCAGAGATGGTCCAAGTGAATTAGGTCCAGGAAGGGGAGGGAGACATCGCTGAGCTGGTGCTGCTGGAATACCAAGGGAATAAGAATCTGTGAATAATCTTTTGACACCCAGTCAATTCTCTCTCTCTTCCAATCTCTGCTCCTTACAGTCAGCCAGCTAACCCTTGAGAAATATTAGACTCATAGGACAGTTAACTCTTTCTGTATAATTTTATAGCAAATACAAAAGTATTGTTCGTAACTGAATACAAATTTAAATAAGATACACTAAAACTGCAGTGCTCACTTGTGAGACAAGAAATTGGAATCAAGTTTAAAAACGCGTCAAATATAAACATGTGTTTTGCAGTTCAGCATCAATTTCAAAAAGATTTACCTTTGGTTCTGTTCGTTGGGTAGGGAGGAGAACATAAGTCAAATTCAGTGTGAAATTCATGAATGTGCAAGTGTGATAGGTTTAAAAGAAGCAATTTGATTTCTAGTGGTTTAAATTAAATGAGTTTTGCTATCCGGAGGTTCACATCCAGACATCTCCCAGTAAACACCTGCCTGATCCAAACATAATTCTGACCCAAGTTCAAAAATGTCAACGCACCAAACCACTTCCCACTTACTTCTGCTGTGTACACTGCTGGATCCAAGCATAATAACTCAGTACTACATCCGGATCCTAGCAGCAAATATTCCCCAATTAGATTTGTATTTTTGTTGAAAGAGGAATGGCCACCATTTTAGCTCAAGTCACGTGGTATTATTTTTGGATCAGGAATTTTACAAGGAGGATGTGATACTCAATTGTATCCTTCAAACCTAACCCACTTCCAGACTTATTACCTGGCAGTGGTTGGATCTGAATGAAAGTTTGCACACGCGAAAATGTGTATTTCCAGCTTAAACGGACTCAATTTCGGATCTCCAGCACTGGTAATTTTTCTCTTTTTAAAGCAAGTGACCAAACTGCAGGGTCATGTAAGTCATTGCAAAACAGATATAGGCAGTCCAACTATGTCAGTAATTGTGAACCTCAATCCAAAACAGGGAGAATGATCCCAGACTCCTTCACACATTTGAGGTCACTTCTCTGGCTCCTGCAGCACTGGAATGTTTCGCCTGCGGTCAACTTATATTGGACTTCCAACAATCCCTTTCCACTTGCCCCAGAAAAACCACTTCACCCTGCCTGTGTTTATGGCCTGTAGTGTTTTAAATGCTGCAAGTGCCCATAGTTATGTGATTTTTTTTTGTGGATGGGTACAATTGACCTCTTTGGTCTCCTGAGAGATCTAGAGGGTTTGGTAAACAGTTAGGATTTCATTGCATTTCTGAAGATGTACAGATTATATGAAAACTTCTACCAGAGCTTGCATATGTTAATCCCACATCTCCCCACTGACCGACTGGTGTGAGATCATCACAGTGGATAGTGCTTATCATATTTTTCCTGATATTAACCTTTTCAAACCCATTAACAACGTTATCAAGCTCCATTGCTTATCTTCTGTAGATGGAGTGTATGTGTGCACATCTATGCATTGGAAGAGTTTGCCTGCGTCCCCTTGGGATCCACTGAAATGATGAGAATGTGACTCCTCAACTCACCTCACAACATTGGACATCATGTCTAGATGAATGCTCATTGTGTCCAATATAGAAATACGAAGAGAGGCTGTCTGATCTCCACATGAGCAATGCTGGCAGCTAGTTCCAATTACCTTCTCTATCTATCGAAGGACAATTGGAAACCGGTGGGGTGAAACCAGGAAGCCCAGGCCAA
Source organism: Ginglymostoma cirratum (assembly GCA_024137785.1). Lineage (NCBI taxonomy): Eukaryota > Metazoa > Chordata > Chondrichthyes > Orectolobiformes > Ginglymostomatidae > Ginglymostoma > Ginglymostoma cirratum. Next base: position 13,988,967 of record JAHRHZ010000217.1, read on the forward strand.
CTTTGTCATGGTGCTGGTCCAAGACATCAGCAGCACGAACAGGAAATGAAGCCTCTGTGATGTCTGTCTTCAACCGCTTATGGAGCGTTTTGCATGAAGAAGAGCAGAGGTACGATTTAGCAGATCTAATTAATTGATTAGACATAGTAAGGACTGCCGATGCTGGAGTCTGAGATAACACAGTGTGGATCTGGAGGAACACAGCAGGTCAGGCAGCCTCAGAGGAGCAGGAAAGCTAATGTTGCGGGTCAGGAAATTTCTGAAGAAGGGTCCCGACCCGAAACGTCAGCTTTCCTGCTCCTCTGATGCTGCTTGTCTTGCTGTGTTCCTCCAGCTCCACACTGTGTATTCTCTAATTAATTGTTTAGTTGGTTCCTTACATGAAGGAAGGACATAGAACCATAAGTCTTGAGGTGAGTTCAAAATCTTTGTGAATTTGACCTTACTCTACCACACCCATAGAGGTTCATAGATAAACATTGCAGGGTGTGAGTGTAAATGTCTGCGCCTCAGCTGTACCATTGCAAAAAGAAGTTATGAGGAGGCCAGGCAATTTGGTTGAGAAGGAAGGTCTTTCGCAGGCTACGCTCAGACACTTCCTCCAGAAAACCAGGAGCAGGTGCTCCACCTTACATGTCAGTGGAGAACACACTATTTTAATAAAAGACATTTATGAAAAAGAAAAAAAAATTAATTAGTGACTGTTCAAAATTGATACTGGTCATGAAAATTTTACTTACCAATGCATAGAGCGGAATTATGGGATTTATTTCTCAAGTTATCCAAGTCACATCACCAATGAACAACAAAACAAGAATATCTTCGTCCCAGCATTTTGCTATAGTTAAATTAATTGTCCCTTAAAGGCATATTATATTTCTTTAAATATTGTCTTCACATGACTGATTTTTGGCTTCTTAAAATTAACAAGAAAATACAATGAAAGGGCAATAAACTGGTATGCAAAATATTGTCATCCTCCCTTCGAGATGCCTATCATAACATCTACTGTACACGTGAATGTAAAAAATGTTTCATTGTGAGTTACTGTTGAAATATGCCAAGACTTTTCCCCTGAGGAATAGATGTGCTTTTGATTTGTAACAGATTAACTTGTGATGGGTGTAAATATGTTTCTAATGCTTTGTGAGAGAACATATTGGGAAATTATGCATTCCCAGTCTTTCTCTTTCTACCTACTTAAATATTCCTTCTTGCTAAAATACTCTGGCTCACCTCTGGTCTGTCATGTAGTTAACTGTGTGACCCCCACCCCCCCACCCCACCCACTCTTGGAACAACTCAGTCCACTTTTGTCCATTCATTTGCTCATTTCCAATTCCTTGCTCTATTTCCTTGGTTCTCACTTGCACTGTTCCTGATTCTCAACTTCATCCCTCATGGATTGAACAAACCAAGGGCAGAGCCATACACAGAATGTGACTGAAGCAGACAGCATCAGGAAGATGGCACTGTAGTAGTTATGGTCATTGGACTACAGATCCAGTAGAAAGATAAAGACTGGGAATGCATAATTTCCCAATTCTTTAGGGACATGTCTTCAAATCTCGAAACAATAGATAACTTCAGTAATGGTAACTGTGACAACTATCATCAGTTGTAAAAAAATCCATTTGTTTCACTAATGTCCTATAGGGGAAGGGAATCTACCACCTTACACAGTCTAGCCTCAATGTGACTCTGGGTCTAAAATAATGTGTTTGAATCTTCAGGGCTGACTAAGGGTATGGACTAAAAATGGGAAAAGGTACTGCTTTAAACCAAGGAAATAGTGTAAGGTGATTCCATTTTCAAAAACAAGTTACTGGAACAAGAAGTAGCTACAACATTGCCTTGTTCCAGCAGTGAGGGGGAATTCTAGACAGAATGATCTATCTGTGAGTATTCAAGACAATTTTGCCTAGACACAGTCCTTGAATTGGTTTTTCAATTGAGAGCAGTTATCGCGAGTTCAGGAGGGTTCAGGGTTGTAGCAATCACTTGGTTTGTTCCTGGGCAGGTAACTACAGCCTTGATTGTGGGAAATACAGCAGAACTATCCTACCTGCAATGCTAAGGCATCAATCTCTTTCTCTCTCTCTCTCTCTCTCACCTTTCTTGGCACATTATTGTCTCTGAAAATCCCTTGTTGAAAGGAAAGAGGGAATAAGCACTTTAGCATCACTGAAAGGGTAATCCTCAACCAGTGAATAAAAGATTGTGAATCAGTGTATTCACAACCTCACCATTGATAAAAAAAGACAAGAGTTGAAGAAAACAATTCATTGCCATATGTAATCCAGAATGGGGTGCCAGAACTGTGCTTTTTATTTCCATTCCCCCACTCCCCAACTTCCACACTCTCAATATTTGTCACTTGTCTCTTTGTGTGTCTGTTTGTATGAGTATGAACATTAAAGAAAGGGCAGAGTTTCAGTGATAGAATTACAGACTGGCAATTCAACTTGTCTGTTTGTTTGCCATTGGTTAAAAACAGTTTTGTGACAGTAAATAGTTCTTCTCTTTTAAATGGAAACATCTGGTGTATGTCTTCTTTTAATCTGAAATAGACAGTGAAGTAAAATTCCAGTGGTTTAATCAAATTTTCACCTTTGAAATGACTCCAGGAATAATGGGGCTTGGTTTTCGGTAAGATTTGTAACAAGATACAGAATATATCATCATATTTAGTGATGCAATGCCACATGATCTTGCTCCCTCATAGCAACCTTGTGGCAAGATGAATACAGAGTAAGACCTTTATTAAACTGAAGCCACCACCAGGCGACTCACTTGAGCTCTCTACGACAGATCTTCCTCTCATTTTTTATAACCGTTCCACAATTTTGAACCTAAATTCTAAGTCTGTAATGTAAAATAATGTTGATCTTGCTTTGTGCACCTCCTGTGCAGCCGTAACCTTATGTCTTGTTCTGTCTAAGCACCCTATGATCTGTATGTCCTTGTTTGCTATGATCTGCCTGTACTGCTCACAAACAAAACTTTTCACTGTACTTAGGTACATGCAACTGCAATAAATCAAATGTTTTCCTTACTTCTGCGGCTTCTTTGGAAGTACAATGAGATCAAGAATATTACAGAACGCAGGAAATCGAGTCCAAAATCACAAGGCTGATGTCTCTGATTCATTATTGTATTTTAATCAGTGCTGTTTTCAATCATCAAAGTCAGCAATAGAAATATCAAGGGCAGAGCTGGTGAGTACTTTGTTGTTAAATATCAAAATCTATTTAAAATCAGGAGTTCTGTTCACCACATACCTCAAGGTGTGAAGTTCTTCATTTCGAAGAGCTGTAATTGGGGTGAATTATATGGATTGCCCACAGAATGGCTAACATTTAGGACATTACACCTGCCCCCATGGTGGGCTGTGTGATAAGGAGAGGGACATGTCCAAAACTCTGTTCTGCTGGCCAGCATGTCTGTTTCCCAGCACTGTCCCCTCACCAATCCAAGGGTCTTTTTTCTGGAGCTGGGATTGGTGGAAGGAATATCCCAGATAAGCTCACTTCACTGACTATAGTTCACAAACCACAAGTATGGCCTGGTTGCTGTCACGATTTATTTTTTCCGGTTTAACGGTCTCAGACATTGCTGAGGGTGTACCTGAAGATGAAGGTCCTGTCTCTCTTCTTTACCTGAAAAGGCAGACTGCAGTTTTGTTTGGGTTGGAAGGCCTAGAATAGGCCCTTCAGGTTTGAAGGCCCACTCACCATCCCAAATTGGGTACAAGACTTCCCTCTGGCCAGGAATTGACCAATGAAGAAAAACTCACTGCTAGGTCCCCTCACACAGTGCAGTGTCAAGACCTCCACTGGATCTTGGGCAAAACATAGAAACACAGAAAATAGGAGCAAGAGAAACCCTCTTTCATCCTGCTGTGGGTGAAGACTTTTCTTGTTGTTTTTTTCATTCACATGAGGGCATTGATGCCGAGGCCAGCATTTATTGCCCACCTAATTGCCCAGAGAGTAGATAAGCATCAACAACATTGCTGTGGGTCTGGGGTCACATGTCGACCAGATTGGGTAAGGATGGCAGTTTCCTTCCCTGAAGAACGTTAGTGAACCAGATGGGTTTTTCCAACAATCATTAAACTCTTAATTCCAGATTTTAATTGAATTCCAATTCCACCATCTGCCATGGCAGGATTTGAACCAGCGTCCACAGACCATTACCTTAGTCTCTGGATTAACAGTCCAGAAATAATATCGTGTGGAGCTGGATGAACACAGCAAGCCAGGCAGCATCAGAGGAGCAGAAAAACTGACGTTTCAGGTCTGGAACCTTCTTTTTGTTTTCTGAAGAAGGGTTTCTTTGGGAAGGAAACTGCCATCCTTACCTGGTCTGGTCCATATGTGACTCCAGACCCACAGCCATATAGTTGACTCTGAACTGTCCTCTGGGCAATTAGAGATGGGCAATAAATGCTGCCAGCAGCGACTTATCCCATTGACTATTCACAGTGGGGGCCTTTGGGAGTATATTGGCCAGCCTTTCCAACTAATGAAAATGACCCGTCTCGTAACTTTGGACAGGATCAACATGTGGACTCAATGCAAGCTGAAATCTCACAGGCCTCTGCTAACCAGCCAATGAAGTTTTAATACATGTGCACATTTGAAATACCGTCGCTGATTGCAACTTTTCTCAGTGGCGTGAGAAGGTGGTTTTGTGATAATTGGCCAAATTCAGTTGAGCTAATGTTACACCTGGATCAAAAAAACTAGTTTGTGTCGGCTCAAAGAACAGAGAAATAATACCTTAGCAAAAACAATGCTGCTCATTCAGCTTGAGGTTAATCTCTGATGAGGTAAATTGAAGAAATAAATGCAACGACTGATTTTTTTTTTTGATACTTGATTTGTTAAAAGAAAATCTTTGAGACCAACACTTCACCAGACAGAAATACGATTTCCCACATTAATATTCCACTGACCATTGGTCAAGTGGGTCCATGTGTTATTGCTCCAGAAGGCTAAGCCAGATGGCATTTTATTCAGCACACGGTGGGTCCGGCTCGGGACTCGGTTGGTGGTGGGAGTTGGCTCCTTGAGCCCAGAACCATCAAATGGACTAAGTGGACTTTGTCTTAAATTCTCTTTTTAAAGATTTTTTTCCTTCATTGTATTATCGTGGGAGGACTATTATTATTGACTTTTTTATTTTCTTTAACTTATTTCTGTGCTTTTGTACTTTTGAAGGTCTGTAATGCTGCACTTTTTATTTCTTTATTTTCTAATGTTTTTCCTAAGAATGTGTACTCAAGAATCTGTACCTAGGTCTGTTTGTAGCTAAGATGGCATCGTCAATGGCGACTTGTAAACTTATCACTACACTCATGTGAGTCCATGTGACAATAAAAGCTAATTCAATTCAATTCAATTCAACTTGTTACAGCAAGGGGAAGTCACACCTTCTGGCTTTGGCCAGGAGCCCAGCACTAATGTTTCCCAATAAGCTGGCATGTTGACCATGCTACAAATTGGCATTTGATCACTGAAGTGCAAGACAAATGCTCACACGTGGTTTCACCAGGTTGTGGCTTGAGAAGGATGAATGCTAACACAGTTGGCCTTGCCTTTTATTTTCTGACTCTACTTACAACTATAGAATTGTATAGCAATTGATAGAAATGTTTCAGCAGAGAGGAGGCCATTCAGCTTTGTTGTATCTGCATCAGCCCTATGCAAGTGCACCCTGAATCATTCGACTCCCCGCCTCTTCTGTGTTACCTTGTAAAATCTTTCTCTTCAAATGATTATCCAATTCCCTTTTGCAAACCATGGTTGAATTTACCTCCGTCACACTCTCTGGCAATGCATTCCAAATCCAAACCACTCACTTTAAAGAAGAAGCTTTTCCTTCGGGTGACCTCTGGGTTCTTTAGCCAAACATCTTAAATTGGTGGCTTCTGGCCCATGATCCTTCCACCAGCAAGAACAGTTTCTCCCTATCTAACCTGACGAGAATCCTCATCATTTTAGCATCATAGAGTAATAGAGTCATGCAGCACAGAAACAAGCCCTTCAGCCCAACTTGACCATGCCAACCAGTTTAAGTTTCCTAAACGGAAATAGTTCCGTTTGCTTACATTTTGACTTATCCCTCTAAACCTTCCCTATCTATGTACCTGTTCAATATTTTGAACAAAATTGTCAACCTTTTCTTCACTTATTGAATGACTAAATCATCGATGGAAAGAATGAAAATCAAGAGTATTCAGCCAATAACTTGTCATAATTCCTAATTATTCAGTAAGTAAACAGTGATTATTTTACTAATGTACAACATGAAACCAAAGACCCTAAAGTTGCAGATGACAATAGTTGAAATTCACCTAACTGGTTGAAATCCCAGAGGGCTTACGCTCCCAACAGGAATGAAATGCAGAAGAGCTGCTTTCTGCCTGGATGCTAGGAGGTAGACTATCTCCTAGCCTTGAAAAATCTTGCATGTCAATTCAAAGCCACAGCCAGTGGTTGGGAAATGGGGAGCTGGCCATAGAAACCAGGAGCAGGAGTAGGCCATTCAGCCCTTCAATCTTGCACTGCCATTCAACATGATCAGGGCTAATGCTCCATCTCGTTTTTGTCTTTTTCTGTCTTAGTGAAGCTTATCTTGTTCTTTACGTTTCCCTTCGCAAGTGACTGTAACTGTCTGGTATTTTCAGCCAATTTTCTGAACAAGGCAACAAAGGAGAGCCAACTTACACATTGACGTCAAATGTACAGTCTTCAAGACTGCTGGTACACCCATGCATTTCTTATTGTCATATGGAGGAGAGATTCTTTCAAAGACCTTCAGCTTGTCCAAGGCAACTTGACCTCACTTTTTCCTGTGCGTGACATGTCTCTTACAGCTTTCCAGAAGATTCAGCTTGATGCTCTGAAGTGATATGGGCCATATGGATAGGACAATTAAGAAGGCATTTAGCATGTTTGCCTTCATTGCTCAGACTATTGAGTACAGAAGTTGGGATGTTATGTTGAGGTTGTACAGGATGTTGTTGAGGCCTCTACTGGAGTAATGTGTCCAGTTCTGTTTTCCCTGTTATAGGAAGGACATTATTAAGCTGGAGAGGGTTCAGAAGATATTTACCAGGATGTTGCCAGGTATGGAGGATTTGAGCTAGAAGGAGAGGTTGGATAGGCTGGGACTTTGATCACTGCGGCATAGAAAATTGAGAGGTGACTTCATAGAGATTTATAAAATAATGACGGGTATAGGTAAGGTGATTGGCAGGTGTCTTTTCCCCAGAGTGGGGTATTTCAAAACAAGGGGGCATAGTTTAAGATGATAGCAAAAAGATTTTAAAAAGACATGAGGGGCAATTTTTCTTTTACACGGAGAGTGGCTCGTGTGGAATGAGCTTCCAGAGGGTGTGGTGGATGCCGGGACAACTACATTTAAAAGACATTTAGATAGGTACAAGAATACAAAGTGTTTGGAGCGAAATAGGCCACATGCAGGCAGGTGAGGCTAGTTTGCTTTGGGATTATGGTTGGCATGGACTGGTTGGACCGAAGGATCTGTTTCCATGCTGTATGTCTCTATGACAATAAGAAGATGGGTTAGTATTCATCCTCTTGGGCAAAAAAGCAAGATACTTGAGTTTATTACATTGCCAGAGATGTTAACCCCTTCACACCTCACCACCACTACATTAAGACCTAGTAAGATCAGTTTGGTCACAATGGCAGTCAGATGGCCAAGAAAGTGACCTCCACCATTGCACAACAGGACCTTATTGAAACTGTCTACCATCGTTGAGAATTTCAGAGGTCTACTACCTTTTAAATGAAGAAATCTTTCCGCATCTCAGTCCTAAATGGTTTATCTCTTATCCTGAGCATGTGTGACCTGGTTCTGTCCCCCCCAGCCAGGGAAAACATCCTCCCTGCATCCAATCTGTCCAGCCCTGTTAGAATGTTACACATTTCAATCAGATTCCCTTTCATCCTTCTACTCTCTAGTGAATGCAGGCCCAGATGAACCAATCTCTCTTCACAGGACAGACTTATCATGTCCAGCATCATTTTAGTGAATGTCCACTGCAGCCCCTCAATGCCAAATAAATCATTTCTTATGTAGGGAGACCAAAATGTGCAATTCTGGTCTCCCTGCCACAGGAAGGATGTTGTGAAACTTAAAAGGGTTCAGAAAGGGTCTACAAGAATGTTGCCCAGGTTGGATGGTTTGAACTATATGGAGAGGCTGAATAGACTGGGGCTACTTTCCCTGGAGTGTCAGAGGCTGACAGGTGACCTTGTAGAGGTCTCTAAAATCATGAGGGCTTGGATAGGGTAAATAGACAAGGTCTTTTCCCTGGGGTGGGGGTGTCCAAAACTAGAGGGCATAAGTTTAAGGTGAGAAGGGAAAGATTTAAAATGTATCTAAGGGGCAATTTTTTCATGCAGAGGGTGGTGCATGTAAGGAATAAGCTGCCACAGGAAGTGGTGGAGGCTGGTTTCAATCATAACATTTAAAAGGCACCTGGATGGGCACACGTGTAGGAAGTGTTTAGAGGGATATGGGCCAAATGCTGGCAAATAGGAGTAGATTTATTTAGGATATCTGGTCGGCATGGACAAATTGGACCAAAGGGTCTGTTTCTGTGCTGTATATCTCTATGACTCTAAAATCAAATGTGATGCTCCAACTGTGATCTCGTCAAGGCTGTGTAAAACTGCAGCAGACCCATGCGTTATTGCTCTGAAAGGTTAAATTTGTTATTTCAAATGATCACACCATGTGGCTTTGGCCAGGGGTTCGTAATTGTAAGTCTTCCAATAAGCTGGCATGTCAACCTGTGCTACAAACTGATGTTCAATCACAGGTGTGCAAGGGAAATACTCACACTTGGTATCACCAGGATGGGACTTGAGAGGATTTACACAGTTAGCACACTGCTCTGAAACCGCACACCTTAGTGGAGACAGCAATTTAGAGTCAAATGCCTCTTTCCACAAAGGGTTTGAAGCCTGCCACAGGGCCTTCTCTATGCTCATTGCTCACTGTTTTATTGAAAGATGCTTACTAAAGTTCTAATAGTTGAATTCCCAGGGGCTATTCCTTGATAAATGCCACCAAGACGATTGCAAGGAGGAAAATCCAATACTAGTCCCATCTACTAATAGAGTGTAATCCCAATAGAAGCTGGTTTCACATCCTTTGCTGGCCCCCTGACAGAAGAACTCACCCTGGACGCAATCATACGTAAGGCTCGAAGCTGGAAATTGCTTGGTACATTGAATTGAAGAGAAATGGGTTGAAAATGTTCAGTGTTCAAAGACTAAGTGAGTTTTTAAACACAAAATCCTTTTGAAGAATAAAAATATTAGGAGCAGGAGCACCAATAGACCATACGGCTCCTCAAGCTTCTCTACTATTCAATAATAATCTTTTACCACAACTTGCAAAACACTCGTGTGCTTCTTGAACGCAGCGTTCAGGCAAAACTCCGGCAAAATCAACATCGACGCATCTGGACAACTAGAAGGCATCTCTCCTGCCAGGTACTGTTCTCTAAACACTGAAATGGCTAGCTTTTCAGGGAAGGACAGAGTAAACACTTGAAATGCACATTGAAGCTCTCTTTGAAACACGGAAGCATTGACATTAATGACCAGACGGAGCTTCCTACCATCACTCAAAATGGCAACAACTTCACCATCATGTTGCTTTGAGCCTCGCATTCAAAGATGAGGCAGAGTTGTGGCAGGGAAGGAAAGAAAAGGCAGAAAATCCTGCATTCACATATGTTTGCTCCAAGATCCACAGGTCAAGAATTGGCTTGTTTAGTCACATGAAGACCAAGGACAGAAACCTATGATCCTGAGTAGACGACATCCTCAATTACAGCGACAGCCAGCAATGACCACCATCCCTGTGTGCCCCACTTCGCCTGTATTAGTGGCATAGATTTCCAAATGAGCTGTGAGTATTTCAGGCCAAACATGCCTGATTTAAATGACTTCAGGTTCACATGAAGTTCAGAAGTATCCACAGTTCTGATCTCTGTATATAGACAGACCTTCTCTATCCTGTCTGGCCAGGGAGAAATGTTCATGTTGCTGTGTGATTATTTGACAGGAAAACGTAGGTAGGTGAAAGAGTTATTTTTACTTTTAAAGTTGGGAGCCCAGTGGTTTTGTGAGGAGGAGGTGGCATCTGTATTCCCAGGCAATATTATTTATATTCCTGTGTGTTTATTACTGTGTTCATGTTACCCTGTGGTCCAGTGAAAGTGGGTTGAGCCTGTATTGTATGTATGCTGAAGGTGGAGTGGAGAGTAGAGTCAACCTTATTTTACCTGCTCTATAGAAACAGTTGTGTCTGTTCTGGGTGGTAATCTAGGAGATGTGAGTTAGTTTGTGTTGAGATCCCTGCGGTTCAGTGGTGAGCCATGCTGTTCTCACTGTAATCGACTACGGAATACAATTCTTGTTACTGGTGGCATTCGCCCAGCTTTTTGACTCAGGGCCGGCTCCTGAAGTTGAATTTACACAGATACTGATCTCGACTCCAGTACTAAACCACAGACTTTTACAGTGCAGAAGGCGTCTCTGAGCATCAGTTTAGAAGCAATGCTAAACAAATCCCATTTACCCTGAGTTCACCCAGACAAGTTCATGAGAAGTTTACCATTTATCAGTACCAATGAATCATGACGAAAAATCTTCCAGATCGTCACCATTTCAGCTATCTACCATATTAAACATCCTCCATGCAAACAACTCGGTAGAACAGGCCAACTGGCTATTGTAAGCAAGGCTCCTTGTCTGTCTGATCAGCGAAACAAATTGCCCAATTGTTAAGTACTTCTGATTGACAATCATCACAAACACTAATCTATCAATGTCCTCTCCTGCTACCACACTTCAGTTAAAATACATGGCTCCTGAAACACATCCATTGCTTATGTAAACTCTTGAAGACTCAAGGAGAAAGAAGCTTACTGTACCTCACAGTCATTTTCTGAACCATAATATTTTTGCAGAACAACTCATCATTTAGCGTTTCTGCTCTGACAATATTTACATTTGACTAGAGTTATAAATATTCGCCTGACCAAACTACGTACTGTCCACTTGGTCGATTTCACTGACACCAGGTCTCATAGCTCTCAAAAAATAACTTATATGTGGTAATATTGCCGAAAATTCACTGGCATCCTGAGCAGTGTTCTCCCAAAGTAGAAATGGAGGCTGTGTTATGTAGTCAGCATTATGGATGATTTACTGGAACATGATGCCATTGTAACACCATAACCTAGTTGGAAATGGATTCTTTAAGGTATAATAAGAAATTTCAGCAAAATTATTGTATAAAAAATTTGCTGAAAAAAAGCAGACATCATGCCAAAGCTTTCATTTTGCCGATGATAGCATTGGACAAGTCAAATACCAGTGTAAAACCTAACTTGATAAATCATAAGTTTAATTTTTGAAGTTGGTTACTGTGGTGAGTGGTAACTGACTATATTCACGCATGAGACAGCCAATGTTCCTTAACAACATGGGAAATCACGATGGCTCAGTGGTTAGCACTGCTGCCTCACAGTGCCAGGGACCCAGGTTCAATCCCAGCCTTGGGTGCCTGTCTGCACAGAATTTGCACGTTCTCCCTGTGTCTGCGTGGGTTCCCTCCAGGCGTTCCAGTTTCCTCCCACGGTCCAAAGATGTGTGCGTTAGGTGAATTAGCCATGGGAAATTCAGGGTTACAGGGATAGGAAAGGGGGGTGGGGGTGGAATGCTGTTTAGAAGGTTAGTGTGGGCTAAATGGCCAGCTTCCACACTGTAGGGATTCTATGAAAAGAATATAAGATCATTACTAAAAACAAACAAAGCTATATACACTGGCCCTAAACCCCACCTCTTCCTCCATTACATTGATGACTGCATCGGCGCCGCCTCGTGCTCCCACGAGGAGCTCGAACAGTTCATCCAATTCACCAACACTTTCCACCCCAACCTGAAGTTCACCTGGACCATCTCTAACACTTCTCTCTCCTTCCTGGACCTCTCTGTCTCCATCTCGGGCAACCACCTAGAGACAGATGTCCATTTCAAGCCCACTGACTCCCACAGCTACCTGGAATACACCTCCTCCCACCCACCCTCCTGCAAAAATGCCATCCCCTATTCCCAATTCCTTCGCCTCCGCCGCATCTGTTCCCAGGATGAGACATTCCAATCCCGCACATCTCAAATGTCCTCATTCTTCAAGGACCGCAACTTCCCCCC